>CM037853.1:76876535-77476535 GCA_021234595.1 Delia radicum | reverse complement strand
ATATGGTATCCTCGCATAATACTTTGCACATGTATTCACATGTTTTGTTTTACTCGTTGTGGACCAACTGTTCCGTTTTCAACCCGGTAATTTTAAACGGCTATATATATTTTTTTTTGACTGACTGAAGATAATTATCTTGACTTAAATCGTTAATCAAAAATAGTAGACAACTGTTGTTATCCAGACTTGCCACATAATTATATGAAAAAGTTAATTTTTGCTCTTTTTCGATGGATTTTTTTTTAAAAAACTGCTTAAAAATATAAAATTCTTTAACTTTTATATTTTTAATTGTTTTGTTGATGAGAAAATATGAAAATTTATTACTTTACTAAAAGTTAGTTCATACTTACCATTAAATTTTGAAACACACAAAGTCTAATATATTTAAAAATTATTCCGTTTGCACTCTAAACATAAATAATGGCCTTGTTTTTTATTTAAATAATACAACACTTATAAAAATTATAATTTCAGGGTTGCCATATGACAATTTTAAAAAATCGTCAAAGTCTACCACATTTAAAAAAAATTAAAAATTGATTTATTTAAAAAATTTTAATTTCATGTATTTTTGGCTCAATACAATTTGTACATAAAATTATGCAAAATAGAAATTTTTAAAATATCATATATTTAGTTTGAATATTGTTCTACCTCAAGTCCAAAATCTAATATGGTATAGGCATATTCGATTTTATTTGTTGCTTTTCAAATTTTTTTTTTTTTAATTTTCATGATAAACAAAACAATTGTTTCATAGGCATCACCAGGCACGTAGCTAGGGGGGGCTTGGGGGCTAGAGCCCCCCCCCGAAATGATTTGACAAATTTAAAAACTTAATACAATTCGTTAGAAAGTAACAATGTTATTGATAAATTTAATATGAAAATAATTATTTTTGACTTGGATCAAATAGGAACTAGTTTTATATGATTCAAATCTTAAAATTTCGTCAGAAAACATCGCCTGCAAATGGGCGACTATCATTGTTAGAGTTGATTTTCGACAAAAAGCAATAAATAAAATCTTTTCATAAGAGATTTCGAAGTCTTTGACTTAAAATATAATCAAAAAATTGTTTGAGACAATGCAAACTAAACATTAAATATGTCTACACAGAAAAAACTAAAATTGAGTTTTAATTAAAATATTTGTTGATTCAGCAAAAGTTTAACTAAATTCGGTCGTGTTGATGCAATTGTAGTAACAACTAAAATAATTTGTATCTATTTAATTAATATTATTTTCAATTACATATAGTTTTATTCACATCTATTAAAAATTTAATTGAATATTGTTTACTATTGGGAGAAATTACAAAATTTAAAAAAAATCACCAAAATTGTAAAATAATAGCCAAAATTTAAAAAATCGAGACCATTTGAAAAAATCGCAAAATTTGAAAAAAAATTGCCAAAACAATCCTCAAAATTGCAGAAATTTAAAAAAACTCCCAAAATAAACGCCAAAATTCAAAAAAAAAAATTAAAAAAAAATGACCAAAATTAAAGAAACGCGAATTTTCAACTTTAAACGATTTTTTTAATTTTGGCGACTTTTTAAAATTTTTGCATTTGTTTCAATGTTGTTATTATACGTTATAAAAACTGAGAATTTTTTTTATACCAAATTCATTTTCAATTAAACAGTTAATTGAAAGTAAGTTTGAAATCGAACAAAAGTTTAATCTTTTAAAATGGAGATACCACTAAGACTCAAAATTAAGTTTACTTGTGCCGTAAAAGTCGGTACTTTACTTACAGTGCAATCCTTATGGTAAATTTGGTTTGCTACGCACGCATCTGGTAACATAGTTTTCAGTATTTTTTTTACGATATATATTTCGATATCTCATATTTTTTTAATTTTTTGAAACAAATTTAAGCCTCAAACTTTGATCGATATGCATAACATGTTAACGTGGTCCAATGGGACTCAAATTTTCTCAATTTATTTTTAGACTAAATGTAAACAAATTTCTATCGGCACTCCTTGACATGCGACATTTTAAAATCAAGCAGCTAAACCAGTAATAACGATATAGTTTTTTTTTTTTTAGACATTTTAAAGGGTTTTTATTTAAAAATTTGATTAAAGACAATTTGAAAAGCGTTTGAAATTGTCCAAAATATAAATCAAAGTGAATTGGAAATACGAAATAAATAAGACCTAGGCGATGGAAATAAGACCTAGGCGATGTCAGGTATATTTTTAAATTTTCCAATTTTATATTTTTTCTTTATTATTATTTCTTTCAGACTACAATCACGCTTGCTTGTAAAATTTACGATTTTTTTAATACAAGGCATGAAGTCGGATATATGAAAAAGGGGAAAAAATAGTGAATAATTTGTTAAAATAATTCAAATAAGTGGCAGCAGGGGTCCACGACATAGAGTCAAAATGGTTTTCAAAATGTGTGTTTTCTCGAGGATTTGAACGCTGTCTAAATTTCCTAAACTTTAAACATATTTTCATACAAAAATGTGTTAATTTTCACCACCAATTTTAAAAATAGATACGTTTTTCATATATTTTTCCTGCTTTATCACCTATCCGAATTTAATTTCAAAGGAAACCCATCGGAAAAGCTTCCTTATAAGTGGCAGGCAAATTATATAGGATATTTGCTTTTAATTTGTTTTTTGGACGGTTATAATTCTTTAATTTCCCGAGTTAAAACGTTTGCATAAAATAATACATTATTTTATATGCACTTATAAGGTTTTGTCTGCCAGTGCATTTAACCGGACATAATTATATAAATTCATATATAAAATTAATTTCGTAGAAAAAATTTAATATGATGTCATATATAGTTGCGTATAATTGTATATTGCATTTAGAATACGTTAAAACTAATCCATTTAATAATTACGTTATATTTATATACCTAGACATTGCAAAATAATATATATTTTGATATTATATCATATTTTAAAAAAACACAATTTTATTTTAGATAAAATTGTATATTACCCCATGCAGAGTCACACTAGAAAATTTGTCAATTATATTTTGGATGTAAATGTGTATTACATCTATACAATGCAATTAATTGCATCATTTTGTGTATAATTTTATACACAAAATTTACCCCCAGTTTTTGTCTTTTGAATTGATTTCTTTCTGGTTCTTAACCCTAAAAAAAGAATTTGTTTCATTTGTAACATTTGTAACATTATGAGTTCTTAATTTAGTCTAAGATTTTTTTCAATCTAAAACTCTAAATTTAGTTCAACGTTTTTTCCGTCTTTGTTATTCAATGGTGTAAGTTAATAAATACCACAAAATCTTCATTTTCATTATATTATTTTATATTTTTTTATTTTTGAATATAATAAAATTTCCAAATGCTATGGAATTTGTTACAAATTATAAAGTTGTAAACCTTTTGCAAGTGGCTAAAGTCTAAAAGGATTAATAGATATTTCGGATTTTCATGAAGTTTTAAAATCAAAAACCGGACACAACTATAGCTTATTTTGTATATTTCAGTATCAGTTCACATATAAATTTATACCGCTGTATAAAATCGTATTAAATTGTATCGCGTCATTATTCGGATGTTATTTAATCTGATATTATCAAATTAAAACTAAACTAATGCAAATATAACACAAGGGAACAAAATTGAACTTTTTTGTGTTGATTTGAAATTTGTAGCAAATTTTTACTAATTTGAGGTCGCTGATTTCAAATCTGCACTTGGTTTTTCTCTATCAGCTCGACTTTTCGAGATATACCGTTATGTTCAAAATTAAGGCACTTCCGCTACATATATTGGAATAACTTGAAAACGGTTCACCATATTAAATTAAAAAAAAAAACGAAACTCGCAAACAATATTCTCTTTAAGCCGTGCTTACATTGTTTTTAAATTTTCCAAGTAGTTTTAGGGATATCGTTCAAGTTTTGAAAAAAAAATTAAAATTTAAAAAAAAAAAAAAAATTTTTGTTCTTTAAAAATTCCTAAAAAATAAAAATGGGATAAAAATCACAGTTTTGGTCTAGAAACAGTTAGTTAAATATATTTCGAATGAAATGAGCTTTATTTCATTGCAATCGGTGCACAACTTTTGATTTTGTTTACGATTTGCTGAATTGATATAAATCGCGATTTCCATACAAAAATAACATTTTCTAATGTGTAAGTGTTTGTATGTAATAAGTTAGTTTTTTATGATTCTAAGAATTAAAAAAATTAAGTAATAAAAAAAGATTATTTCATTTTTATGGTTGCGGTAGCAAACTCATAACGCCTATAAATTGTATTGTTCCTTTATGACACCTAGTCAGTTCACAGTCAATTAAAGAGAAAAAAGGAAAGTGCACTTGTTTTTATTGATGTGTGGTTTACCGTTGGTAACGGATGATTTTTTTAAAGAAATTCCCCTTAACACATGTGTTCATTCATAAGTGACTGTCAATAAAATTGTGGATATAATTTTTTCTAGGTACTTCAGTAAAAAACTACGAAGTATTTATATGGGTTCATTCAACCAATTTTTCTCATTCAACAAGTGTTTACGAAAGCGAAAAGTATAACGACAAAAAATATTAAAAAATTTTAACCTAGAACATTTCATCAGTGAACACAAAAAACTTTTGATTTTTATCCCTTGCTTTATTTATTGAAAACTGTGTTACTTTGAAATATATGTCAAAATTGGGCTATGACTACGTCAAGAAACACCTGTAAAATCAATCCCAACTATTTTTGTAACATATGTGGCGAATACACGTTTATAAAAATAGAAAAAGTGTGTCAGATTTTATTAAAAAAATTTATTTCGACTACTTCGGATTTACCATGGAAACCCGTGACAAGTACTGGATTCCTAATACTGTATGTAAAAACTGTGTAGAGTATTTAAGGTTATGGGCAAACAAGCAACGGACCCAGTTCAAGTATAAAACACCAATGATCTGGCGGGAACTTTCGAATCATTATGATGATTGTTATTTTTGCGCTGTCAACATAACAGGCATTAATAAAACAAACCGGTCTAAATGGATTTATCCTAACGTGTTGTCTATTACCCAACCAGTCCTATACTCTAGTGAGGATTCAGAACCACAACCATCTACATCTACACACAATTTTCACGACTTACGACAAAATGTTCCTTCACCAATTTCTGAATGTGGATCAGATGACTTCCATTTAGATATTTCTTCTGAACGCGAGCAATTTAATCATTAGGAGCTTAGTGATTTAGTGAGAGACCTTGGACTCTCTAAAAAAGCATCTGAAATTCTTGCTTCTCGATTAAAGCAAAAAAATCTGTTAACCCAAGGAACAACAGTTTCATACTACCGTAACAGAGCATATGATGGCGGACTATTGCTGGAGCAAGATTAATTAACAAGATTATTTAAGAAAATCTTATAAAAGAAAATTTTTCGATGAGTTGTAATTACATTGTAATATTTGTGTATTAAAATTTTTTATTTTTCTTTAAAATTCTCTTTCTGTGTTAAATTAAAAAGTATAGCTGATAGAAATAAACAAAATCAAAAGTTGTTATTTTTGTATGGAAATCGCGATTTATATCAATTCAGTAAATCGTGAACAAAATCAAAAGTTGTGCACCGATTGCAATGAAATAAAGCTCATTTCATTCGAAATATATTTAACTATCTGTTTCTAGACCAAAACTGTGATTTTTGTCCCATTTTTATTTTTTAGGAATTTTTAAAGAACAAAAATTTTTTTTTTTTTTAAAAATTTTAATTATTTTTTCAAAACTTGAAGGATATCTGTAAAACTACTTGGAAAATTTAAAAACAATGTAAGCACGGCTTAAAGAGAATATTGTTTGCGAGTTTCGGTTTTTTTTTTAATTTAATATGGTGAACCGTTTTCAAGTTATTCCAATATATGTAGTGGAAGTGCCTTAATTTTGAACATAACGGTATATCTCGAAAAGTCGAGCTGATAGAAAAAAACCAAGTGCAGATTTGGATTCAGCGTCCCAAATAACCTTAAAAACAATATTCAGTTCTTAATCAACAGAACCATTGTTCCCTTGTGTAATTATTATGCCCATTTTTCGGATAAAACTTTATTAAGACTCATATTAAATTTCGTATGATTATATAAAGCATCATATTAATTTTAATCGGGTTATTAGAAGTTGAAACTTTTTTACTTTTTTTTACATTTATCAAGTTTTAGCTACCCTAGACGTATATTAGCACATAAAAATATAAAGTAACGCAATTTTATTTTTCGTGGTTTTCAAAAAGTTTTCCGCATAATCCTTTTTTTATTTAATTAAACTAAAAATTAATATTTAGCTAAAAATTTAACGTAATTAGACAATAACGATGCATATCCAACTTAAAGTACACAAACACAAAATTCGCAAAATAATGATCACAATAAGTAATAAATGAAAAAATGCATTTTAAGGAAATGCACTTTATGCGCGAGGTTTTTGTTTCACAATGAAATCAGAAAGCTATTTCTATTATTAATACATGATTGCCCATTACGTGTAGGTAAAAATTTAGCAAACAAAAGAAAAAGCTGTTACTTTAGTGTGCAAAAAAAAAAAATATATAATCAAAAAAAAAACTGTCATAAAGTTTGATTTCCGCTAACAATATTTTAAAGAAGTTTCGACTTGAATGATTATGTTTAGTTGGTGCAACATAAAGTGTAATCTTTCGTTAACAATTATTAAAGAATTCTCTCAGTCGGATTTATGCAAACGGTAAGAATTTTATTCAGAATTTCAAATAATTTAAATTCATGTAATTTAATTTCATGTTCTATGAAAGAAAGAAATAAATATTTCAAAAAAAAAAAATTAAAAATTTAATTCTTATAATGTTAACCCTTCTGCATCCCTTGTATATGTGCCCTTCCTATGATCCTTTGGGTCAATATGACCCAACATTAAAAAGTAAATAAAATTTAATATTTTATATAGGAAATTTATTTGTTTTGTTGTTTTGTTGTTTTTTGAATTAGAATAACAAAAAATAATGAAAACTAAAATAAATAAGCCCTTCCTGAGCAATTATTAAAAAAAATAAAATTAAATTTGAAATTCAAACTCTTTTTTTAAATTATAAAATATTAATTAAATATTAATACTAATATATAAAAGTTTAAGAATTTTTGTGACAATTTATACACATGGTGACCATGTGCTCTTTGCAAATAAATTTTTCACAAGAATCACATTTAGTGGAATGCTTATTAGAATTCCTTCCATGTTGACGAAAGAAACACCGCTGTCGTTTATTTGGTAAATTACAGGACAATGGTGAATTTGTTCTATTTTGTTTAGAACATTGCGCGGCACCTGGGAGATCATTTTGTTCTTTGATATTTTTAACAAGATTTTTTGCTGATGGTCCATGTGGCAAAACCTTTCTTCGATAAAATTTGCTCATTTATTAGCTGATCTGAAAGTTCTACTACATATAGCCTGCGTCTAAAGTTTTTATTGAAATTCCATGCAGGATCAGTCCATATGACGTAAGAGTTATATGCTGATACATCTATCATATTTGAAAATAATGCAACAGGCCATCGCCTAGTCATGCGCTTACATGTGTAATTAGCAACTAGTTGGTCAAGAGCATCAACTCCAGCTTTCGTTTGGTTGTAGTGATGTATTATTTCAGGGTTTTTTTGTTCATCGTCTCTTACATCGGCTGAATGATGAAGAGAACTCAAGAGGAGTTTGGAACATAAAAAATTCTCACCTTGATTTTTTTCTGGCTGTGTATTTCTTGCTTTGCCTGTGTACACTTCCATATTCCAGGCATATTTAGTTGTCGAATCGCAAAGTGCCAAAATTTTTATGCCATATCTGGCGGGCTTTGAGGCAATATATTGCCTAAAACTGCACCGACCTCGAAATGGAACCAATTGTTCATCCACAGTTGCATTTTCATGTGGATTGTAAAAAACTTTGAGCTGATTACTCCACTTGTCGCAAACGTTTCTTATCGGTGCTAGTTTGTCACGAAGTCTTCTTTCTTCTCTACCTTCAGAGCTGTCAAACCGTAGGCACTTTGATATACTCGCAAATCGCCTGAGACTCATTGTTGCTCGAATAATAGGTCTTCCGTTTTTTCATTCCACAAGCTAGTGAGATTTTCTCCAAGAGATTTATAAACTCATGCCATTATTTGTAATCCAATATATGCATCAAGCTCAATCATATCAATAGTTTGGCAATTATTTCCATATAATTCTACACCCTTTTGATTTGTCATTTGAATCACAATATTTTTTATATTTGGTGATATAAACAAATCAAACGAAGACTTTATATCTGTAACCATAGATGTTGCTCTTTTGGTAGGTCCAGGCTTATTCAATAAAATTTGATTTTTTGGTAACCTGCCTGTTTGAAGTGGTGGCTGTTGTTTCCAAACTACACTTTTGTCCTTAGATAAATATGTAACTGAAGTGCTGTGATCTATTTCTACTGCATCTTCCACTACCACGCTTTCAACGCTATTATTTGATGATGAATAGGATTCGTCTTCTGCATCGCTGTCGGGTGAAAAAATCTCTATCACTATCATCAAAAATGTTATCATCTTCGTCATTCATTATTTGTTGCAACTGAAGATCACTAAGAGTCTGAAGCAATTTCATTATGGAACAATCATATATTTGAAATTTTATTTTACAATACTTACTTTTCTTCTTTCTGCCATTATGTAAAAATACTCAATTATGATGAATTACAAAAAAAAAAAATTGATTTATGCAAGCTGATCACCAAAAAATAAACTGAACTCATTGAAAGAAAATATTCTAATGAAACAAAAGTTATAGCATCATCATAGCGAAATATTGTTTTTTCTATACAAAACGGGGAATCACCGAATTGCAATTTGAATGAACTCTTTTGTTTACAAAGTTCAAGTATCAATGCGTTACCATATTATTATAAAACAAATTTCAAGATATACCTTTGCGGGATTCTCAAAATCCCACCCACTGTTTGAGAATAATAACATTTTGAATGAAAAATATTCGATAAAAGCGATTTTATTGATTATTTGACTGAACAAATTATTGATCGATGATTCTGAATGAAGATGAACTCCATTTAATTATATTCAAATGGGAAAAAAAAACGGTAAAGTGGAATTAAACTTGCAATATCGCTTCTTGGGTCATATTGACCCAAAGGATATTGAATGTGCATAAATCGTGTTTTTAAACGTGGAGGGGGGAGGAAAAATTTAAATTTTATTATTTTCTTTTAAAAGCATAGTTTTCGTCCCTGTTATGGATAAATAAAAGTTTCACGTTGATATCTTAAATTTAAAGGGAAAAATTTTGTGTTTGAAAACCAAAATTGGGTCAAATTGACCCAAGGAGTGCAGAAGGGTTAAGCTAATGTGATACATTGTTTGTTATGTTAAGTTAACAATCCGTTGTTATATTTCCTTGTTTTTTTTGTTTTGTTTAGTTGTTACTACCAAGGACTTAGTGAATTCGGTGGCATGAGGGGAGGCGACCTAAGGGGTCACATGAGGATCGCGCGAATCCTAATAGATGACCGAATTTCTAAGGTTGCGGACAAAGTGTCACCGGAGCGGATCTTTGATAGATATTTTGATGTGTTATTGTTTGACAGAGACATGTGGACCAATTAATCCTGGGAACCGGAAGATGGTTCTCAGGTGTGGTTCACTGATGGCTCTAAGCAGTCGAATGGGAACACGGGTGCGGGCGTCTTCGGACCAGGCTTCCAGCATACCTTACCTATGGGTAAATATCCGTCCATTTTTCAGGCGGAGATTTGGGCCATTTGTGTCTGTGCATTGGAATGCCTGCGAAGGGGAACTCGCAGATCTCGCATCTACATTCTTTCTGACAGCCAGGCTGCACTGAGGGCCTTAATGGCCTATAAGGTGTCGTCCGGGTTGGTCATGGAATGCATTCAGACTCTCAATAGGCTCGGTAGAGGCAACTCTCTAACCTTGGGGTGGATTCCTGGTCATGAGGGCAACGAGAGGGCAGATTGTCTTGCCAACCGCGGGGCCCGAAAGCCCTTTATTGGTCCTGAACCATTCTGTGGAATACCTGCGGGGTATGTTAGGGAAAGGCTCAGGGCATGGAGAGAGTCTGAATTCTCTGGTTACTGGGAAAACTCTCCTGGTCAGCGCCAGGCTAAAAGATTGATCTTTTTTTCCAGTAGGGGGGTCGAGGCGACTCTTGTCGCTTGAAAGGGGGGGTTTGAAGACCCTGGCGTCGTACTTAACTGGACACTGTAATCTCAGATACCATATGCACAAGAAGGGTCAATCGGACACAGATTTGTGTAGGTTTTGCGAGATGGTGTCTGGGACCTCGGAGCATGTTCTCTGCGAATGTCCCAGGCTTTGTGATAGGAGACTTAGGTTTCTAGGTGATCGCTTCATTTCGCCTTTCGTCATCGCGAACATTTTGCCTAATAGGATAATTGGCTTTATAGGTAGCTTGAATCTGTAGGTAATCTTAGGCAGCACAAAAGACCTACATTGGTCGCGGTGCATAGTGCCTTCTGATCTAATCTAATCTACTACCAAGGACGGCATCCGGACGCAGACCATCGAACCGTCAATTAAACTTGGTTATGTGATAGAGGGGACAATTCGAATTTTTAAGGTGTAAAAATGGGTTTGAATTTTATTCGAAACTTTTTTGTTTCAGAACATTTCAATACGATTTCCCGATTTCCCATACATTTCTACTAATTTTTATTTAATTTGTTCCATTACCCTTTATCTTACTTAAAAAAATTTATTTTCTGATAAAAAATTTAGTTTTGAAAAATTTATTATAATAAAAAAAAAATGTTTTTGCAATCAAGTACAGAGCTTCTCTACAACATATCCAAACTTCATTAAAATCTACGAGTTCGGGTTAGGATACCTCCTTGTTTAGTTGTATAACATGCATTCCGTGTAGACTGTTTCTTTCGACAGAAGCAAAATCATCTTAGAGGATTTAAATTGTGCAACTCTTGTGCAAGGTCATTAAACTGCAACTCATTGTTTAAATCATCATTAATTTTGTTCAAAGGGGACGTTTCTGTATGTTTTTGATTTTTTATTTTTTTTTTCATTATAATTTATGGCATCAAAAGTTTTTTTTTTTGCTGGATGTGAGAAAGAATTTTTTGTGACATCATACACATTTTTATATATTAGGTTATTTTTTTGTAATTTATTTTATGAACCACAACAAAAAAGAGGTCAAGATTGATATTGAATTTATTTTTTCAATAAAATTTTATTTTAGTAGGGACATTCTTATTAATAAAAACCTTAAAAAAACAGCAAAATTATTTAAAATTTTTTTTTTCATAAAATATATGAAAAGGTTTGGACCATTCAAGGAAGTTTCATAACATTTATGGAAAGTTTCATAGTACATAGTATTTATGAAAAGTTTCATATATTTAATGAAGAAGTTTTATTACTTTCTATTATTGAAAAGATTTGTTAATTTTATTAAACTTTTATATTTAATCTATGAAACTTTTCAAATGTACTATGAAACTTTTAATAAATGCTATAAAACTTTTCATAAACACTATGAAACTTTTCATAAATACTATAAAACATTCATGGAAAGTTTCATGGTATAACATTCATGGAAAGTTTCATAGTATTTATGAAAACATACATAGTATTCATGAACATTTTTATTTATTTAATGAAAAGTTTTATGGATTTATTAATATTTGTAATGCAATTTTAATGATTTTCTAAAATATTTCATTAGTATTATTAAATTTAACACAAAATCGTTTTTTATTCCCTAACGGTCTATTTCTAGAAATAAAAATATTTTTTTTTATCAAACAATTCTCGTACATTTAGAAAAACATTGTGGTGATGATGATTAGGCACAAACTTGCTCATAAAATAACATTCATGTTGTAATAACCACAATTAAAACCTTGAAAAAAATCTTAGTTTTTCTACACAAAATATTTGTTTGTTTTTATTTCTTTGACATAAAAATGTTTAAAGAAAAAAAAAAAAAAAAATTGGCAAAAATTACAAACTAAACAAGTGACAACAATCATCCTCTCGCGGTTGCTCTAGCATAAGGTATTGACAAAAAAATACTCCATCAAGACCCTATGACTAAAACATGCTTGAGGTCTGCTGAATCCGAATCTGGAATAAGAATTTCTCCATCACATCCGATTTGAGATATATTAACATACATTTTAGAAAAACTCGGTTTCTTGCTATATTTTCTCCAAACTTTTTATGTCATCTGAAATTCCTACCTATTGTTTTCAAACCCCAGGTTTAACCTTTACAATATCTTATCTCGTTTTTGAGATATCTTAACATAAAGTTTAGAAAGTCCCGGTTTTTTACTATAATTGGGACGTTATAACATCGCTTGTTATGACATAGAAATATTGAAAGAATGAGTTTTGCAAACATTAGGGATGAATTTCGGATGATATAACAAATTTTGTGAAAAAGTCATAATACGCGACGTTATAACGTCCCGAATATAGTAAAAACCTGGGTTTTCCAAACTTTATGTTAATAAGATATTGGAATGGTTAAACCTGAGTTTTTGAAAACAATATGTATTAATTTCAGATGACATAAAAATGTTGTAAAAAAATCATATTAATACCAAAAAAACCGGTTTTTCTAAACTTTATGTTAAGATATCTCGAAAACTTGTGCTGTAGAAATTCTAAGAAAAGACCTCAGTCTTGGGATCTAGGTTTGGTAGTTTAACTGTTAAATCTACGTCTAAAAATCTAAATCAAAAAAAGTACATTTTATTAAAAAAGTAAATTTTATTATAAAAGTAACTTTTATTAAAAAAGTAACTTTTATTAAAGAAGTGCCTTTTATTAAAAAAAAATACCATTTATGAAAAAAGTACATTTTACTAAAAAAGTAAATTTTATTAAAAAAGTAACTTTTATTAAAAAAGTAACTTTAATTAAAAAAGTAAATTTTACTAAAAAAGTACATTTTATTAAAGAAGTGCCTTTTATTAAAATAATTACATATTATTAAAAAAGTAGCTTTTATTAGAAAAGTACGTTTTATTATACTTCAAAATAAACCCCTAAAACGGCAACTATAAATATTAAAAACGTAACCTTTTTAAATAAAGTACCTTGTATTAAAAAAGTACCTTATATTAAAAAAGTATCTTTTATGAAAAAAGTACCGTTTATTCAAAAAGTACCATTTCTTAAAAAAAGTACCATTTATTCAACAATTATCTTTTATTAAAAAAGTACCTTTTATTAAAAAAATAGCTTTTATTAAAAAAGTACCTTTTATTGAAAAATTACCTTTTGTTAAAAAAGTGCCTTATATTAAAGAAGTGTCTTTTATTAAAAAATACATTTTATTAAAAAAAATTTGTTATATTTGTCGGCTTTTTTTAGAAAATCTTTGTGTTGCTCATTGACTTATTTACCTGCTTATGTACTTGTGTTTTAAAGTAATACATTTTTTTTTTTTTGTTAAATTAGCATACAATAAATATTTATTTAAAAGTTCATTTACGTTTTACAAAAACGTGATCACAATAAATTTGAATCATTTTCTTGCCATGCTTGACGTTGGCCTTATCTTATCAAATGTCAAATAAAAATAACTAAAAGTAAATTAAAAGTATTAAAATAAATAATTTCGTAAATAATTATAAAATCAGTGTTGCCGGCTATAGGGAATACAATTTCTTTAAATATAGATATTTGCTCATACTATACCTCATTTATACTACAACCAAAAACTAGTAGTTTTTGAAAACTTCTATTTTTAGATTAAAGATTTGTATGGAATTTGACAATTAAAAATACATGTAGTTTTTGGTTGTAGTATAAATGAAGGAAGTATTAAGTATTAGTTTAGAAGTAAAAGTAAATAAGTAACGTAGCATTCTTGTAATGTTTAAAAAGAATATACAAATAGTTTTGTTATATTTTTCTTGTACTTATAGTTAAATGTCAAGTATAGAAGTAGACAGGATTGTCAGATAAGGCGATTTCTCACCAAACGTGGCGATTTTTAAATCTCGACGGTCGATTATTAAGGCGCTTTTTTTAAGTGGTGGGCGATTTTTTTTTGGCGATTTACACATACAAAATATCTTCAAAAAAATACTAGAAATATATCAACAGAATATGATTTTTAGCATAAATTATTAAGAAACTTTTGCCGGAGAAATGCTCCCATATTTCTCAAGGTCACTTTAATAACACATATACTATTCGAAAGACCTCAGTTTCTTCTTTCTAAATCCGCTGAAAAATTTAAAATCGGTTGATATTCAACTAATTTACTGGCTTATAAAGGGACGAAAACCCGTTCTTTTTTATCCGTAACTCAAGATTTAGGAGGTGTTTGGCAAATTTGAGAAACAGATTCTTGTTGTACTCGACAACACCGACCAGAAAAATAGTATTACTTCTAATGTATTTTGACTTCAGTCTTTTTTGTATCACTGTGCTATAGATGAAGCATACACACAGAGAAAAATTTAGCTATTTGCCAGCTAAAATTCGGTTAATTCGACTCAAATTCGGTTATTAAGAATTTCAGTCGTTTGTGACAAATGAATATTAGTTTCGACAACAAAGTTCGGTTAATTCAACTAAGGTTAAGTTGCAACATCCAAAATATTCAGAAATCTAATGTAAATATCGTTGCACTAACTGAATTTATAAGTTGTTACTATTAAAATACACTTTTCAATTCTGTTGGCACTTTATTTCTCTGTGTGTAACAAATTGAAAATGCGCATCAAGTGCTTTTCAGAAGTTGGAGAACAAAAACATGCACACAAAATTGTAATAACACGCAAGTTGTTAGCAGCATTAAAAAAAACAAAAAATTTTAAAAATAATAATTAATAATTAATTATTTATTGAATTTTAAAAATATTTTTGTTTACTCTCCGAAATCGTTAATTTTTTAATTTTATTATTAAAACGCAATTTTTGATCGTTTTACTTCTACCAAAAACTAAATAAAGTGTTTTTTTTTTGGCGATTTTGTTTCACTTTTTAATGCAAAAATGAAGCAACATATTTTTTTTTTTGGCGATTTTCATTGCTCTGTTTGGCGAAAAAGGGGCAATATAAACCCTGGTAATAGAAAATTTGTATTTTCAACAGAATTTCTGTATTATTTTAACACACATTATTGTCTACAGATACAATTTTTTACTTTACGAATAGACTAATGAAGTCTTAAGAGCAGCGGTTCCCAACAACTTTTGCTTCACGGACCCCCAACATAAAAAGTAACGAAACAAACAAAAAAGTAACGAAACAAACAAAAATTGGATGTTTTTTGTCTAAAATTACAAAAATCAAATACAGTAAATCTCGATTAAGATGAACTCCGAGGGAAATTATTTCTTTATAATCTTGATTCGTATTTACTGGAGAAAAATTTCTTTAAAATTTGTTATTGTTCACAAAATATTAAACATTTTTATAACATATTTTAAATATTGTGAAATTGAGAAATTCTTTCATTTGATTTCATAAATTGAAAGTTTTCGATACATTTGAGAAAAAAAGTCTGTGTGTTCGGTTTAAAATTTGTTTAAATTTAAAGAAATTTTAGGAAAATTTTGAAAATTTTTGGAAATTCGAAAACTATAACAAAAATTTGTTTGTGGGACTGTCAAAAACTGTGGCATTAACAGATGTTACATTAAATTGTTACCGTATTACGACCAGCTAACTTATCTCAAATTAACTAAAGGTTAGGGCCTTACCATTGTTATGATTGTCAAATTTATATTGGAAATATTTGTGGTTAAAGTTGAACTTTGGTTATTTTTTTTAGAAATGTTACTCGCCCTTACAGTTGTTACATTGATATTGTTTTTAACCTTCGCTTTACCAAAGGATTTTATGTACGTCGTTTACCAATACCCACCGGGGTGACCATGCACTTCTATACAAATGCTTATGGGCGATGAAGCCTGGATTGTCTCATAAAGTGAAGAATTTTATTGTTGTTAAACTTATGATAAATAAGAGATTTTTTTTGCAAAGTAGATCAAAGTAGATCTGTTACAATAACAACAACAATTCTGAACATTAGGGCTATAACTTTTTTACATTTTAAAAAAAGTAATAAAACTTTGAGATTTGGAGATTTTAAAAAATCGTTTTTGTGTTTGAGGTTTTTATTCCAAAATGACCCGAACATTTATTTTTGTAAATAACACAACATTCACAATCGCGTGGTGATAGTGCCATATATAGTTATAGCCCTAATGTCTTACTTACTTATTTCTGATATATTTTTTTCTAACGGTAATTAAAATATATGTAAGATGCATGTATAGCAATGCAGATTGACTGGCATCCTACAAGATTTGCTCGACAACAGGAAGACAAGGCTGCACCTATCAGAGATGTATTCGAGATGGTATATTTCAACTTGAAATCGCATTATCGACCACACGAGTCAATTACAGTGGACGAGCAGTTATTCGGAATTCGAGGTCGAACACGTTTCACTCAGTACATGCCTTCCAAGCCCGCTAAATATGGTATCAAAATCTGGTGGGCGTGTGATTGAAACACGTATTATCCACTTCAGGGGCAAATATACACCGGAAAAGTGAACAGTGTAAGGGACACTAACCAAGGTGAGCGTGTTGTAAAGGATTTAGTTGAAATGTACAAAAACACAGGAAGAAATGTCACCATGGATAGTTTTTTTACAACAATGTCGTTAGCTAAGGAGCTGGCCACTTGGAAGTTATCGGTTCTAGGCACAGTAAAAAAAAACAAGAGGTATGTTCCTAAAGAATTCAAGCCGTCCCGAGACCGCGAAGTCAAGTCAAATCTATTCGGTTTCGCCGAAAATGTTATATTGGTCTCCTATGTCCCAGCCAAAAACAAATCCGTTGTTTTGTTGTCCACGATGCACAACGACAAAACTATTTCTGGTCCACAAAATAAACCAGAAATAATTCTATATTACAACAAGACTAAGGGTGGTGTGAGCACCATGGACAAAATGTTGTCACAGTATTCCACAAAACTAGTAACGTTCCGCTGGCCATTAGCATAGTTTTTCAATATTTTGGATACGGCGGCCCTTGCTTCATTTATAATATATAAGGCAAATATTGTAGAAAAGTCTGTAAAGCAATTGCAGCGAAAGCAGTTCCTTGAGAGCCTTGGTAAAGACCTATGCCGACCTCTTATTGTAAGATTTTCAATCAGATCAGCCATGGAATGCATTTTAGGTAAACAAATTTAAAAATCAAAAGAATTGATAACAAAGCTTTACTTTTCAATTGAACCAGTTACGGCTACGGACCAGGATGATGATTTTGAAGCCGATGAAACTCCGGAAAGGGATGCAACTGGTCGCATCAAAATAAAAGGCAAATGTTATATGTGCTACTCTTCTAAACAAAGAAGAAATACACGACAAGTTTGCATTATGTGTAAGAAGACCATTTGTGCAGAGCACAGCGTCAGTCAAACTAAATGTGAAAAATGCCACTAGTGCTCATTAACATAATTAAATAAAATAAATATTATAATTACTAATGTGAATAAATTACAAATGAAATAACTATTATAAAATTCTTCTTTATGTTCAATTTTCTTGTATTTTATTAAATGGTCACCCGGGTGGGTATTGGTAATCCACGAAGTAAAATTGACAAATATTAGAAAAATCTTTTAAAAAAATAAAAATGTTAAAATGTTTTTGCAAAATTCAAAAGAACTCAACATTTTGTTCAGTGAGTAGAAATTTCCCCTAAATCGGAGAAAAATTAACAAAGTTATTAGAGAAATAAAACTAAAATGGTCACCCGGGTGGGTATTGGTAAAGCGAAGGTTAAAGCGTCAGAACGTTCAAATTAGTTTGTAATAACCGATGATCCATTTGAACCGAATTCGCCTTAAATAATTTTTACTGTACGAGAATTCTTAAAATAATCATGAAAAACACAAAATTGCGAGGAAAGTTTAAATATTTTTTTTTAAAAATAATTTTAAAAAAATCCAAAAAGATTTAATATTTGTATCATATTATTATTGTTTTTTTGTGTTTTTTAATACAAAATCTAGAACTTTTAGAAATATGTCTATATCTAAATTTTTTGAGCTCATTTTGTCAGAACTCTCCGCCAACCCCCAAGAATACTCGTGCGGACCCCTGGATGTCCGCGGACCCCCGTTGCTGTAGAGACTTCAAATTGGAAGTTTTAAACTTGAAATTTATTAACTTAATAAATAACAGCTTTATCTCAGCAGAAAATACATGGAAAAGCCCAGTTTAAAGTGAAATATATTTGTGTAGAAGAGTACTTAAATCGCCTACATTAACATATTCAAGCAATAGTCAAATTGTTAAATTATTGCAAATATTCACTTTTTTTAATTTCTTTTCAAGGTTCACTTTTGGGTGTACCCGTAATAAAGATCTGCTTGTCTACCAATATGTAAATTCTTTTTTTAATTATTGAAAATCATACACTCAGGTAACTTCTGCTTTAAAAATATGTAGTTGTTTGGGTTGTCATTTGTAGAACAAATTCAACTTGTTACTAACCTTGTAGTTCATTAAAAAAAAAAACAAACCACAGCAAATGACTGTTTTAAGATGTTACATTAATTTTTTACATTCGTTTTTGGTAATTAAAAGAAATAAAAAAAAAATGTTTGTTTATTTTTTACTACCATGTGGTTCATTTTTACTACAATTGTGGTTAATTTTTTGAACATTAAAAAACAAATGACAATGTTAGTTGTCATTAAGTGAAATTTCATTTGTTTTTAACTATATTTGTAGTGGCTTTACCTACATAGTATTCTAAGTGTATGAAATATAATTTTTCGTAGTTTTTCTAGATTTATGTTCGCATATTGTCTCATTTTTATCCCTTATTTGGTAAATATTTTCATTTATTACATTGAACCAGCATTGAAATAAGCATTTAACTAAAAAAAAATGTTAGTTTAAAGGTTCTCTCGAAAATCGTTGTAAGGATAATGTTTTGAAAAAATGTTAACTGCTTCTCTTTTTCACTTATTAAGTGTACCAATTTTACATTCCAGGCTTTAGTAAAGTTGTATATAAAGGGTCCGCCATCTAACGTTTTTTTCTTCAACTAGTGCTTATTACGTGAATGGTAACACTTAGTTCATGTCTGATTTGACAGATAATTAGTTCTATCCTTCCGCTGAACGAATATGGTCCGTATGTTCGTTATCTTGTGAAAAAAGTGAAAGAAACTGGCATCCTCATCGATAAACCAAAGCGTGAAAAGCCAAAAACAGTGCGTACACCCGAGAATATTGCTGCTGTGGCAGAAAGTGTGCGTGAAGCGCCATCAACATCAATTCACCGTCGTTCTCAACAATTGAACATTTCGGAGACATCATTGAGACGAATTTTGCATAAAGACCTTGGTATGACGCCATACAAAGTCCAATTGGTTCAGGAGTTCAAAAAAAAAAGTTATTTGGCGGACCCTTTATAAATTAATATATTTTTAGCTCTGAAATAAAAAATAATAGCACCTGTACAAATTTAATTGACTTAAAAATTTTTCTCAAAATTTATTTTTGACGTTTCAAGGTACAACATTTAATTTTTTCTTTGCGTTCATTTACGTCATGGACCTTAATCTATAATAAACATAAAATTTGTTATGACCCTAACCATGTGCTTGATTATTAAGAAGACAAGAATGGAGCAAAATTGATGATTAATCTAGCTTTTCTAAAACTTCGGGTTCTGGTGAGAACTTTAGCCAGATCGAAATACTAGTATCAACGTAGCTAATATGTCTGATTAGCTTTACTTTTGTAAATATGCGGAGGTTGAAAGCTCGTTATAAATTGAAAATAACATAAAAATATAATTTTGTTGTTGAAATAAAGAATAACACAAGGCAACAATTTTGAAAAAATTTTAGGGGCTTTGAAAACCACTATACAATTTTGATGTATTGTGGTCCCAGTAGTACAAATATGGTTCAATTTTGAAATTCTATGGAGAGGTTTTTTTTTAAACAATTTTTAATTAAAATTATAAATTTTTTTAGACGTTTCTCCACATAATTAATGATAACTGAAAAAAAATTAGTCCGATATTATTCAAATAAATTTAGAAAAACTGAAATTTACATAGCCTTTAATCCGTTAATATATTGCGTTTCAATCGGCTCAGTAGTTTTGGAGTTATAATAAAAAATTGAGGGAAAAAATATTTTTTTTACGTGAAAATAGCAAATTTTTTTGTTTTAAAAAAATCATAAAAAATCGAAAACGTCAAAAATCGTTCAGATTTATTGCTTTATCGCAAAGCCACATGTAATAGGAACAAAATGAGATATCGATCATAAAAATCGATTGATTTTTTTCGAATTTATTCACAATTAAGTGAATTCGCTCATTTTCACCAAATTTTAGTTTTTTGTCTGATATACATAAAATTGAGTAGATAATGTTCTTCTTTCGATTGATTGAATTTTGAAAACATTTTCCCCATGCTATGTACAAATTTTCACATCAAAAATGCATTACATAGTAACATTCGTGTATTTTTTGGCAAAACCCTACCTAGAATATACTGATTCTATTCTTCGGAAAGACATTTGTGTTGTATGAGCTTAAATGTAAATAAATAAATAAATTAAATAGTAGAAAATTTATATTTTATTATTCACATTTATTATAATAAATAAAACAAGAAAATAAATAAATAAATATGTATTATAAACTACAAACTCTGAAATTTTCTTTTAGTCGATTTTCTACTATTGTTGAATAACGAAGTGTTACTCTGAATACTCCAGCAAAAATCAGCCATCATGTGTGCATCCCAACGACCCTGGTATCGTTCCTCCATTGTCCGGATATCTTGGTGGAATCGTTCGCCCTGTTCTTCACTCAAGTCTCCTAGATTTTCAGGAAAACGATCTAAGTGACTGTGCAGGTAGTGTACTTTGATGCTCATGTTGCATCCAAGATTCTGGAAGTGAGTTAACATCTCTTCAACGTGCGCAACGTAATCATCACCCTTGTTATTTCCTAAGAAATTTTGAAAAACCCATACAAACGAATCCCATACATTCTTCTCAATTTCTGACATTGTACTGCCAAATTCAGTATCGTTCACCAATTTGCGAATTTGTGGGAAATCAAATATGCCTGCTTTCAGCTTTTCCATACTTAGATTGGGAAACTTCCTTGAAATATACTGGAAACATTCACTATCTTTGTTAAGTGCTTTAACATATTGTTTCATCAGACCAAGTTTAATGTGAAGAGGGGGTAATATGATGCGATCTCGGGGCACTAGAGCCACATTTATAACATTTGGCGTACCTGGAACTAGTGTTTCCCTAGAAGGCCATTGTTTTCTCTTCCAATGTTCTGTTTTAGCTCTGCTGTCCCATAAACATATAAAACAAGGATATTTTGTAAAGCCGCTTTGTTGGCCTAAGAGGAAATTTACCATCTTAAGATCAACACAAATTACCCACTTATGTTCATCATACTTTATCTTCTTCATGACCAATGCAATTACAGAGTATTCTTCTTTTACTTTGGTTGAATGTGCGATCGGCAAGGAGTGAAATTTATTTCCATTATGCAAAAGGACACACTTCAAGCTGCGTTTTGATGAGTCGATAAATAAACGCCATTCGTTTGAATCATATCTCTGTAAGCCCATGGCAGTCATCAAACCAGAAATATCTGTGCAGTACACAAAGTCATCCTCTTCAGCAAAATAATGAAGTAAGTCTTTTTCTCGAGTACGGTAATACGAAACTTTAGTTTCTTTAGTTATGAGACCTGTTTCTTTCATCCGGGACGCAAGTAATTCAGAAGATCTTTTCGACAATCCAAGGTCTCTAATTACATCATTAAGCTGATCTTGATTCCATGGTCTCGGCGAGAAATGTTTGTGTGGGATGAACTCGTCATTTTCAGCTGTAGATGGTAGTGCTGGATCTGACATATCTGATTGGTAAGACATACTTTAGGTTGAGTGTCCTGGTGAAGATGAAAGCACATGACTACAGCTTGCACCCCGATCTTGAGCATATTCTATTTCTTGTGAATGTAGAACTGCAAGTGTAAACCCATCAGCAGACCTCGTGGGGTAAGACCATCGCATATGTTTTCCAAAACCGCTTTTTGTACTTAAACAAAAATAACACTCGGATGCGTGGTTCGCTGTTTCTCCCCATAGCATAGGCTTCAAAATTTCCAAGTGTCGTCTGTAAAATGAAAAAAAAAAATTGAAATCAGGAATATGAAGAATTCAAATTTTAATTAAGAAATATTGTAATTATAAAATATTCCAAATCTATTAATTTATACTTACTTTACGTTAGAAGACTTCATAGATAAATTCAATCGACATGGAATGCATATAGTACTCGGTGTCCAATGCTGGTTCAAATTGTGCGGATAGATATTATAGCAATCTTGATATGACTTTTGCAATGAAGTTAAGAACCACTTCCGTTTTTTCCCGGTGATATATTGGCCGCACACATAACAAAATAAATCTGGATCGTTTTTACATGAAAATGTTCTGGCTTTCTGGCTCATTTTATTAATATTTGAAAATTGTTTTTAACTTCTAAGCTGTGTGACTCTAATTTTTGTGTAGGTATTAAATGATGTTTGCGTTATCGCAAACACTTCTTGAATGAAATAAAAAGGGTCAAGGAGATCTTATAAATACTGATACTATAATTTGGGATAACCCTTTGTGTGGATACAGTTTGTGTGTGCTGCAAATTTTTTATTATTCCCAAGAATCCTAAAAAACATTAAGGACTTTTATGAAAAAAAAAAAATTATCCGTTACAGGTAGCTAACGGAAAATAAGAGCACTTCAGCGTACACGCACATTTATGAGCGTTTTATTACTATCCTACCGCAATCGTAAAAATTAAACAATCTTTTGTTTATTACTTATTTTTTTTTAATTATTAGAATCATAAAAATGTCATAGAGGTTTTTCCCAAAGGGGTTTTGCCAAAATGCGTGTCGTAAAATGCACCTGAGTTTTTATGTTCTGCATTTTCATTATATAGTAGGTACAATTTTCTACAGTGCTTGTAAATATGCGATACCTTCAATTAATTGTAAATAAAAATGTAAAGCATGCATCGATTTTTATGATCCATATCTAGTTTAATTCGCATGATATGTAGCTTTACTACAAAAAAATAAAAAGTAATATTTTTTGCAGTTTTCGATTTTTTCCAGATTTTTGTTTTTCAAATTTTTTTTTTTTTTAGCATTTTTTTTTGCTAACAATTTCTTTCATAACTTTGAAACTATTGATCGCATTAAAAAAATTTGTACAGTTCTTTAAAGATATTGTAAACCTTAATTTTTGTAAATTTAATTTGACAAAATCGGACTAGTTGTTTTTGAGTTATGACAACATAAGTGGAGAAATGGCTCAAAATATTGTCAATTTTAAAAAAAAAAATTTTTAAAAAAAAATTATCCATAGAATTGAAAAATTTTACCATTTTTGTACTTAGGCAGCCATGATGCATCAAATCTATATAGTGGTTAGTCAAGCCTTTTTTTGCTGTTGACCTGTGTAATCGTCTATGTGCTGGCTTTCGAGTCGTTTTTTAAACACAAAATTTTTTGAAAACGCATCATGTGGAAATCGGCGTTCTTAAAAACGCTCGTTTTTGTATATTCTAAGGTTTGTTACAAAAAATAAATTTAAATGTCAAAAGCTTAAAAACATAATTTTAATCATCTCTTGTATTTTATAATAAAAAAAATTCTTTTTAAAAATACATGCAATTTGAAGAGATTATTTTTATTTTTTATTTTAAATTAAAAAAGCTATTAAATGATTGCTTTTTGATTTAAAATAAATAAAAAACATTTAAAATTGTTAATACTAAGTGTTGTTTTTATAATTTTAAAAACCTTTCTAAGAAAATTTAAAACGAGCAAAAAAATTGCGATATCGGAATCTGACACACCAAATCTTCTAAATTCTTTTTACTTATGCGGTTTCGTTTTCTGGCACATACACGAATAATAATAAATAAAACATTATCTAGAATACATTTTTTTTTAAATGACGGAAAAAGACGAAAAAATCAAATTTTTAACGTACACTCATTTTATGGTAATTTATGTGAACCACCATTGGACTAGTCCCTTCACATGAAAGGGACTGTCACTTTTACATGACGTCGTCATAGGTAACAATTTAAACTTTTAGGGACCATAACGACATAATGACAAATCTATTTTTAAGGGACATCCTAGTAGTTATATATTGCAATTGAAAATTTAAGTTTGTAATTGGCATGTACGTTTGTTACTAATTTCCATTATATAATAACTTTCTTTAAAAATGTATTATGTAGGGCAACAAAAAAAAAAAAAAAAACAGCTCTAAAAAAAAATCTTTTAGGCGGTTAAATAAACTCTAAAACCAGTAAAATAATCCGTTTAAATTAAAAATAAGCCGTTAAGTTTAAAAAAAAAAACGGTAAAATTTCATATTTTTTTATTAAAAGTGTTCCTACAAATAAAATTTGAATATAATATGTAGTGTCCGACCGAACAGTTCGGTCAAAAACCTATATTTTGTCGGTTTTTTGATACCTGGAGGCAATGATGACAAATTTTGGTATTGGAAACATGTTTGTTGAACCGATTTAATTTGATTTTGTGTATAAAATTTAAGAGAAAAGCCGAAGTTTAGCTATAAAGTTAAAAGTTCGGCCGCCGAACTATTTTCAATTTGGCCGAACTTTCTGAGGCCGAACAGTGAATTCATTGCTTAACTACAGACTTTTCTTCAAATTTGACACTCAAAATAGCATCTGATCAGCCCAATAAACATTTTTCCATCCGCCAAATTTGTCCATAATGCTTTAAAATACCGAATACAGTCCAAATGCATTTTCTGGCCGAACTGTTCGGTCGGACACTAATAATATGTTCCTTGGAACTTCGTCACTCTAACAAAATTGTATTAGAAAAATAATTTCTCTTAAGCTCAAAATTCAAATTCGTTTAACAAAACGTTTTGATAAACCAATTTGTTGTTCCTTTCTATAAATTTCAACATTAAATTTTTATCTTTCAAAATAAAAAAACAACTTAAAAATACTGATTGAATGAAAAAATATAAAAAACCCTATTTTGATTTTAAAAAAAGCTAAAGTAAGTTTAATTTTCAAAGAAATCAGTCAAAAATAAGCCTTTCATTTACAAAAGAAGCTAAAATAAGCAACTAACGTATGGGCAATAAAATACAGAATTGTTTTAAATGAGGTAATTAAAAATAAACAGGATTGTATACAAGATTTTTTTTTAGAAAACATAATAATATTATTAAGTTAATTATTAAAAAATATAAGCACTTTCGTTATTGATCAATTAGTATTAAAAATGTCACTCAACAAATTACATCAACGCAAAATGATTTGGAATAAGTTTTGTAAAGAAAATCCATTGTAAAATAATTTAAATTTTTAATCATTTTAAGGACATGGGATATTAAAAACACTTTTACCTACAATACAATAAAAGTAATCAAAAATAATAAAAGTGTAGAAACTAAAACCTGGTTTTGGCATGAAAAGTCGGCTGCAAGATTAAAAACTTGCCTCGGAAGCCATAGGTAGTAACTCAAAATCTTTCCGTGTGGGCGGAGTAGCAATAAATGCAAACATTTATTATAAAAAATGTATTACAGCACTTAAAAAATTTATCAAAAACTGATAAAATAGTTTTGTTGCTTCCAATTGTGTCAAATAAAAAATTATTTTATTTTATGTTCAAACTATGATCAAATATTTGATGGTTTTTGTTTGTTCAAACAGCTCTCAAATAGTGTCAAATAAAATAAACAAAAAAAATATTTGTCGAGCGTTCAGATTGAAACAAATATTTGTATTAAATATTTATTTAATCAAAGTGTAAAAAAACATAGATTTATTTAATCGAAAAACTAACTTTTTTTTTAAAAATGGATCACTCGGGATCTCTCTCGGACCTAGCCTATTTAAGTTATAATCCGTTTTGGTCTATCTCGCTTAGTTTTGGAGATACTGGTCATTTTAAAATATCGCCATTTTGTAAAATGGCTTGTATCTCGAAAACTAAGCATGATATCGCAAAATGGACAACATTTTTGCAAACCTTGACAAACAATGCCTTGCTAACAACACAAATGTGTACAGTGTTCCGATTCCACTTATTCCCCGTTTCATTCCATATCGTTCCGTTTTGGACCAATGTTCCATTCTGTTATCGGAATGATTAAATTTTTATTTTCACGTACGACAACACAATTGTGTACAGTGCTCCCATTCCAATCGTTCCCCCTTTCATTCCATATCGTTCCATTTTAGACAGATGTTCCAATCCATTATCTGAGTGATTAAAGTTTTTTAATATCTATTTACATTTCAGTTTTTTTATAAAGCCTTTTATTAATAAATTTATTAAAAAAATTTATAATTGACGATTTTACCACCTTTTATTTGCCATTGTTTGTTCTTACATTTTTTTTGTAAGATCAAATAAATATTTGCTCAAATCAGAGGAAAATATTTGATAGCTAGTGTTCACACTATGGTTAAGTTTGTCAAATATTTATTTGAATGCAAATAATTTTGTTTGACCAAAATCAGCTGATTGCTGTTTGACACACAAAAATATTTTGTGTTCAGATTACGGCAAAGAAATATTTCATGTTTTTTGTCAAATATTTGACTAATCTGAACGTACCTTTAGACCCATGGAAACTGTTTTTGCAAACTTAAAGAGAAAATTATACAGAAACAAATACCTGGCAAAAAACTTAGATTAACACATCATAAAAACTACAAAGGGCTAAAAACCAGGATACAAAAGGAATTTCGAGTTCAATGGCTAAAGTACTGAAAAAAAAAAAAAATTCAGAAGGAAATGCGCTATATGGTCAATATTTTTTTTGTAGGTTAAGTATATTCCTGTAGATAACAAATATATTTAAATTAAAATAAAAATGCTCGTTATAAATTGAAAATAACCTAAAAATAATCACGATGTATATAAAACTAATAAAACTGTCAAAAATATTACTTGAGCCAGAGTAAAAACAAAGTTTTTTTTTTATATAAATAGAACAATTTTTGGTCTTCAAAGTTTAGTAACGTCATGCTGCTTGTTAGGAAGATACCCTAGCCACGTGTTTGATTACTAAGAAGACAAAAATGGAGCAAAAGTGATGAT
The DNA here is from genome assembly GCA_021234595.1 of Delia radicum. Lineage (NCBI taxonomy): Eukaryota > Metazoa > Arthropoda > Insecta > Diptera > Anthomyiidae > Delia > Delia radicum. The sequence continues at coordinate 77,449,269 of CM037853.1, read as the reverse complement.
TAATAGGTTTTTTTGTTAAAGTTCTGCCTATTATGGAGGCTCTAGCTTTTCTAAAACTTTGGGTTCTGATGAGCTCTTTAGCCATATCGAAATACTAGTATTATCAACCTAGCTAATATGTTTGATTTGCTTTATTTTTTGTAAATATACGGAGGTTGAAACTTCGTTATAAATTGAAAATAAAAATGCGTTTTTTGTTATTTTTCTTTTGTAATATTTTGTCTTTTTCGGTATTTTTTTGCTCATACTTTATCAAAAAAAAACAAAATTAAAAAAGCTCTAACAATAATAGCTCAAAACTTTCATAATTTCAAGATCAGAACTTGTGTTCAATCTAAATTGTTCTACACTCAAAATATTTTTCCGTAAAGACTACTGAATATACACATTAAATTAACTGAAAATCAGTTAAAAACAGGACTACTTACTTTTCGTTTAAAACAATTGTATTTTTTAGTTGATTTTCAACTGTTGAATATTAATTGACAAAATCCATAAAAACAATACATTATTTTCGTTTATTTCAATAGTCAATATAATATAACAACTCTTTGTTTTGAATAGAAAATTTTAACTGAATATTTTTACTATTACGGAAAGACCATTTTTTTTAAATTTTTTTTTTTGTTGAATAACAGACAGAACGTTAAAAAATATATTTCTCTGGTAATTTAACTGAAACAACTTTACCGATTAAACTTTAACTGAAACAACTTTACCGATTGAAACAACTTTACCGATTAAACTTTTAAATAACTGTTGATTTTTTTATGGAAAAGTTGTTGTGAGTGTATCCTTTCAAATAAAATACAAGCTCTAGCTTATTTTTGGTTGCCCTAGTAATATGTGTTTTTAACACATTTTTCTTGATAACAAATTTAATTCCCATGTCATTTAGTTCAGTGTTTAAATTAGTTTCGTCTTTCTACATATTAATATGTAAATGATGACCTAAAAATTAAGCAAAAAAATTAAAACAAAAGCAGATACAGATACAAAATTTCTTGCTAAAAATAGTGTGACAAATCTGTATCTTGTTTCGTACGTATACATAAAGCCTCGCTAAACGCCATATGTTTAAGCTAAGCGAAATGTCAAACGTAATTTTTTTTTTTTGAAAATTGGTTTTGAATTAGTTTTAAAAATAGATTTTTCAAGTCAAATATATCACTTTTACTGATTTTAAGATAAGGAATTTAACTTTTCTGTGCAACGAGCAATTAGTGTGGATTCGTTAATGTGGTTGTCAAAACTTATTTTTAATTTAAAATCACTGTTGATTGTTTCAATACAATTAGTTTAACATTTTGCATACAGTTAAGTTTCCAGAAAAAACATGTTAATGACTACATATTATGTTATACATTACCTTGTACTAAGTATTTATTACCTTCTACATTACTTTAAATAATAAAATAATGGTTCACCAATAAGAAACTTATAATGTATTACTTTCATATAAAAAATAATTGGTGAATAATACATAATAGGTTATTCAGCTTATTACTTCCAGACAAAATATAATGATAATAAATTTTTCTGGATTCTATTTTTAGACTCATTATAATTAGTTTTTTGTAAGCTAAGGGGGAAATGTGTTAGTTTTGATAAAAAGGGTCCGCCATCTAACGTTTTTTTTTTCAACTAGTGCTTATTTCGTGAATGGTAACACTTAGCTCATGTCTGATTTGACAGATAATTAGTTTTATCCTTCCGCTGAACTAATATGGTCCGTATGTTCGTTATCTTGTGAAAAAAGTGAAAGAAACTGGCATCCTCACCGGTAAACCAAAGCGTGAAAAGCCAAAAACAGTGCGTACACCCGAGAATATTGCTGCTGTGGCAGAAAGTGTGCCATCAACATCAATTCACCGTCGTTCTCAACAATTGAACATTTCGAAGACATCATTGGGACGAATTTTGCATAAAGACCTTGGTATGACGCCAGGCACGTAGCTAGGAATTTGTTTCGGGGGGGGGGGGGGGGGGGGGGGGTGGGTCTTTTCGATTTTTTATTTTGATTATATATATTTTTTTTATTAATAATAGAAATCTCTTTCTCAGGTCATTTTGAAACAAAAACCTCCCGCATAAAGTGCATTTCCTTAAAATGCATTTTTTAATTTTTTACCTATTGTGTTCATTATTTTGCGAATTTTGATGTCTATATCGCGAAACAACGCTTTAATCTGTTTGATCACAATCCGCGAAATACGTCAAATTTGAAAACGTTTGTGTACTTTAAGTTGGATTTGCATTGTTATTGTCTAATTACGTTAAATTTTTAGCTAAATATTAATTTTTAGTTTAATTAAATAGAAAAGGATTATGTGGGAAACTTTTTGAAAACCGCGAAAAATAAAATTGCGTTACTTTATATTTTTATGTGGCGTATATTTGTCTAGGGTAGCTAAAACTTGATAAATGTAAAAAAAAGTAAACAAGTTTCAACTTCTAATAACCCGATTAAAATTAAAATGATGCTTTATATAATCATACGAAATTTAATATGAGTCTTAATACAGTTGTATCCGAGAAATGGGCATTATAATTAAATAACATCAGAATAATGACGCGATACAATTTAATACGATTTTATATAGCGGTATAAATTTCCAGTTTTTGATTTTAAAACGTCATGAAAATTCGAAAATATCTATTAATCCTTTTAGACTTTAGCCGCTTGCAAAATGTTTACAACTTTATAATGTGTAACAAATTCCATAGCATTTGGAAATTTTATTATATTCAAAAATAAAAAATAATATAATGAAAATGCAAATGAAGATTTTGTGGAATTTATTAACTTAAACCATTGAATAACAAACACGGAAAAAAACGTTGAAACTAAATTTAGAGTTTTAGATTGAAAAAAATCTTAGACTAAATTAAGAAATCATAATGTTACAAATGAAACAAATTCTTTTTTTTAGGGTTAAGAACCAGAAAGAAATCAATTCAAAAGACAAAAATTGGGGTAAATTTTGTGTATAAAATTATACACAAAATGATGCAATTAATTGTACTATTGTATTGATGTAATACATATTTACATCCAAAATATAATTGACAATTTTTCTAGTATGACTCTGCATGGGGTAATATACAATTTTATCTAAAATAAAATTGTATTTTTTAAAATATGATATAATATCAAAATATATATTATTTTGCAATGTCTAGGTATATAAATATAACGTAATTATTATTTGGATTAGTTTTAGCGTATTCTAAATGCAATATACAATTATACGCAACTATATATGACATCATATTAAATTTTTTCTACGAAATTAATTTTATATATGAATTTATATAATTATGTCCAGTTAAATGCACTGGCAGACAAAACCTTATAAGTGCATATAAAATAATGTATTATTTTATGCAAACGTTTTAACTCGGGAAATGAAAGACTTATAACCGTCCAAAAAACCAATTAAAAGCAAATATCCTATATAATTTGCCTGACACTTATAAGGAAGCTTTTCCTTTGAAATTAATGAAATTCGGATAGGTGATAAAGCGGCAAAAATATATGAATAACGTATCTATTTTTAAAATTGGTGGTGAAATTTTAAACATCTTTGCATGAAAATATGTTTAAAGTTTAGGAAATTTAGACTTATTTAAAAACAGCGCTAAAATGCTCGAGAAAACACACATTTTGAAAACAATTTTGACACTATGTCGTGGACCCCGGCTGCCACTTATTTGAATTATTTTAACAAATTATTCACTATTTTTTCCCCTTTTTCATATATCTGACTTCATGTCTTGTATTAAAAAAATCGTAAATTTTACAAGCAAGCGTGATTGTAGTCTGAAAGAAATAATAATAAAGAAAAAATATAAAATTGGAAAATTTAAAAATACACCTGACATCGCCTAGGTCTTATTTAAACTAAATTATGTATTTCCAATTCACTTTGATTTATATTTTGGACAATTTCAAACGCTTTTCAAATTGTCTTTAATCAGTTTTTTAAATAAAAGCCCTTTAAAATGTCTAAAAAAAAAACTACATCGTTATAACACAAGGACTGGTTTAGCTGCTTGATTTTAAAATGTCGCATTTCAAGGAGCGCCGACCGAAATTTGTTTACATTTAGTCTAAAAAAAATTGAGAAAATTTGAGTCACATTGGACCACGTTAACACATTATGCATATCGATCAAAGTTTGAGGCTTAAATTTGTTTCAAAAAATTAAAAACATAAAAATAAAATTAAAAAAATAAAGTAAAAAAAATACTAAAAACCAAATGCGTGCGTAGCAAACCAAATTTAAATAAAAAGATTGCACTGTAAGTAAAGTAACGACTTTTACGGCACAATTAAACTTAATTTTGAGTCTTAGTGGTATCTCCATTTTAAAAGATTATGTCAAAATACACAGAAAAAATCATTGTCAAAAAAATTTCAATTAAACTTTTGTTCGATTTCAAACTTACTTTCAATTAATTGTTTAATTGAAAATGGATTTGGTATAAAAATAATTTTCAGTTTTTATATCGTATAATAACAACATTGAAACAAATGCAAACATTTTAAAAAGTCGCCAAAATTAAAAAAAATCGTTTAAAGTTGAAAATTCGCGTTTCTTTAATTTTGGTGATTTTTTTTAATTTTTTTTTTTCGAATTATGCCGTTTATTTTGGGAGTTTTTTAAATTTCTGCAATTTTGAAGATTGTTTTTTAAATTTTGGCAATTTTTTTTTCAAATTTTGCGATTTTTTCAAATGGTCTCGTTTTTTTAAATTTTGGCGATTTTTTTACAATTTTGGTGATTTTTTTAAAATTTTGTAATTTTTCCCAATAGTAAACAATATTCAATTAAATTTTTAATAGATGTGAATAAAACTATGTGTAATTGAAAATAATATTATAAAATAGATACAAATTATTTTAGTTGTTACTAAAATTGCATCAACACGACCGAATTCAGTTAATCTTTTGTTGAATCAACAAATATTTTAATTAAAACTCAATTTTAGTTTTTTCTGTGTAGGCATATTTAATTTTTAGTTTGCATTGTCTTAAACAATTTTTTGATTATATTTTAAGTCAAAGACTTCGAAATCTCGTATAAAATGATTTTATTTATAGCTTTTTGTCGAAAATCAACACAAAAAATGATAGCCGCCCATTTGCAGGCGATGTTTTCTAATGAAATTTTAAGATTCGAACCATATAAAACTATTTCCTATTTGATCCAAGTCAAAAATAAATATTTTCATATTAAATATATCAATAACATTGTTACTTTCTAACGAATTGTATTTAGTTTTTAAATTTGTCAAATCATTTCGGGGGGGGGGGGCTCTAGCCCCCAAGCCCCCCCCCCTAGCTACGTGCCTGTATGACGCCATACAAAGTCCAATAGGTTCAGGAGTTCAAAAAAAAAAAAGTTATTTGGCGGACCCTATACCTTGAAGAAATTTACATAGAAGAAAACTTCATTTAGAATTTAAACTATCAAATGTTATATGCCTCGGTGGCTTTGGATATAGACTAGTCGCCTGTTAATCTGACGACCCGGAATCGATTCCCGGCTCGACCATGTTTTACAAAAAAAAAATAATATATTTTTTCTTTAAAATCTATTTTTACATCCATTATGTTTTTCCTTCTGGTAATGGCTTATTATTCACACCCTTGTATGCATATAGGTAACTGATTATAATTCATGTTAACGTAAGGCTGCCAGTAATGCATAACTTATTACTTTTGCAGCATTTCATATAAAAGAGTTAGAATTATAATATAAAGGGTTATACGTCCAAACCATCGTTTAGATTACCAGACTCATTATTTGGTAATGTGTGTTTTTGCTGGGTTGTTCACAAGGGCTGTGTTAAATATTGTATATTGATGATAAAATTTGATTTTACATACCCTGCAAAAACACAAATTACCAAATAATGGGTGTTGTAATCTGAACTCGAAGGTTTGGATGTATTACCCTTTACATTATAATTCTAAGTTTTTGGTGTACAAAAAAAAAAAAAATTTATATACAAATTATTGCATATTTTAGGTATCAGCCAAAAACATTTTATGAAAATTTCAGTTACTAAATGAATTTTTCATTACTTTAATAAAAATAATCCAACTTAATACTCGTAGTAATAATGACTCCAACTTAACCCTCTAACGGCTAAGGCTGCCTCAGAGCAGTCTTCATAGAATTTACCACAAATACGCAAAAGCTCCTAAATTTTCCGGCTAATTTTATTTTTTTTGGATTCCTCATAATTTTTGCTTTAAGAATCAGCAATAAAAAAATGGGCCCCGACTCCTTGTTTGGACAGGAGAAGAGCATTTAAGAGACCACCTTGTTCTCATTGTTTTTATATTTTTTATAATTGAATTATTTTTAATTATTTAACAAGAAAAATTAAGAAAATTTTATTTTTCAGTTAAAGCCTGATTCAATACCTTTCCAACGAGCTATCACTCGTTGCGATCGCTTTAGTAGTTTTTCAACTTTCAATGAGGTCCCTTATGAAGAATTCTTCAATTTTGTCACATGACAGTGGTGCACACCACCACTAAACCAGTCACTATAAAAAAAAAAAAAAATATGTAGGTACATTATTTTTTGCTGGGCAATCGATTGAGACTATTTATTTTAAAATCGGAGAGGGGTCGTCCAATAATTTGCCAATTTTGATCGTTTTCATATGGAATTGCTCTATAATAAAATATAAGTAAGATTGAAGCTTTATCTTTAATAATAAGTCCTTACTTTAGTCCAAGGACTCAGAGGCTTTTATCAGAACTCTTCTAAAGGACATCGTCTTAACTTATAATCTAATGCACGGATTTTTATGAAATTTTGCAGAAAGAAGACATTAAGTATTAATAGCAAAGCGTTGAAGTTTGAACAATATAAATTGAAGCTTAGATACAATATTCGCCTACTTTCTCTATTTCCAAAAAGCGATATCTTCTTAAATAGGAGCAGCAAAAAAAATGGTTTTTCGAACGTGGTTATATCTTGGTAATTTTTGTCCAGAACTTCTCTTCTATATGTTTTAGTTTCCAAAATGCACCCTTAAATATTTTGGCCCATATCGCCTAAATTAGGCAACGATAAACAATTTTGTTGAAGAACTTATTATTTGTTTTTCGAGTTAGAGGGTTAATAGTAATAATACGAATAAAAATTCTATCAGTGAAGGACACCAAGCAACATATTTGAGACCCTTAAAATCCGTAAATTTTCAAAGTTTTAACAGAAATTAAAAGAATTTTACAATACAGATTTAACTCAATGTATTTTAATTCATAAAATATTCACAATTGTTGAAAATGAAAATAATTTTTTGTAAAATTCAAAACTGCATACATATATAAAAAATTATTAAAATTAACTTGTAAAATCACGAAATACACTGTAACTTTACTTTACCACTAAAACTTTACTGAATCCAAAGTTTTTTTTTTTTTTTTTTTAATAATTCTTTTATTTACAATCTATCCATTTAAGGATAATAAGTAAATTTAATAATAACAATAAAAAATAACATTAATTGTTGAACTCCATTGAGAACAACAATGAGCATATAATCCAAAGGATATTATAAATTCTAAACAATATTTACAAATTTATACTAATATACATTTTGCATAAATATTTAGCTCCGAAACGGTAACTCCAGGATATGAATCCTTTTAAGTCTTCTAACTTCTTCAGAGTCATCAAGTAAAGCAATAGCTAGTGGGTTGATGTGGTTACTTAACCTTGTTAAATAGTTCTCACTGAATCGTCTGATTTCTTCTACGATATTTGGAATAAAGAGATCGTCATGAATAGTTTTATTCGAAACAAACCACGGAGCGTTTACTATTGACCTTAACGTTTTTGACTGATATCTTTGTAGGATTTCGATGTTGGAATTGCTGGCTGTACCCCAAAGCTGTATACCATATGTCCAGACAGGTTTTTAAAATAGTTTTATATATTAATATTTTATTTTGAAGGCTTAACTGAGATTTTGGGCCTAGTAGCCAATAAAGTCGCTTTGTTTTGATTTTCAGTTGCTGTTTTTTCGCTCTGATATGCTCTTTCCAAGTTAATCTTCTGTCGATATGCATCCCTAAATATTTAACGCAGTCACTTTGAGGTATAGCTATATTATTCATAAATACATTGTTGCAATTGCCATGTCTTAACGAAAAAGTGATATGTACAGATTTCTCAGTATTGACTTTAATACCCCATTTATTTAACCAATCTTCAATTGCGTTGAGTTGTCTTTGTACTAAATTAGATGCATTATTTGGAGATATGTCAGAAGCTAGTACCGCAGTGTCGTCTGCATATGTTGCAACAAGAACGTTTTCGGTGATTGGCATGTCTGATGTAAACATAGTGTAGAGGATTGGTCCTAATACGCTTCCTTGTGGGACTCCAGCCTTGATGTTGTAAATTTTGGAGAATTCGTCGTTAACTTTGACGTAAAAATGTCTATCACTTAAATATGATTTAATAAGTAGATATAAAGAAGTGGGCAATAATTTTTTCAATTTATAGTACAACCCTGTATGCCAAACTTTGTCGAACGCTTGTTGTACATCCAAAAATACTCCTGAACAATATTTTTTTTTTTCCAATGTATCTCTTATATATGCAACGATACGATGGCATTGCTCTGGAGTGCCATGCTTGTGTCTAAAACCAAATTGGTATTCTGGAATGATATTAAATTTTTCTAGAACTGGTAATAATCTTTTCAGTAATATTCTTTCGAATATTTTGGAGAATACAGCCAGTAAACTTATCGGTCTATAGGATGTTACATTGTTCTCTGGTTTATTTGGCTTGTTTACCATTACAATCTCTGCGCATTTCCATTGCGAGGGAAAGTAATTTAATCTTAATATAGAGTTGTACAATAATGTTAGATATAGTATACCCCTCTTAGGCAGGGATTTGACTACTCTTCCATCTATGCTGTCGTATCCGGGAGATTTTTTGCAATTAAGTTTGTTTATCTCTTCTTTTACTTCACGAGGGGAAATATGTTTAATAGGCCAATCAACCGGACAAGGACTATCTAAATACTCAAGTATTTCATCAACAAAAGGGTTATTATCTGTATGAGGCTGGAACGTCGTTTGAAGATGAAGGGCAAATGCTTCCGCTTTAGATTTATGTGTTTTACACCATACATTGTTTATATCTTTTATTGGTATATTTCGTTTAGTAGGTCTTTTTAAATAACTTGTAGCCTTCCACAAACTAAATTCATCGTTCTTCTTATTTACCGGATTGAGGTTTCTAAGATAGTTTCCAAGCTGCTCGTTTTTCATCCTATAGAGAGCTATTTTGAGATCTTTTGTCGCTTTATTCAATATCCTCTTGTCATTTGGACTTCTACTATTTTGCCAAACGTTTCTCAGTCTTCTTTTATTTCTTATCATGTCTCTGATTTCAGAATTTATAAAAGTTTGGTTTTGGTTACGTTGGGGTGGTAAAGTGGGAGTTGAAAGAAAACCAGCTTCATGAATTAAAATATTAAATGTCTCAACTGCATCATCTAATTCAGTTGGGGATGTTATGGAGATATTTAGATTCACATTTCTTTCTATCCAAGTTTCAAATGATTTTAAATCAGTTCTGGCAGTAAGAATTTTTTGTTTCTGTATATTTGTTTGTAATAATGTGTTGAAACAAGCTAGAAGGGGAGTGTGGTCAGAACTAAGTTCATTAACATCTGTTATGCTGAGTGTTTGACTAGAAATTCCAGAGTAAACGGCAAAATCAAGCAGATCAGGTATCTTTCTTGGATCTGTTGGCCAGTAAGTTGGGTTACCTGTTGACAGAATAGAGTAGTTATTGTTAGCTATGCATTTTCGGAGCTCGCTTCCCTTCGGATTAACTAATCTTGATCCCCACCAAGGGTGTTTAGCATTATAGTCTCCCGCAGCGAAAAATCTTGGCCCCAAACTATTAAAGAAATCATGAAATTTTTGACAATTAACTGTAAATCTCGGCGGAAAATAGATGGCAGAGAACGTTATACTGTATGAATCGCAATTAACTTTAATGCAGGCAGCTTGTAGATACGATTCTCTTATTTCTTGAAAAAGTTCGAATTTAATTGTAGATTTGATTAAAATTGCTGCCCCCCGCATGAGCACTATCGTCTGGATGATTAGCTGTTATTAGTTCATAATCTTTTATTTTAAAAAACGTTTTGCTAGTAAAATGTGTCTCTGACACTAATAGAATATCGATGTAATGTAGTTTAAGAAAAATTTCAAGTTCATGTGTGTGGTTGGAAAGCCCATTAGCATTCCATATTGCAATATTCAAATTTAGTTGCATAGTTTTGCTACTAAAAGAGTCATCATGCTTAATAGCTTATTTGTTAATTCAATCTGATTTTGTATTAAATTTTCTAGCTTTTCAAATGAATTATGCTGAGAAGTTTGTTGATTATTTCTTAGAACATTAGAATAAGAAAGGTTGTTGTTGTGACTAAAGTTTGCACTAGTTGTATTGTTGTTCAGATGGGGATAATCTTCGTTATCATAATTGAAAATAACATTATTACGCCTATTGTCAATATTCTTTTTTATTTTTTTCTTTAATAGTTGCTTGTAAAATTCGCATCCTTTATAGCTAGCTGGGTGACTTTGTAAACAATTAACACATCGAGGAGGGGCATCTCTTGCTTTAGTACAATCGACAGTTAGATGGCCTAACCCGCATTTGACACAATTAACTGGTTTTCTGCAGTATGTTTTTGTATGGCCATATTCTTGGCATCTGTGGCATTGTACAATATCATTTGTTTTCTTTGGTGGGACAATATTGACTATAGCATTATTAAGAATTTTGATGTCATATATATTTTTGTTATTTGGGCTAGGTTCTAAATCAATATAAAACATTGGTAGAGGTACTCTAGAGATTCTACTTTGTATATTAGAAATATTTCGGACCTTGTGACCTAAACATTCAATGGCTTTTTTGATTTCATCTTTATTTGTTGAGTGGTGAAGGTTCTTAATAACAGCTCTGTAGGCCCTTTCTTGTTTCAACTGATATGTATGAAATATAATTTTTTTGCCATTTAAGAACGAAACAAGTGTTCTATAGGATTGAACATCTTTTACCATTATTCTTATTTGACTGTCTTTCAAACCTTTGTAATTAAACGATGAAGAGCTTATTATTTTTGAAAAATCTTTTATCATACCGCTTATATCAGAAACATTAGGTATAAAAATTGGTGGTGGCTTTGGTAAATTTATTTCCGTACCCTGTTCATATTCTGATTCATTGTCATCTTCATTATCATTAACTAACTCAGAAAATCTATTTTGACTTACATTATTGTTTGTAGAAGCTGTATGAAAGGTACTAGCAATGTTGTTAGTGTTTTTTGATGCGCTATGGTTGTTGTTGACATTATTTTGCGTATGGGTATAAGCAATTTTGTTATTGTTTTGTAATTGTAATGCAGATGTATTATTAATACTGCTTACTATAGAATTGTTATTGTTTTCAGAAAGAAAGTTTAAATTATTGTTGGTATTTTTTCTTTTATTCACAAATATTTTTGGGGAATCACTTTGTCGTCTTTTTCTTGTTATGGGCTTAGTAACTACCTGCCAGCATATATCATCATCTTCACTACTTTCATTGCTATCACCCATGATGATAGCAATGCAAATTGTTATTGTTCAAAGAATTTTATTTATTTTGTTTATTGTTTTTGTTATTTTTAATAAATTATTTTAGTCTAATCTTGTAACAAGACAATTGTTTTTATTTTTATTTACACTTTACACTTTAGAGAGCTCAGATTTTTGTACGTTTGTACTGGATCACAGTCAGAAGGAGACTGAATCCAAAGTTTTATATAAAAAAATTTAAAAATTAAACAAAAAAAAATAAATTTATAATTTTAATCTGTGAAAAAACAGTGAAAAATATATTTGGTGCAAAAAAGTATTAGAATCTAGCATTTCTTTTTTTTTTATAAATTTTAAGTGCTAAATCACAAAGAAAAGTGCTAAATATAGCTTCCATTATGCTAAAATGGCAACCCTGTTTGATACCAAAGTATGCTTTTCTAAAGTTGATATGATTTTAATCCGAATTTGCCCGAATTTGCGAATTTTCATTACCGATGACTAGGTCTCGGCGTTAATGTAAATATCTTTGCGAATTAACAAATTTGCAACAAAATGGCATCGATTTGCATGTTTTTGCATAGTTTGCGAAAAATCCATATTTTAGTGCATATTTTGGCGATTTTATGAATTCGTCTAATAGACATACCGTACTAAGTGATTTAGCGAACTGACTTATCTGGCAACTAACTTGTCAACTAACAAATTTTTTAGTCTCATTTGGGGTAAAGTTAGAAATTTGGAGGGAAAATGGTTATATAAAAAAGTACCGGAATTAAAAAAAAATTATATATAAATTTTGTCGCAATTTATGTTCATTGTCATAAGTACATAGAAAAACATTAAACTTACCAGCACACTTAAATGAAATTTGGATATATTAGACAAGTATACCTTTTTTTCGGTTGCGTAATCTCGCGTTCATAAATTATAAATAAGGTGGTGCCAAAAAGTACCCAAATTTTACGTTTTCTTAAATGTAGTTCTCACAAAACTAATAAACTAGTTATATGCAATTTGTATATCAAATGAAAGTAATTTTAAAGACACATCAACCAATATATAGAACATATCCGTGAATTTTTGATATTTTAAGAAAATAATTTCGAATGACACATTTGTTTAAAAAAGAGTGGGATGTTTGGGCTTTTTACGATTTTCGTTAATCGTTCGGCTTTAAAATGACTTTTCCCGAAGTGCTTTTATGACTCTTACTTTAAATATTTAAAATAAGTGGCAGCCCTGATCCCACAGCATAGGTAATATGGGCATAGACTGACTAGACCGGCCACGAAAATTTAAAGTCTGGCAGCACTGACAAATTTTTTCAAAAATACTGTCAATGCTAACTCTTTAAAATATCGTGTTAGAATGAAACAAATATATACACAATACAGTGTCTATAATAACAAATGGATAATTCTACGTTCTACGTTACCCGTTCTCACACGGCATTCTGAAAAAAGGTTATTTAAAAAACAATACGGTTTTTATAAACAATTTTGCCATCTGTCACTTATCTCGGATCTATTTAGTCTGTGATATGGGTATCAAAATTTTTGTTTTCTCTTGTAGTTTAATACGTAGAGAGAATTAGTTGGACGAGTTTTATTGAAATTTTTTCAGTAAACTGATGTGAATGAACATTTTTTTAATGAAACTTTTTAATTAGTCGTATGAAATTTTTAATAAATAATATGAAATTTTATATTCAATTTCATAGTGAACTGCATTATTTTAATGAAAAGTTTTAATGGACGTATTCCAATGACAATGCATAGATATAATGCAAAAATTCGAGGTGTTCTACTTTGGAGTCCAATTGATCAGCGCCTGTTAAATCTAGTGGGCCCTTCTTTGAAACTTAAGGTTGCAATTATCACGGCAATACGATCAGCTAGTAAGAAATGGCTTAATTATTTCCAAAATATTTGTGAAACAACTCACTGTCCAGTGTTGTGTCAAAACCACATTATAAAATGTTAAAAAATTCCATTAACTTATTTTGTGGTTAAAACTTTTGATTTTTAAACATATAAATCTATATAAATTAAATTATAAGCAATTCCTCAAAATATCATAAACCTTATAAATATAAACTTACAAATCCTTAAAGTATGCTATCACTTTTGTAATACATAAGAACCTAAAAGTATGCAAATATTTGCATAAATTTATTTCTTAATCAAATTCATTAACAGAATGTCAATATTTACTTTAAATAATCTCATTTGTACTCTAATATGTGTGCGGTTTTAAATGTTAATCAACAAATTTATATTTTAATAATATTAATAATAATTTTAACATATAAGACTCTAACAATAATGCCGTTAATAAATTTAAGCATATTTACAACAAATTTTATGATGATAATTATGATAATGATGATGACGATAATGATATTTTATATTATATTTTAATAAGCTGTATCAATTTTCATTGAGGTCTCCCACACATTTGAGTCTAATAAATTATTTATGAAGTTTAAACAATTTACAAAGTGACTTGTATTTAAAGCTTATGAAAGGGAATTATTTTGTATTAAGAGAATTAAGAAAAATTACGCTTAAAAAGTTTAATTTGAAATATTTGTTGTTTAAAAAAATTGTTCAGGAACTTTACCTATAAAATGTTTTCAACATTGATCAAATTTAATACGAATGATTCATATTTCATTGACCTACAAAATTTATCTCAAAAATGTTTGATTTATAATAACAACAGTTATCACATGGAAACAATACAAAATGATCCGCCCACCTAAATATTTTCTATATTTTTATGTTCAACACCTGCCTTTTAATCATATTTTTTTTTTAAAGAACAAACCAGAAAAAAATACACAAAATATTACTAAAAAATTAAGTACACGCAGAGAAACAATATGGTTGCAATATGATTGTGACCACAAAACTATGTTTCCTACAGCCATAAGTGGTTGTTTCAATTAAATTATAATTGTATCAATCATAAATTCACCGATAATATGGTTGCTTGAATCATGTTATATATATTGCCTGCAATTGTAATATAGTATTTTTTATCATATTCCTCTCTCTAACTAAAACCATATTGTAGTTGCGCCAACTATAAGATGATCAGTCTATTTTTTATGAGCGTCTTCGCTCTTTTAGTGTCATTCTTGTTTAAGATTTGTGAGAACAGAACAAATTAAATAATATTAAACAAAAATGCATAGAAAATCAACGCAGTGGTGTTAATTGTAATGGTGCTATTTTAAGTGGAAGAATTATTAATTTGGTAATCTCAACCCGGTGGTACCATTGGAGCCTAGAAAAAAGTTAAATTGACACGCATCCCTTAAAAGTGTTATAAATTTAAATAAAAAATGATGAAAGAGTGATTTATTTTTAAAATTTTTGTACTCACGCAAAATAAATTGTAATATGGTTATAGTGCTAATATTATGATTGCTACAAACATATTATGATCATTATAAATGTATTGTGAAATTGTATTTTTAACAATATTTTAATGCGTATTAATGCTGTAATCACATGTTTACATTATTTTATTTTTCCTGACAAAATAAGATTTGTGCTGAAAAAGAGAAGGTTTATTTTTTATTTTTTAGATACTAAAATAAAAAAAATTTATGTAAACATCGCATCTACAAAATAATTATTTATGTAAAACCTTAAAACATGGTATTAGAAACTATATTCGAAGAGCATCAAACATTTTAGGATTTGTGATTGCGACAAACATGTTACTATGGTTGCGACAAGCATACTCTTATCTTTTTGTATCATAATATGATAATTAGACTACCATATCGCTCATTTACTGCAATAACTTCACAACTCAAAAAACATGATTTTTTAATTAATGACGCAGAATTATTCGTTATGTCACGTATCATATTGTGTAAAAAAGTCGTATTGATATCTTCTTACTCACCTCTTAAGAAAAATGATGTCCTTATTTTTTCTTCAAGGTTGGAGTAAATTGAAAACTAAACTCGTTTTCTAAAAAATCAAAATTTTTGAGTTATTACGTTATTGCAGTAAATGAGCGATATGGTAGTCTAATTATCATATTATGATAAAAAAAGATAAGAGTATGCTTGTCGCAACCATAGTAACATATTCGTCGCAATCACAAATCCTAAAATGTTTGATGCTCTTCGAATATAGTTTCTCCTACCATGTTTTTTCTGTGCGTGTATTTAAATATTTATAGACAATATAATATGGTTTTTATACAGTGTGTTCAAAAGATTGAAATTATGAGACATTTTTCTGAAAAACATAAGGTAATATGACCTTAGATTTCGATTCTAATTAGATTGATTAAAAATGTTATAGTTAAAGTATGGAAATATTGTTTAATTTCACTGAAACTGGAAAATTTTGTTAAAAATTTCAAGGTAACGCTCAAAATATATTAAATATAGCTTTTAGAACAAAGTTTAAACCTAAACATGTGCTATTAACAATGATCTATGCAGTACCAGTATCAGCGGGCTTAAGGCAAATAAGCTTATCTCGGGAATACCAATTTTGCTAAAGAAATAAAATGTCATATATTATGGAAAGTGGTTCATCTATGTTTTAAATAAACAATTCAAATATTTGTAAATAGTATTAACAATTTAATTAAATCGGAAGCAATTAAGCAATTATATTTTAATTAAAATATTAATTACACTGTGCAACAAGAAAAAACATCCCGTACCATTCAAACGGAACATGAAAGTAGACCATTACTAGACTAAAACCCCCAAAGGGTTTTGAAATCTTTGCTCTTGTTTTGTTTTTATAGGCCCTTGAAGTTGACTCTTTTTTTAGCATATTTTTGCTCTTTTTTTACTATGGATGAAAATAAAATGTTGAAATGGGTAAAAATAAAATGCAATAACGACGAAAGCGAGGATGCCCATTTTCACACAGACTGTTTGGTGTGGTGTTCAAAATGAGCTAAATCGGTCCACACTTCTAAAGAAGCTACCAAATAGTCTGTGTGAAAATGAGCATCCTCGCAAAAAAAAAAAATACAAAAAAAATGCTAAAAAAGAGTCAACTTCAAAAGCCTATAAAAACAAAAAAAGAGCAAAGATTTCAAAACCCTTTGGGGGTTTTAGTCTACTAATGGTCTACTTTTATTTTCTGTTGGAATGGTCCAGGATGTCTGCCATGACCCGAAATTTGTTGCACAGTGTTATTTAAGGTAATGTTCTCAATTTTGGCCTGTTTTTTTTCTTGGTGTGACATGAATATATCAAAACTGTCAACTATTATCGATTTTACTTTCCTTTATCACTATTTTAAAATAGTTTCGACTTGAATGCACACGTTTTTATTGGTTTAATTGTTCCGTTTTCATTGTGTTGTTTAAGCGGTATTTGGAACATAGTTAATGTAAATATGTGCTAATATTTATGAATTATTAATTATTTTTTTTAGTGTAACTTCTTCTAAAATTGTACAATTTTTAATCAATTTGCACACTATAAATATAGAATTCCAAAGTTACAAAATTATATCAATCCTTTAATCCTGATAGACATCATAATGGTTGAGTTACTTTAAAATTTTAGCGAAATATTAACTCTTAGTTTAATTAACAAAAAAAAATCTTTTTTTGAAAACCACAAAAAATAAAATTGCGTTTCTTTATATTTTGTATGGCCTATACGCCTAGGAAAGAGAAAATTTGGTAATTGCAAAAAAAAAAAAAATCAAAAGTTATAACCCTATTGCACACACAAAATTGGTAACATCAATTTTCATATAAATGCTAAAACTGCATGTTTATAAAAGAAATTTTAACTTAGATAATTTTCAAGTCATCTAAAAAACAAACACTTATTTAATTTAAAATTAAACGCGCTTTCTCAATAAATTAAATGCAAAATATTGTTTCTAACAAACTGTTCCAATAAGCAGTCGCCAAAATATTAAAATTCAGACTTGATTGAAAATATCTCCACTGTTTTGTTTAACATAAATAGTTATAAATATTATCATATATGAAAAGCTCAATTGTCTCTCTTTTTAAATTCGTTTAAAAATGTTAAATCGCTTACGAATTGATTAACTTTTAAATTCATCTACTGAACTAGACCAACAACTTTTAAAAAGTCGCCCTTTTAGTACATTTTCCCTGTAGCGCAGTGTCACACATACGTTGTGCTAAAATTAGCCAAACAGTCTTAGGACCTAAACATTTCTAATTTTTCTGTAAAATTACAGAATTTTCTGTAACTTTTACAGACTTTTTTATTTGAGTGTATTTAAGTTCGCTTTATTATTATTATGACATGTTCTTAATTTACAAATCATGAAAAATTCAAACTTACAAGGAAAGTATCCCGACCCGGACCGGCAGATCTTAATGAACTTCGAATATGTTGTATAGAATAAAAATCTAAGGGACCCGTGTTTATTTTTTTAGCTGCCAAATCTCCTAAACATGAGTTCGGTCACATAAAAAAAAAAACTAAGTGGGGTCTAAAAAGACCCCATTTTCTGTTTTTCTCGGTTTATTTCGTTCTATTAAAAGTAACTATAGACAAATTTAGTATACAATGAAAGATTTTTTGAAGACACAAGTAAAGCCTAAAGATTTTCAAGTAATTTTGATATTAAAAAAAAAAATGCGTTTTGAGTAACATTAAGTCTGGCGTTTTATTAAGGAGTTTTAGTTCTATTTAGCTAAAAATAATGCATAGTAATGCCTAATTAATTTAATCTAGGGGGTGTCTGAGCTTTTTCCGATATTTGAAATCGTTCGGTTTTTATGCAACTTTTCCCGAAGAACTTTTTCACCCTATATTTTAAATAATTAAAAAATTTTGTATCAAAATTTTTGTTTTCTTGAGTTCATTACCCCTGAGTACAATTAAATCTAGTTTTCTTAAATGAAAGACTAATGAATTTTTACCCAGCTTTTTAACCCTAAGATGGGCAGCTAAAAAAAATACGCTTCTCTCTTTTTTTGCTCCTTTACAACATACGAGTATCCTCTTTTGTTTGCTACTTTACAACATACTAGTATTCTGCGAGTTCAAGTCGCGATACCTCCCTTGTTAGTCTAATCACAAATAATTTTTTTTTACAAAATTCTTCACTATTTATCGCAATCTTTTGACAAACATTTGCCACTTAAGAGTAAGTCCTTGGGTACGGAACCATATTTCACAGCCGAATAAAAGTGTAGATTTAACACATTGCAAAGTTGCCTTTGGCTTTTCTCAGTCGGTTCTCCATATCAAGCATCGTCCCTCCTTCCAAGATATTCAAAACTAGCACCATCTTCGATTTCTTGGTCGTTGACTGACAATTTAGCAGAGTTTATTGCGATAATTCTCATTGCTTTCGCTGATTCGTTAAGGTTTGCATATCGGTCTGCCTACTACCAAAGAGTATATACAAATAGAGAGACTACACTTCCCAGAGCAAATGAAAACATTTTTTTGCACTAAAAAATGATTGCAACATGTTGATACAAAATCACTTTTATTTTGCTTATAAACGTTGATTTTTTAAGAGCTTTCGGATTTGATTTAAAAAAGAAACACATACAATTTAGAGAAATCTCTGAAATCTTTATTTGAGTCGATAGAACGATCTCTATAATTCAATGTTTAAAGATGATTTCATGTAAATGTTGACCGCGGCTACGCCTCAAATGGTTCATACGCTGGGTCCAATTTTGGCAACATGTCTCCAACATATCGGCCGGTATCTCACGAATAAATTTTTCAATATTGGCTTCCAGTGCTTCAACCGTTGCGGGCTTGTCCCTATAGACATGATCCTTAACATAGCCCCACAAAAAATAGCCTAAAGGCGTTAAATCGCACGATCTAGGCGGCCAATTGGTCAGCCCTAAACGTGAAATATATTGTTCACCGAACTCGCCATTTGGGCCATTGTTTCGCGTGCTGTGTGGCATATGGCACCGTCTTGTTGAAACCACATGTCACCCAAATCCAACTCTTCCATTTTGGGCAAAAAAAAATTGTAATCATCTCACGGTAGCGCTCGCCATTCACAGTAACGGTAGCGCTCGCCATTCACAGTTCGTCGTCAGCGCTCGCCATTCACAGTAACGTTCCTGCCTTCGTCGTCTTTGAAAAAATACGGTCCAATGATGCCATTCGCCCATAATCCACACCAAACAGTGCTTTTTTCAGGATGCATTGGCAGTTCTTGCAATGCTTCTGGCTCCATTCAACCAGAAATGAGCTTCGTCGCTGAACACAATTTGCATTTTCTTAACCGAGCATGAATTTTGATAATATAATTCAATAATCTGCTGCAAGCGTTGTTCTTTTGTAAGTCGATTCATGGTTTAATAGTAGACCAAACTGAACATGTTTGACAGTAACATGTTACACGAAAACAGCTGAGCTGCCAAAAATAGTGTTGCGAAAAAGAAAGTTGCTAAAAAATAACCCTTTATTTTGATATTTTCTATTAAAAATTAATATATTTGAATTTTTTTTCTGGCTGATTTTATCATTAGTATTTGAAATAATTAAAAAGTTTATTAAATTATTATTTAAAAACATGATCAAAAATATTTTAAACTTTTAAATTTCTGCAATATGTTTTCATTTAATCGCTGCGAGTTTACGAACAATTAAAAAAAGAGAGCAGATTGAGTGACACTGAGTAGTATGGAAACCCACTGCTACTACTGAACAGAAGTTCGATTTATCTCGCGATAATTTGTTTTGCCAAAAGTTCCTAGAATATTAAATAACTGCAATATAACAAATTGCAGTGGTAGTAAATATGTAGTACTTAACAAATGGTGGCTGTTCAATACAATTCGTATTTAAATAACAACTTACTACGTATACGTGGTATACGTATTGTACAATTTACAACATTCATCGTTAATGATAAAAATAATAACACCGCGAATAAAGAAAAAAAAAATTTGCTAATAATAAATTACTTGATATAAATTGGCAAATAAATAAAATAAAAAAATAAATAAGTAAAAAAAATACAGGAAACTAATTTACTTAACCCTATAATGCTCCTTCCTGGGCATTCGATGAAATGGAAAATATCATGAAAGTTTTGATTTATCGCTTAAACCAGACGATAACGTAAATAAAGAAATCCAATGTTACAACAATCCAAGATTTAATAGCGTCCGACCGATAGCACCTTTTCTGGCACCAAAATTCATAATAATTAACCTAAGCCGATAGTACCCAAAACAGCCCCAATTATAGTTCACACACAATTTTGCTTACGATTTTTGGTTACTGCGGTACAGTACGGTAACAGGCATATTTTATGCAATACCTTACCACGGTTTCTCGAAACAGACTAATGCTATAAACACATAGACCACAGCAGACTGCAGAGCTACACGACTGCAAATGCCGTTGACTGCAATCGTCGCCGTGTGGTCAGCTACTTATTATTTTGGAAACGACAGCAGCATAGTAAACAGCTGATCACGATTCAATTTAAAAATATCAACAGCTTTTTTTATACAAATCAGGGATGTTAAAGTTGGTACAATTGTACTTTTTTTGGTACATTTTGACCTTCTAAAGTACCGTGGTACTACCGCGACTCATTTGGTACAATTTAAAAATTTTTAATTTTTCCCCTTTTGAATTTTTAGTATAGCAAACAAATTGTTATTGTGTCCTTTTTCATTGCATTTATTCGTTTTATGTAATGAGCTCTTAAAATATATGCGACTATATCCGCCAGATTTTACGATTTATCATCATTTTAAGGATTTTGAAGAATAAAGTTGGCAATTTTTTTTTTTTTTAATATCGATTAAAAATTTACGATTTTTTACAAAATTTATCTGGCAGCTCTTACATATATTGACACTTGTTGCAGCCAACTTCACTTTTATTTTGAATTTATTAAAATTCTGAAGAAATGAAAATTGATATATAGATATGGCATCACTTATAACATATGGGAAAACAGTGGACATTAGAGTGAGGTGAGTTTCTAAAAATAGAACTGTTGTGTTGTTGGAGTTGTACTTCTGAGATTATGTATGCAAGAACAAAAACACCGTGTATTGAATAAAACTAGTTTTAATCACAACAAAACTCGACCTAACTATAGCTCAGAGGGCTAAAGCGCTCTGTCTAACGTGTAGTGCGAGTGCATGTGGCATTAGAAATCAGTTTATCTATACCACGGTCAGTGATTGCACAGAAAAATTTCATATAGACGCAATCGAACAAATAAAAACATAACAAATATTACATTATTCAAAAATTCAAAAAAAAAAACAGGGTCACTGACGAACATTCAATACCAGAAACTGCGCAGTCTGATTCAGAAAAAATTGAATATTTGCAATGTAGTTATGATTTTTAGAAAATACACTCATTCTTCTCTACCACGCCTTTCACAATCAAATTAAATAAAATTGCATATTAATTATAGTATTAACTGCAATTGTCTGAAAAAGACGTTAAAATTCAAACTCAAACAAAAATTAAATTATTGTTAAAGAAATGAAAGAAAATTCCAAACAATCTTATATATGTTTAATTTAGAACGAGCTCTCAACCTCCGTATATTTTCAAAAATAAAGCAAATCAAACATATTAGCTAGGTTAATACTAGTATTTCGATCTGGTTAAAGATCTCATCAGAACCCAATGTTTTAGAAAAGTTATAGCCTCCATAATAGGCAGAACTTTAACAAAAAAAACCGATTAATCATTAATTTTGCTCCATTCTTGTCTTCTTAGTAAAAATATTACTTGAGCCAGAGTAAAAACTAAAATTTTTTTAACTGAAGTCGTTAAAAAATTAAAACGTTTGTAGTTTTTGGTCGGTAGTAGCTAATTTTCAAAATGAACTGAATGTCAATATGTTTCCAGACATTTCTAGTCGTTGCTGGAATTTTATCCATTCCACACTGGTCTGCAAATGTGGAAAGAGTTTTTTTCTTTTCAAAATATAATAAAAACTAAGGAAAGAAACAGACTACATTAGCCAACATTATCAAGTCTCATACAGACTAAGGATTGGTTAAGAGCGACAAATTTATGCTGCTATGATGTAGAAATTCCAAATAGTTTATTAACTAAACAAATAATTCCATGATTTGGTCTCATATATTCATAACACTTTTTTATGCCTTATTTTATTCATACATATAATGTATGTTATTGGAAGGTTTTGTTTTTTTTTCTGTACAAGAGAATTTTTATGTATTTTTTTTTTTTTGTTGTTTTAATAAATTTAAAAAAAATGGTACCGTCAACGTCCAAAAAGTACAATTTTTTTTGGATGTTGGTACAAAATTGAAAACTCCATTTAACATCCCTGATACAAATGCATTTTTGTTTCAGTAGTGCCAATTACATCTTTTTTTTCTTTATTAAAATAGAATAACATGCTTGGTTGTAGACACGTATATAAAGTTCACTTAAAAATACAATTACTTATTTATAATACATTATTATAACGTGAGAATAAATTTATATAACCCCTCTTGAATATTAATGCAATTATACCATTTGATGTTGCGACGTTTTTTGTGTTTAACAAAATAAAATATTTTTAAGCACTAATTTGTTACATATTTTGTTTTATTGTCAACACTATTTTTGTTTTGCAGCCAACAAAAATAGAAATTAACCTAAGTTGACTACAGCGGCAAAAGTAGTCGGGTAGCCGTGTAGTTGTGTTGGTGCCAAAATAATCGTTTTCATATAAACGTGTGTATTTTATTTTTGACAGGCTGTAGTCGTGTAGCTGCAGTCGTCTATGTGTTTATAGCATAAAAGTGTAAATTCAAAAGTTTTGCAATATATGGCCCTTTGGGCTCGGTTATTTAATTGAAGAATAACAAATAAAAATAAAAAAATAAATAAAAAAAAAAATTGTATGCGGATGAAGTTTGGGTTGTTCAGAACTTTGAAGAATTCATTCAGTTTGGGAATGAATTACCTAAAATTGAATTAAATATTTTAATTCAAGGAATAAATTCTGTAATAAGAAAATACAGTGCACTCGCGAAAATATGAACACCCCAAAATATGAAATTTTTTTTTCCTTCCATTGACTACTCTAAAATATGAACTTAGTGCCAAAGCTTTAAAATATGAACAGCTTATTTTTGTATTTTTAACGGATTTTATCAATATACGCAGTGTTTAAATCTAAATCAACAGGGTAGTGGTTACATTTTTATTCAACTGCATTATAATTTGGGGATTTCCCTAGCTGTTTGCTTTTAAATTGTCTTCACCTGTCAATCAAAATTTCTAACATACACGTTTTAGTTAGTGCTCAGATTCAGCTAGAATTCCTTATTCGTTTTGTGAATATAAATTTAACGTGAAAAGTTCTTAAATATGCATAAAAAGCATGAGTTTTTAACTTTAAAAGAAAACGCAGAAATTTTAGAACATTTGGGAAAAGGTGCAAGTGTAACTTTTAAATTGTAAGAAGTAACTTTTAAATTTTGTTTCTTTTTCAAAAATTAATTGTTTTTTTTTTAAACAATAAATAAAAAATTTAACATAAGAAACTTTTATTTTTATTGGAAAAACGTTTTTAAAGTTAAATTAGATGCCATTCGCAAATATGAACAATCTTGCAAAAGTGAACTGGCTTGGTTTTAATTAGTTCATATTATCGCGAGTGCACTGTACTAAGAATGAGTCCTGTGAATGAACTCAAAGAATTCAAATTTAGAAAAACGAATTCAATGGCTACAACTTTCAAGCATTAAAATCATGGAATTCATTCATTAAGAATTCAGTTAATTCAAGTTTTAGTCAGGAAATTCATTCCATTTTCGTTTAATTCCCTTGGGAATTAACTTTTTTTGTTTAATTCCCTGAGGGCTTAAATGGGTTTTTTACTCGAATAAAAATTATTCGATTAATCGAACGAACAAAAAGAAAATTCCAACGAAAAATTTAAAAAATATAATTTGTAAATTAAGAGTAATTCCAATAAATTATGACAATTAATCGAGTTTATTACTCGCTTTCCAAGATATGGACTCGTAATAATGGTTAAAGATATTGAACAAAAATAAAAGATAGATTGATAAAATTTTTGTTATAAAAAGAATTTTTTATTTTTACAACCGTTAGATCGCATATGAAATAGTGGTGTTTAATTATACAAATAATTTCCATCAGTTCTTTTCAATGAATTCACTACATTTGCAAAATACATAGTTCAAATTGATCGAATATTTGCTTGAAAAATATAATAGGAACGAAAATCAAAACAAATTTTTAGAAATCAATTAGGTTTAACAAATTTTTTTTCCAAAAAGTACCCTATGTAGGTAAAGACCACTGAAAATGTAGTTAAAAACAAATGAAATTTCACTTAAAGAAAGGAACGACTTACATTTCAGTAACATTGTCATTTTTATTTTAATGTTCAAAAAATGATCCACAATTGTAGTAAAAATTAACCACATGTTAGTAAAAAATACACAATCATTTATTTTTTTTATTTTTTTTAAATAACAAAAAAGCGAATGTAAAATGAATATAATATCATAAAACAGTCATTTGATGTGGTTTGTTTTTTTTTAATGAACTACAAGGTTTGTAAAAAATGTAATTTGTTCTGCAAATGACTGAAATTTACATTAAATATGAAGAAACTGTATTACAATCCAAAGAACTACATATTTTTAAAGCAGAAGTTCCCTGAGTGTGTGTAAAATAGTAAAAACTTAAATAAAAAAAGAAAAGTTGTAAGTTTTTGGTGCATTTTCGTGCTTCGTTTGTTTTAAATTTCTAACGGCATATTTTAGAGCAAAAAAAAAATAATAAATATGGTCCGAGAGTTTGGTTTTATTCAAAATAAATATTTATAAATCATTTAATTAAAATACTTAATTTATGAAAAACTCGGGCAGTTTCTCTCTTAGTTTAAGAAAAATATTTCTAAAACTACAATGATTTTTTATATTTTTATGCCTTAAAAATATGGAGTCAGTGACAAATCTTAATTAATAGTATTCAGATAAATACAGTCAAATAAGTTTACCATATGTATTCTAATCAATACCAACGAAGTTCCAGTTAATTGAAGTACGTTTTCTTAAAAAAATAATGATTTTAAATGATACGAGGGCGGCTCAATAAGTCCGTGACTTTTGAATGAAACACAGTTTTTTTTGCAAAAAAAAAAAAAATATTTATTTTTCAACATAATCTGCTTTTATGCCCGTAATTTCAAGCAATATTTACCTACCGGTGCTTAGATACCTACCCGATTTTGTTCGTGTATACGGGTAGATATCTAAGCACCGGTAGGTATATATTGCTTGAAATTAAGGGCATTAGTTCAATACACTTAGTCCAACGTTTTTCCAATTTTTGTATCCCTTCCAAAAAAATAAGATTTTTCGAGGTCCATAAAATGGGCATTTCTTGGCCATATCTGGTCGTTTTTTTTTAAATCCTCGTTAAATCAGTCCAATAAGTTTGCATAATATTCGCCGTTTATTGTTTTTCCCTTTGGAAGGTAATCGATGTGGACTATCCCGCGTGCATCCCAAAAAACTGTTGCCATCACCTTATTGGCCACTATTACGTTTATGGTCAATTGAGAGCAAACGCGGCACCCATCTTGAAGACAGCTTTCTTAAACAAAACTGATCATTCAGAAACGAAACCACATTGCCATATGAAATGCAACAATCTCACGCACTTTTACTCTTCGATTGGCCAACACCATATCTTGGGTTTTTTCGACATTTTCTTGTGTATTGACCTCAATTATCCGTCCAGAACGTTCAGCATCATTTGTACTTGTGCGACCACAACGAAAGTCAGTAAACCACTTTTTTACCATTGAAATCAATGATGCAGATTCCCCATAGTATTTATCAAGCTTTTCCTTGGTTTGATTGACGGTTTTTTTTCGCAAAAAATAATGTTTAATGAGTACTCGAAATTTACTTTTTTTCATTTTCCATTTCCAAAATCCAGCTGTTAAACGCAAAGTAAATGACGGAACTAGCTCAAGATTTGACAGTAGTCTATTAGCAGGTGGTACTTGATGGGAGCAGCGTTGCATTTCATATAACTACGAGGGAAGTTCGAAAAGTCATGGCCGCCCTCGTACGTGTTCGAAAATGTGTGTATTTTATATTCCCCATACTAAATACATATACAATTAATTTCAAAAAACATTTCAAAAATTTTAAGTTTCAGATTGAATTTTCGGAAAATTTTGATATGAAAGCGGTGAATATAATTAAGTGGAATATACATTAACATCATGTGCTAAAATTTTGCAAATTTAATTAAAAGAATATTCACAAAAAAGAAGTGATGTTTTCACTTTAATTGCAAGGATGTCCTACATCCTTCGCACCATCGCAATTATTTGATATGTTTTTAATTCTCAAAGTCCATACTTTTAAACCGTTTTAAAAGCTGTTCGTAGTTTATTCAGGTGTATGAATTAATAAGATATTTTAAAGAAAAAAAAAATACATTTTTGTTAAAAGTTCAATTCGCGAATATTGGAGTTTATATTAAAATTTGGTGTTCACACTAGTAATCTATATCCTAAAATCTATCTAAATTTATGAGTCGCATGTCCGATGCAGTGTTATTAATGAATATTCTCGGGTATCTATTGCAGAAGGAAATTAGCAAACAATAACGGCATTTTTAACCATACAACACCTATATTGAACTTGAGGGTCAAACCGTACACTTTCTTTTGACGCTTAAAATATGCAGTATTTTTAGTTTTTTTTTTTTGTCTTAATTTAGTTGTTGTGATATTATTGTAGTTATTTTTTTATAAATTGAAAAAAGAGGAATCAATTTATTAAATAAGCATAATATGTTGATTGAAATATAATCACAATAAAAATAATTGTTAACAAAAAGAGACTTACGTGTACACTTTCTTTTGACGATCACTGTGGCATTGATGTTCAGAGCCTTATTAATATTTTTGATGTTATGCCGTTTTCTTAATAAATAAAATAAAAAATAAATAAATAAATATCATAGCAAAGTAACTGCAATTACAGTTAAAAACAACTACTACCATTAACTGCACGAATAACTGAACGAAGAAACCACACTAAGCCAGTTAGTAGTAATAGTAATGAAATTTTCATAGAAACACTGAAATTTCACTGAAAATTTTCAGTTAGCTAATGAAACTTTTCTTCACAAATACAATGAAAACTCTTTACCCGGTTAAAAATCAAGAATTATGCATCCATTAATGAACATGTATGAACTCATTCATGCTCATATATGAAGTCATTCGAAGTCATACATGTCCATTTACCACCATTTAGTATTCATATATGCTCATAGGAGTTCATATGTAATCATACATTTAAATATTACCTCAATTTTCGTTAATGTTCACATATGACCATATATGGAAATGTATGGAAACATACACTCACAATATTTTAACAATAACTGATTGCAGTAAACTTTATTTTTAAGCAATATACATTTAAACTACAAAGAAATATTTTTATTAACTTATTTTACCATTTATTAAAAAACAAACTAAAAAAAATCTTTATTTGAAATTCTTATTGGATAGTAAAAAAAAAGAAAAGCTGTTACTTTTAACAATTTGGGAGTTAATTATTGATAGTTAAAATAAAATAAAACCGTTTATTTTTACGGATTTTGAGTTAGTTTGTTAATAGTTAAAAATAAATGAAAAATACATTTGATTTTAAATAAAAGTGAGTAAACCAGTTTGTAACTACAAGGTGGTGCAAAAATAACCTTCCGATGTTTTGTTGGCTGTAATTAAAAAAAAAATGAAAAACTTTGATTCTTCTTGTGGATTATTTTTATTTGGTATTTTAATTTTTTTTACATCAAGTCGAGCATATGATGTCATGTAAATGGCCGCCGCCACAGTTGATTGTCCTTTGAGCCCTTTTTATGGCATTTTCCATTACTTTGGCCAAAACTTCCGGCGATAGGTCCTCACATTCTTGACGGATATTGTCTTTAAGAGCTGCAAGAGTCTGAGGCTTGTTGACATAAACCCGCGACTTCAAAAAGCCCCACAAAAAGAAGTCTGGAGCGGTCAAATCAGGCGATCTTGCTGGCCAGTGCAAATCGCCAAAACGGGAGATTAGGCGCCCGGGAAATGCATCCTTCAGCATATCGGTTGTGGCACGTGCAGTGTGTGCCGTTGCACCGTCCTGTAGGAACCACATGTTTTCCAATCCCAATTCATCAAGTTGCGGCAAAAAGAACTCGTTGATCATTGCTCTGTAGCGCTCACCATTCACAGTAACCGTTTGGCCCGCGACGTCTTCGAAGAAAAAAAGGTCCGATGACTCCTCCAGCGAAAACAGCACACCATACAGTGACTTTGAGCGGGTGTAATGGCTCTTCGTGGGTTACACGCGGATTTTCAGTGCCCCAGAAGCGTAAATTTTGCTTATTTACGTACCCGCTAAGATGGAAATGGGCCTCATCACTCATGATTATTTTTGATGAAAAATCATCTTCCTCTTGGTGGTGATTTAGGATGGCTTGAGCGTATGTTACACGCGATTGGCGGTCAGCAGCTAACAGCTGATGCACCGTCTGGACTTTGTACGGAAACATCTTCAAATCTTGTACCAAAATTCGCTGTAAAGACCGTCGACTGATACCCATTTGCGTGGCACGTCGTCTGGTCGATGTCGACGGCGCTTCCATGACATCCTCGGCTACAGCAGCAATATTCTCTGCAGAACGGCTACTCCGGGGTCTGCCACGCCTGGCAGCATCTCGTGTTGTGCCAGTCTCTTCGAGGCGAGCGGCTAAACGTCGCAGTGTTTCACCAATAGGCGTTGGACGGCCAGGAAATCTGCGACGAAATTCACGTTGTGCCAAAGTCACCGACCGATTATTGGTCAAATAAATAGTCACCAATATTCCGCGTTCTGGAGCAGTGTAGCTTCCATTGTTTATTAACGTGTATTTCGCATGTGTTTACTACACAAATGTCAAAACAGAACTGACATTAGGGGCCAATCGCAAAATTTATAGCATTTTCTGATAGGAGGATTACTTTTGCGCCACCTTGTATATGTTTAGTAGTTTTAAAGTATATATTCCATTGTTTTTAACGACAAAATAATATTTGCAAATATTACCTCAATTTTCGTTAATGCACACACATGAACATATATGAATCCTTTATGAACATATCGCTCATTTACTTCAAGACTGTCATAAGTCGAAAATGCGATTTTTGATATTTATATACTTTTCGAGATAGAGGATAATATATTTTATTTTTTCTTTAAAGTGGGTGCAAAGAGTATATACTTTATAGATAAACTGTGCTACTCACGGGTCTCTCGATAATTAGCTCACTAAGAAAAAATACACTAAAACCCCTCATTTATAAAAAACGTGACGAAATAAATAGAGAAAGGGTCGAGAAAGGTCGTTTTCTGCAAAATCGTGTTTTTTGAGTTATGTCAGTCTTGCAGTAAATGAGCAATATATGAATCATATATGGATGAATGTGTGATCATGAATGGATCCATATAAGTCGTTTACAGGGTATGAAGTTTAAATCAATAATACGATATTTTTCATAAAACTTAATGAAATGTTTTATTTTTTCATTGCTTTTAACAAATAGCATGACGATAATTCCCTAAGTATACCCAGAGAGAGTTATGTGCCTGAT
This sequence comes from Delia radicum, assembly GCA_021234595.1. Taxonomy (NCBI): domain Eukaryota; kingdom Metazoa; phylum Arthropoda; class Insecta; order Diptera; family Anthomyiidae; genus Delia; species Delia radicum. The sequence goes on along the minus strand of CM037853.1, from coordinate 77,418,957 downwards.
ATTAATACATTTTGTCATAAGTTACACTAAACTTTTCGTTAAGTTAATGCATAATTTCATAAAATTTCATGAAAAATATAATTTTATTTCTTAAAATTATCATTCACTCAATGAAAAAGTGTCACTAAAAAAACTAGTTTCATAAAAATTATGAAGTTTTTCATTAATTTAAAAAAGTTAATTTTTTTAGCGAAAATTTCATTAATTTCTATCCCCTAAAAATCTTTCTGTGTATGTTAAGTGATATACAATACAAGTGACTTAATCTTCATTCAATAGTATTTTAATATTCAAATGATATTGTTTTTTTTTCTATGGGTTGCCCAGAGTTACTCATACAAATTCTTTCAGTTTTTTTATTGTTTTTTTTTTTTTGTATTTAAGCCCCAATTTTTTTTTTTTCCTATTTATAAATTTGTTTATATAGTGTTTTATGGCAGTAGCAGAAAGAAGTCTTTAGTTATGGTAGGTTATGGTTCACGAAGTTAAATACACATGACACTACCAATAACATACGCGGCCATAACAAATATCGAAACGTCGACTAAAACAGAAATAAAGAATGGGCAAAAAAAAAAAAAGAATAATAAACGTAAATGAAAAGTATTGGTAAACAAAACAGTTAAAATCCCAAACGCATAAAATGGGCTTAAAAGAGAAAACAAAAATCAGAGAAGAGCGCTTGATAGCCAAACAAATATGAAACATATAAAAAATTTAAATCAAATTACTAGATTTTGTGTTTTTTCTGTGGTGGCGAGAATGTTTTATAGTTAAATTAAAATTAACAATACCAATGAATAGCCCAATAATCTCCCACATTTTGAGTGAACTATTGTAGTGACATTCGCACCACACTGCTCACATGGTCCAAAAATAGAAAGTAACAAAAAATTCATATAGAATAAGATGTGGTCATGTTGTTCATGAAATGTTTTATAAATATTGATGAAATTGTTACATTGCACAAAAATTTATGAAACTTATTTCTGTTTTTCTCTGGGTGTTTCAGAAAAATTTAAAAAATATATATTAAACGCTTAACTTTTATATAAGATGGTACAGAATATAAATCTGTATAACATTTTAGTCCATAAAATGTTTTATTTTAAACTATCGCTTAACTCAGTCGCTATTAACGGTAATTTTTTGTGTGTTAACGTTTATTTGAGCGCACTTTCTGCTGACTTTTGTTAGATATACATCTGGTAAGATTTTTAGTGAAACAAGCAAAATCTAAACATTGCTGAAGCACCCTGTGCTATAAATATCACTTACCACATTTGTCATACCACAAGGTGAAGAAGAAGTTTGTTTCGGTTTAACGCGATTTTTCTCAAAATAAGAGCATTTCTTTTCTCTTACTGTATAAGGCCGGCCCATTTTCAGTTTCTATTTTTTTTTTTGTCCTGTAGTTTTAAAACTATTCATGACTTCCGAAATTGTAGAATTTCTTCATTGCAGTAAGTATTCACTTTCTCCTAAAATTTGTTTCTTTGTCTATGAAAATTCGTTACGATTTTTCTATAAAAAATTTCATGTTTTGAAGATTAGGATATAATAAATATTAGGCCGGGTCGATTTGTATGGAGGCAAAAAAATCGCTCAATGTTCAAGGAAAATCGTATTCTAGGGATCAAAATAAGAAACTTTGCCGAAGGAACCATACCTCTAAAACGAATTCTGAAGTCCCGACTTTTGACCCGTAGGGTCAAATTTTGTAAAATTCCACTTTGACCCATTTAGAGTGCCCCAATCGAATCCAACCCGAATCGAATATAATTTATACATGCATCTGCTAGAGCATCTTCCGGAGAATAAATAGAGACCCTAATCTTTTAAAGACTCCTCCTACTTTCTGAAATATCTCTATCCCGAGATTTGTACATTTTGCTATAAAAACACGGTTAAAAAGGCTCTCTTTCAACTTAAATTTTAACACCTTAACGGTCACCTAGAATGATGATTTATGCATTAATCTGCTAGCGCGTCACCCGGAGAAGTAGCTCCCATAATCTTGGAGAGATTCCTCCTACTTTCTGAAATATCAAAGTGGGCTTTTTCAAAATTTGGCCCTACGGGTCAAAAGTCGGGACATCAGAATTCGTTTTAGAGGTATGGTTCCTTCGGCAAAGTTTCTTATTTTGATCCCTAGAATACGATTTTCCTTGAACGTTGAGCGATTTTTAAATCGACCCGCCCTAATCTATATATTAGAAAATCGAGCCATCGAACGCAGATTTTCTAACTACAACACATTAAGCCTATATATATATTATCTTTACAAAGACCTCTGCTTCAGGAAAAAGTCCTCAATTTAAATCTACAGCGAAAACTTTAAAAAAGGACAAGATAAATGCTTTTGCCTTTTTTTTTCTCGGTTTGTGTTAGCATAATTAATTTTTCTTTTCAACGATTAAATCTATGAAACGTCTATTTATCATCTTGATGCAAATGTTGCCAAAACTTATGTCGGGCACTATATTTAAAATAAAAAATGGTTGGACAAATTTAAAAGTTTTGACTACATTTTAAAAATGTCGAGAACTTTATAGTATACTGACCTCAGAATTTCTCCATCGCAAAAGATATCTTAATATAAAATTTATAAGAACCCGGGATTTCGCTATATTGGATAAATACTAACTATATATATGAAAATATCAAACACGTTTTTTTTTATAACTATATTTACGGGCTTTTAAATTTATATTTTAAGGCACTTTTAAATTTATAGTTAAGCTTTAAAGTTTTTTATTCAATATAAATTTTTCTCACTTTTTTATTAGAGTGATGCATGATTAAAGAAAATTTATAATATTACAATTTTTGAATGGCACTTCCTTTCTTCTAAAAAAAAAATACTACACTAAACTCACATATGAGTCATTGTGCTCAGACGTTTTCTTTAAAAAAAAATATTTCTACACGCAGAGAAACATTTAGATATTTGCCATTTAAAATTCGTTTACTACGACTCAACTTCGGTTATTACGAATTTTAGTCTGTTTGTAAAACTGAACATTGGTTTTAGCAACAAAGTTCGATAAAATTTAACAGAATTTTAGTTGCAACACCATAAATATGCAGAAATCTAATGTTAGCATCGTTGTAGTAATTTGGTTTTTCTTTGTAAATTTTAATTATTTTTTCTCTTACTTTTTTTGGTTATACATTTTTTGACGAACTAATTAATCTTTTTGATTGATACTTTTTACACACATTTTGAAAATATTATTAAACTTCACTTGATAGAAACATATTTCAATGGAATTTTAACGAACTTACAAAGTAAAATACGTAATTGAAATATACTTATACTTTTTTTTTTTTTAATTTATTAATTAATAATCATATAATTACAAATTATACACTATTACCCTAACCGAGCACTTGCTACTATGGCCTTCGGCGCGTTGTAGCGAAAACATACCAGAATCGAACCCACGACCTCCGCACTGATCAGCCAGCACGCTACCAACAAGCCTACCGGGGCGCACTATACTTATGCTTATTTTATTAAACAATTTAAAAAAAAGTTCTTGCACATAAATGGCCATAACTTTGAAATTTATCCATAGATTTTCCTAAAATATATCTCAAATAATTGCTTGATTATTTATTTATATTCCAACTTTTATTTAGCATAACATTTATTGTGAAATGCCTCATATGTCATTTAAATCATCAATACATTTAAATCCATTTAGTACTACTAACCATCCAAGCAATATAGCGTGAGTATGCTGCTTCTTAGTTTGGTAATCATCATTAAAATATTTCTGTGTCGTCGTTAATCATTTAAAGAAAACCAAAGTTTAATGTTTTTAACATCCTTCGGTTGGTGTGTCATTTATCAATTTTTTTTTATTCTTTAAGTTTTGCATCACTCGGTCTATCTTTATAGATGAAAAAAAATCATAAAAAGGAATAAACCATGAGTATTAAAATATTTTTTGTTCTTGTTTTTCTCGTGTTTCCACTATATTTGCATTGAATTGAGAAAGCACTAGGAAAGGCAGTCAGTCAGTCATGTCCATCATTTACAAGTCATTTTGAACAAATTTTGTTAAAATTAGTTATAAAGCTTTTCTTTCAAAATTTTATTACAACACTATATTTTATACTATAGCTTCTAACTACTTATTTATTGTCAGTGATGTGCAAATTTTATGATTTTTAAATAATAAAAAGTAATCGATTTTATGCAGAATAATCGTTACTACACTAAAAATCATCCATGCATAAAGTTACGAAAAAAATAATCAAAATAACGATAATTTCGTAAAATGAACGAGAAATGCATTCACTCACAATATTTTAGCAGTAACTGAGTGTAGTTTATTTAAAAAATAATCAGTAAACTTTGTTTTTTTTACCGAATATGCATTTAAACTACAAAGAAATGTTTTTTTTTAAACTAATTTTACATTTATTAAAAAAACAAACATTTACATGAAATCATCTTTAAACTTCTATCGACTCAAATAAAGATTTCATACATTTCTCTAAATTTTATGTGTTTTTTTTTTAATCAAATCCGAAAACTCTTAAAAAATCACAATTTTTAATTTTTTTTTTATTTTTTTAAAAGAGAAGCAACACTCAGGAAAATCTTCTTATTCATTAATGTGTTGCTTTCTTTGATAAGTCTTAGAGCAGTTGTTGCTCGCCACCTGATGTAGAGTTGGCGAATTTATTGAAGCTTTTTGTTTCGTAGCCCTGATTCATTATTTTACTTCGGTGGGGTTAAGTGCTATGGGAACACCGAAGGTGGGCCCAGCGATACATATAAGTGATAGAAAACTCATACATATTATTTTTCTAAATTGATGTTGTCATCACCGGGAATCGAACCCGGGACCATCTGTGTAGCAGTCCAACGCGCTTACCATTACACCCACACATAAATACTGTTTTTCTGTACCAGTTATTATTTTCATTTAAAATTCTTTTTTTTACAAAAAATGCATTGTTTGAACCAAAAAGATAATGATAGTAAAAAATAAAAGTAAAACTGTTGTTTTTAATAATTTGGAAGTTAATTTTTGATAGTTAAAATAAAATCGTTTATTTTTACGGATTTGGGAGTTTTTTAAAATTTGTATATTATTTTTTATAGTAAAAATAAAATGAAATCGTTTATTTTTACGCATTTTGAGTTAATTTTTTAATAGTTAAATAAAATGAATAATACATTTGATTTAAAAGAAAACTGAGTATTGTGAGTGTTGTTTTATTTCGATATTATATTCGTATTTTTTTTTTTTTAGAAGTGTCGCAAATAGTGTATTCGAAACTTTACCGAATATTCAGGAAACTGTTTAAGCCGGATACCTAATCCTTACCGAATAGGTCTTTTATAAACTTCCATGTGAATTTTGGATGAAAAACACTGTGCTTAAAACTGCAGTGCATAAAAACACGAAAAATGTAAAAATAACCCTAAAATAACGAATTTTTGTTAATTTTACTAAAGTTTTTGTTGTTTTGACAATAATTTCGTATTTTTACGAATGGATTATTACACCCTGCAGCATTAGTTTTCACACCTGGACAAATCGCTTAAAACTGCTTAGAGACCATACATATATAGTTAAACTGCGTTTTCTAGTTTTTCGCCATCACGTCAAAATTAATTTTCAATGAACGTTAAAGTTTAAATTTTTAAAACAAAATATTAAAATAATTGTACTCATGATATGACTTAAATTATGGCATGAAATAATGGTAAGATCCTCTGCTTTAAAAAAATATTGATTATAACGTTCTAGGATAAAAAAAGTTTAAAAATTTTCTTAAACAAATTCAATCCCCAGCAAAACTTTGGTAATGGGTGCGATAAAGTAATGCCTTACCTTGTAATGTGTACTCCTTACCTGTATCATTATTTTCCAACAAGAAGTAATGAGCTACCGATAATTACCTTGTAATGATACCTCATTACATTTTACATAACTTAAAAACATAACATAATGACTTACCGATCATCAATTACATAATGCATGAATTATAAACGTAAAGTAAGTATTACTATATATATTTGAAAATCTATTTATAGACCCATTACTTTGTGATTTTTTGTAAGCATGAGGGTAAGGTGTATATTTTTGATATCACTAACGAAAACACGAAGCACAACAACTCATTTACATTTTAAGCAATAAAATACTATATGTATCGATAGCTCAGTTGGTAGGGTTCTCGCCTAACTAATTGTTAATACCAGAGACCCCAGGTTCGAATCTCAGCATGACCACTTAATTTATTTAATATAAAAAAAAATTATTTATTTAATTAAAAAAAAAATTTTATGCATTTTTTTTATAAATATCTATTTATAGACACATTAATTTTTCCCACCTTGTAACCATATAAGTAACCAGTTACTTTACCCCCTACAAGATAATGAGTCTACCCATTACTTTTAAGCTCATCGCCTGTAAAATTCATCAGTGAAGTAAGGTGTAATGTAATGCGTGAAGCCCTATGGCGATACATTACTTTACCCATGATTTGGTAATGTGCGGTTTTGCTGGGTAGTTTTGACCTAACACTACAAAAGAATTTTTGTTTTTATGTAATTAGTGGGCAATAAATTATTGATCACCAGGCCCCTAAAGATGAATTGGTACTGAAATACACAAATTTGCACTGAACACCTCTCTACCTTGTACCTCTACCTTCGCATTTTAACTCATAACTGTTTAACCGATAAATCGATTTTTGGAAATTTTAATACCAAAATGCTCTAAAAAATTTCCATTGATCTACGTAGAACTGAGCAACACTGCTTAAGTGTTCTTAACGATTATAGAACCAATAAAGATATTGAAGGATTACATTTTTAAAAAGGTCATTTGTGAAATTTTTAATCGTGAAAACTTAGAAATAAACTGACAACATAATTGAATAGTGTATTTCAATGGTAACAACTTATAAGTTCAGTTAGTTCAACGATATTTACATTAGATTTCTAAATATTTTGGGTGTTAGAACTAAAATTCAGTTGAATTAACCGAAGTTTGTTGTGTAAACTAATGTTAAATTGTACCAACTTACTGAAATTCGTAACAATCGAATGTGAATTGTAGTAATCAAATTTCAGTTCAGAATTTCGAAACACAGTTTCTCTGTGTGCAATAGTTTCTTAAAAACAGCAAAGGTTCTCATCTTCCATTTGATAAAAATATTAGCATTCGAAGTAAAAAAGTTTTTATATATTCAGATATAATTTTGAACAATCAAATGTTTTAATGTATAAAATTATATATTCATTAAAACATATATGTTAAACCATAAATATTTGTATCTAATTGTATATAGCTTTGTGTTGTTTCAAAAATATTTATATGGGGGTATCGCAATATATTATTTTATATTTTCTTTTATGAAACTGTACTTAATATACCTAATTATATATAACTATATATACAATATAGAATTATATATGCGTTCGTATATAATTCAACATAAATATAATTATATAAAACTTTATGTGAAGCAACATTAAACATATTTTTTTAATAGTTTTTTATAAATTAATCATATATAAATATATCATATATATAGAAATATATCATATATATAGAAATATACAAAATCATATAGAAATGTATGTGGTCCAAGGCTTTGAATATTTTTTAATTGAATTTATATATGGTCCATTACAAAGTCCCATTTAATTATATGTGGTGCCATAATAAAAATATTTTCTAAGTGATTTTAGTTATAATTATATAATTCTGGAGTTGAGATTTCTGAGTGAGTTAACTTACAAAATTTTGTTTACAAGAACGACTCTAGTATGGAGAGAAAATTTGGATGAAATTGTATCTAATATACATACATCAAATTCTACAAATTCGTATTTAATTGTATAGAATTAGACCTAATTTCATACAATTGTATCGAATTCGATACAATTTGATGTATTTTATATATAATTATATGTTTTCATTTTTCGGATCAAATTTGATATGATGGCATTTTTAATTTATATAAAATTTAATAGAGTTTGATGATGCCCAACAGACATATTTTTTTACTTGGAATCCTAAAACGAGTACGAGTATTTTAAATTTTGTGAAAAAATCAAAACTTTAAGGTCCTTTTATAATAAATTTTGACGTGACGGCGAAAAACTGAATATGCAGTTGAACTATATGTGGTCTCTAGTTTCCCGTACATATTGATTTGTCCGTGTGTGAGAGAGAGAGTTGAAATTTGATGCAGGGTATTTATTATGAGTGTGAAAAGTATCGAGAACACACTCTCTTTTCTTTCATCACTGTACCCAACTATTCATTAGGAAAAAAATTAAAGTCTTCTCTTTTTAAACCTTAAAATCTTACTAAGCTCATTACATTTATCGACTTATTTTTTTGAAATATTTTTTCTTTATTTCTTCCCGAGTAAAAACGTTTACATACAATTATGCTTTATTTTATATAAATATATATGCTATTGCATGCTTCTATACGGAAATACATATCTCTATGTATATGCATATATATTTTTTTACCAAAATGTTTTTATACTATGCCACATATAATTACATCGTATCACATATTGACCAATATATAATCGTATATATCATATACAATTATATATGGTTAATCTAATTATGTACGAATACATGTATAATTAGATATAACACAAATCAAAATTATATATAATAATATATAGTGTAATATTAGAAAAAATGTATTTCGTTTTGGATAAAACGATATCTTGACCTATTCATAGTCATCTATCGTTCCATATCAGAAAAATGTAGATCTCATTTTTCATTTTCTTTTCATTTCGCGAATTCGTCACGTACTCAAACGAGATATTTATGGATGAAAACCACACATTTTTTCGAGGACCCGCGGCCATCGTAGTGTATTTTTGGACAAAATAGAGTTTAAAATTTTGGCAAATATTTATAAACTCCTCATATATTAATTTTGGCCCACCACATTATCATTTAGTTCGGAACGCGTAAAGTAACTTATTAATTGTTTTAAATTGAAAGATGTAGTGGACTAAAATTACCCTATGGAAATTTTATAAATATATTTCCAAAAATATGATGAGCATTGCCAAACTTTTAAGAGCAATTTTGTACAAAAATTGAAAAAAAACGGGTAGTGTTCTCGAATTTTCAACTTGATAATATTCATCGTTTGAGCACTATTACGTAAATTTGACACCTTTCGGGACACCCTTATGTGTAATAAAAACTTAAAAAAAGTTTATGCGGGAACTTTTTTGAAAAACGAAAAAAATAAAACTTCTCAATATTTTTTATAAACTTAACGATTAAGATAGGATGAACATTAGGGAATTCAAAGTACTCGGGTTTGGTTTTGTTTGAGTAAACGAGTAACTCGATTAATCGAGTAAGATTTTAAAATTACTCGAGTAACTCGAATAATTTCAATAGTTTTTGCATTTATAGTAACTAAATGTGCTAAAGTCCCAAAACGTATTTAACAAATTGTGAAAAACAATCTGCTGCAGGCTTGTCCCTATCCGGATTTAATTCCTGCTCAAGGAAATCTTCAGGGGACTTTGTTATTATAATTTCTAGAGATATTTGTTATGTTAAATCACAAACTCAATCAGAATTTCTTGTCCTCGTCTAGGAGCGTGATTCAAAATTTAAAATATCAAAGAAAAAACAAAAACAACAACAAAATATTATCACAATTGGCTTTGTCATCTTCTTATTTTATTTTATTTTATTTTATTAATTTTTCCTTAAAAATTCATAATAAAACGCAAAATCAGGAGTTTCGAAATGTATTTTAGCAAAAATAAAAAAAAGTTGGACAATTAATTTCAAATTAAAAAAATATTTTCTTATTTTTCTTCGATCTTTTTGAATAAACTTTTGTCTTTTGTTTTATTGAGCTAAAGATCCTTTATTTTATAATTATAAGTATTTATTTCCAATATTTCGTCTTCGCTTTGGAATACTTATAATTATAAAATAAAGGATCTTTAGCTCAATAAAACAAAAGACAAAAATTAAAACAATATTATAAAATACTATAAAATAAATGGGTTTTACATTATTTTCTTTTGTTTTTGTAAAGTTCGACTTTAAGAAGACATCAGAGATATAACTTTTAGAATTTTTTCCAAATTCATAAAGGCATTTGTAAAGATATTTTAAAGGAAATTATTTTGCAAGATAAGTTGATAAATTATGTTAGTAAAGTGAAAAATCTTGGTTTTGTAATCAACACTGAGCTTAACTGCAAGGATGACATTAATTATACAATAATGAGAAGGTATAATGTATAATGTCCTCAGGAAACTTTGGCACTCTGCACCGTATGTTCCTAATGATACTAAATTAAAATTGGTGAAAACCCTCATTATACCCATCATGACTTATAGTGCTATCGTATTTGGTAACCTTGACTCAGTGTCTAATAAGAAATTACAATTGGTTATTAACAATTGCGCTCGATATGTATTTAACAAAAGAAAATTTGATAGCATATCTCATTACTCCTTACGAATTTTAGGAAGTAGTTTGACATCTTATCTTAACATCCGTAATTTAATATTTTTACACAAGATTATTTACAAGAAAGAACCTGATTATTTATATAAAAAACTTAATCTTGCTCGGTCTAGTCGTACGTGCAATATTAATATACCTGATTTCAACTATTTATCGTCCTCAAGAATGTTCTTCGTTAGTACAGTGAAATTGTGGAATTATTTACCTAACCCACTTAAATCCGATTCCCGTGAATTGGTTTTCACAGCGGAGGTTTTAAAGCTTTATAAGTATTAATTATTTTCTATTTTTTTAAATTTCACTTTAATTGTTATTTTAACTTTTATTGTTATTGTATTTTTAGGTTTATAACATGTTATATATAATTTTATAAATTGATATTATAATGTTTGAGGTGCCCTAAGAGACTCTAAGTCTTACTTGTACCAAAAGAAAAGAATAAATAAATAAAATAAATAAATAAAATTTCGAAAAAATATAGGGAAAAATCATATAAATTACAAAAAATTTTAAATTATTTGATTAAGTTGAATATAGATCCGAATTAAAGAAAATAGTGAACGGTACAATCCGAGATGTGGCAAAAAAAAAAAAAAATTATGACAAGCTAAGTACAATTCAAATCTTGCAAAAAAAAAAATTAAACACAATCTAATGGTTTTGCGATTGTTGCGATTTGTATCTTACATTTTTTTTATAGTTTCGACCACTTATTTGAGTACAATAATGTCTGTAAGAATACTTTAAAAATATCTTTTGAAATTGCTAGAAATGTCATATTTTAAACATTGTTCTCGGTGCTGAACGTCTTTTCTCCAAAATTAGCAAAGACAATTTTTTTTTTTAAGTTCTGTATTGCCTATAGCGTGGTGCCAAGTACTCGATTACTCTATTAAATCGATTTACCGACCTAAATTGTTCGAGTTATTCTTTACTCAAAATTGGCCATTTTCATTTACTCGAACAGTTGTTTGATTAAAATTCATCGATTAATCGAGTAACGGTTAACCGCTTGAATACCCTAATGAACATACATGAAATTGTGTATATTTTCATACAATAATTTACAAAAATGCTACTTTTAGTGCAATTTTCGAATTTACTAAAAGTCGGATCTAATTATTAGATGTATCAGTTTACATATAATCATATACTGTTATATCAGGTCACAATCCGGTTATATAATTATATCTATTTGTATCAGTTTAAATATAAACTGATACAGTTAGATACAAAACTAATACAATTCTATAGAGCCATAATTCGGAAAAAATTGTACCTGACATTTATCTTATTGCATCAGATAAGATCTTAACCCATACAAACATATACAATTATATGGGTCCATATTTCGGATAAAATTTAATAAGGTTACATATAGCGGCACATAGAAATTGATATGGCTACATAAAGCTCCATATGATTTTTTTTTTTATTCGGGGTCTTACATTTTTTTTTCCTTCTTCATTTAAGAATAAATGTCTAAAATAATGCTACTACTGCTTTGGGGCATTTAATGTTTTAAAAATGTAGCAGCAATGTCATCGTTTACTGCTGCTGCATATTCATTTTGTAATTTGTTGCATGTTTTGTCTTGACAAATCCTTTTTGTTTAAAATATTTACAAGTTTTTGTTGTTGTTGTTGTGTGTGTGTGTATGTGTGTGTGCTTCTTTTGTGTTTCCTGTTTTAGGTTTTTATGACTAATGTACGCATGCATTGTGGCAATTTCAAAATGATTTATATTTTACTGCATTTTTTCTTAAAGTAATTCATCATTAAGAGATTTAAATTTTGTCATAATACAAGCTAAGATATATATTTTTTTTTTTTGGCAAAAGATTTTTTGCATATGGTAAAAACGTAGGATGTTAAGGCTTTTTAAAAATTATTTATGGGGGGAAAATTAAAGGTTCTTAAGGAAATTCCATTTATAATTTCCAAAGACTTATAAATATAAACAATTTTTTAGTGTTTGCAATTTAATGGCAATTTCTTAGATAAATTTTATTTAAAATTATTTATTCTGGCATTATTTTTTATTTAATATTAAATACTTTTTACATGTTCCTAATTAACTTTTCCATTTTATTTTCTTTCATTTCAGGTAAGCAATCTCAATCTCAAAATCAAAAATATGTATGTATAACGCGTTTTTCGTTCTTTCAATTGACCCATTTTAGACATCTTGTGACGTGTTATAAATTTAAATTAAAATAAATTTTAAATAGTCGATTCGCGTCAATAGAGCTCCATCACAACACGTTCTGCTTGCAAGGTAATAGATCTGCCTTGCTAACAGCAAACTTATATTTTTGCGCGTGTGTGTTCAAATACAAAAAAAAATAAACAACACAACACAAACACAACAAGAAAATAAAATAAACATAAAGAAAATGAATATCACTTACATTACATAAATATACATTCAGTGAGTTATTTAGGTAAAAATGTCTAAAAATTACAGTTAAAATAACTCCAAATGTGATTAAAAAGTCATAAAATTTAATATAAAAAACGTAGTAATTTTCAACTACCCGGTAAAACCACACATTACTAAATAATGGGTACAGTAATGTATCGCCAAAGGGCTCCAACCTTAGTTCACTGATGAATTTTACAGGCTATGAGCCTAAAAGTAATGTGTTGACTCATTACCTTGTAGGGGAAAAAGCAACTGCTGACTTATATGGTTACCGGATTAGGAAAAGTACTGATTTTCTTAAAATCGAATTTATTAAAAAAATATATTACAAATATTTTTTTAAAATTCAATAAATAACGTGGTCACGCTTTGATTCGAACCTTGGGTCTCTGATTGTTAGATAAGACCTCATTATTTTATGTTTTGAAATATTGTAAAAGGCAATGTTGCATTACATACAAGGTAATCAATGAGTATCCAACTATTGGTAACTTATTACTTTATGTTTCAAAATAATGTTGAAGGTTAGGAGTATGCATTACAATGTAATGCATTATGTAACCAACTATTAATAACTGCATTATGGAAACCATAACTCATTACTTTTTGTTGGAAAAAAAAAATGATACAAATAAAGAGTATACATTACTTTATTGCACATATTACCAAACTTTGCCTGGGTATTTAAAAAACAGCTAAAAATGTAGTAAAAAAAAAACTGCTAAGAACGATCAAAACAACTAGCGTACAATTTAACAGCAGTATTTTTAAAATAATTACAAATGTAGTAAAAATAACTAACTGAATCGATATTTACTAACCATGTAGTTCATTTAAAAAAACAACTCACATCAAATGACTGTTTTATGATTTTACATTCATTTTTTACAGTTGTTTTTTGTTATTTAAAAAAATAAAAATAAATAAATGTTTGTTTATTTTTTACTACAATTGTTAGTCATTTTTTGAACATTAAAAAACAAATGACAATGTTAGTTAAATTTAATGAAATGTTAGTCGTCCAACATAATTTCCTAAGTGTACTAGATTAGATTATAGTGGCACTATGCACCGCGAGTGTACTACATAATACGTGTAAGGTGCTTAAAAATTGTGTGAAAAAACTAGACGTTGTCAAATTTGTGCTCTTCATGGCTGGACCCTTGTGTGTCCATACACTAACATTTGTTCCAAATTTCAGCGAAATCGAATCACGTTTAAAGGCTCTAATAATTAAAATTTTTTTGAATACAGTAGATCCCGCTTAAATGCGTCCCGTTTTAGTGCGTTCCCCGTTTAAATGCGCAGAAAGTGCCGGCAAAAATATGTTTCATACAAAATGTATTGAAATAATGCCGTTTAAACGATTCCCTTAGGCTAACTTAAATTAGTAAAGTAAGAATGAAATTGATTGCTTGAATGCATCTTGGAAAATATGTGTTTTTTCATAAAAACCAATCCATAAAATACATTAATTTTTTTTTTTAAATTCTTTGTTAAACACAAAATTATGTAAAAAACTTAACTTTTTTTTAACTTTCACTCAAAAAAATAAGCAAAAATTCCCCTTAAAGGAAATATATCGATATTTTTAAGCTAAAAGTGGAAAAAAATTATCCGAGTTTTCGGATAAATACATGTAAATATAATTAGATTCAAGTTTGAATCTGGTAAAATTACAGTATACATCTTAGTAATACATATTATTTGAGTACATGACGAAATTCGCAAATTTTTTAAATTCGGGGCAATATATAGTTTTATCCAAAAGAAGATCTACATTTTTCTGGTATGGAACGATATATAACTATGAATAGGTCAAGATATCGTGTTATCCAAAATAAAATAAAATTTTTTTTGGATGTTGCACTTATGTATAATTTTGATTTGTGTTATATCTAATTATGCATGTATTCGTACATAAATAGATTAACCATTTATAATTGTATATGCCATATACGATTATATATTGGTCGTTATGCAATAAGATGTATTTATATGTGGCATCTTATTAAATAATTTAGAGGAAAACATTTTTATATATAAACATACATAAACATATGTATTCACATATAATAGCATGCAATAACATATATATTTATATACAATAATGCATGAATATATGTACACATTTTTACTCAGGTACCTAATGAGATATGGTAGATCTATTGTAATATATTATTATACATAACATAATATGTAATAAGATATGTTTCTGTATGGTGGCATATTCATAATACAAGTTAATATATAATTATATATGATATTAAATGATGTAAGATATAATTATGTAAGATTCAATATATGACACGAGATTAACAAATTAGTTTAAGATATGATTATATATGGTTCAACATCATTATTATTTCCTATGCGCCAGATGACTAAATTATTTTTCTTTAAACTTTTTTAAATTTTACTAAAAATTATGTACGAGGGCGGATCAATAAGTCCGTGACTTTTCAAACTTCCCTCGTAGTTATATCAAATCCAACAATGCTCCCATCAAGTACCACCTGTTAATATAATACTATCAAATTTTGAGCAAGTTCCGTCATTTACTTTGCATTTACCAGCTGTTCAAAACATACAACCTCGTGGATTTTTTTAAAAATGGATAAAAGTGAATTTCGAGTGCTCATTAAACATTATTTTTTGCGACAAAAAAACCGTCAATCAAACCAAGGAAAAGCTTGATAAATACAATGGGGACTCTGCATTATCGATTTCAATGGTGAAAAAGTGGTTTACTGACTTTCGTTGTGGTCGCACAAGTACAAATGAGGCTGAACGTTCTGGACGGCCAATAGAGGTCAATACATCCGAAAATATCGAAAAAATCCACGATATGGTGTTGGCCGATCGAAGAGTAAAAGTGCGTGAGATTGTTGATGCCATAGTCATTTCATATGGCAGTGTGGTTTCGATTTTAAATGATCAGTTGGGTTTAAGAAAGCTGTCTGCAAGATGGGTGCCGCGTTTGTTCTCAATTGACCATAAACGTAATCGTGGCCGATAAGGTGATGGCAACAGTTTTTTGGGATGCACGCGGGATAGTCCACATCGATTACCATCAAAAGGGAAAAAACAATAAATGGCGAATATTATGCCAAATTATTGGACCGATTTAACTAGGATTTTAAAAAAAGGTCCCATATGGTCAAGAAATGCATATTTTATAGACCTCGAAAAATCCTATTTTTTTAAAGGGCTACAAAAATTGTAGAAACGTTGGACTAAGTGTATTGAGCTAAAAGGAGATTATGTTGATAAATAAATTTTTTTTTTTTTTTTGCAAAAAAACTGTGTTTTATTCAAAAAAGCCCTCACATATTATGGGTTTTAAGTAAATCCAATTTAATCTCAAAATATCTTATTCGATCTAACAATAATTACTTATCTTTATGTATCTAATTATATCCAATAAGATCTTACTTAATCCCATGGGATATTTTGGGATCTATCAGGATCTTAAATAAGACAATATGAGATTTTATTTGAGATATAAGTATGTTTTTAATCGAAAAAAATCGGTAAAATTTAATAAAAAGTTGCCAAACCGAAAAAATTCGCTAGAATTGAAAAAAATCACCAAAATAAAATTTAAAACATCTATATCTGAAAACATTTTTAATGTTTTTTTTTTTTAATTTCCGCAATTTGTTTAATTTTTCGTGATTTTTTTTCCATTTAAACATTTAAATTTACAACAATTCGCCAGAATTGTTGTAAATTTGTTTTTTTAACTTTATAGATTTTGTGTTGTTTTTAATTTTAGATATTTTTTTAATTTTGAGTTTTTTTTTAGTTTTTCGAATTTTTTTTAAATTTTTATAAAAAGTATAAATTTTGTGTGCACCAAATCAATTTTTATTTAAACGTTTAATAGATATTATTAAATTTTTCATTGAAAGTGAGTTTCAAGTCAAACAAAAGTTTCATTTAAATTTTTTTGACAATAATTCTTTTTGTGTAATATTAAAATTTGGCGTTTACATTCGTAATCTACGTTCTAAAATCTATCAGAATTAATAAGTCGCATGTCCAATGCATTTTCAGTGTTTAACTGTGTAATAACCCATGATTAAATAATACCAATCGATATTAAAAATTCGCTTTGAATAATAAATTAATTTTAATTAAATATAATTTAATTTAAAAAATGTATTGAAGATATTAAAAAAAAAAATTCTGGAGATGCGGGGCATCGATCCCCGTACCTCTCACATGCTAAGCGAGCGCTCTACCATCTGAGCTACATCCCCTTATACTACATATTGAAATTTCTTTAACATGGCTATAACAAAATTTAAAAAATGTCTTGAAATAGTTTCCATATTAATTGTGCTAATGCTAGCAAAACAAAAAAATACCAGTTTGAATTTAATTATTTTAGCCTAAAGCCAAAAAAGCTTTTTAAGCAATATCACCCAAAGTAAATAAAAGACACCAGAATAAGGCACCAAAAAAGCTTGTATACAGGTATGGCAGGCAATACCGCTACAATACCGTTATAGATTCAAAACTAGTGATTCCAATTATTCGACCTATGCGGTTAAGGCATTATTCGAAAAACTGTTTAAATGGATTAACCGGTTATTCGGGTCGGATAATAGACAAAATGGGCGATTAATCGTTTAATGCAAAATAAATATATTTCTTTGTTTTTTGTCAATTAAAAAAAAAAAAAAACTGTTTTTTTTTGTTTTTGTTAAAAGTCGATTAAAATTTATTGCATTATATTACGTGTTTTTGAGAAAAAAGTTTAACAAAAAATGAATTATTTTTGAACGATTACAATTTGTTGTTAATTCATTTAATAAAAGGGTGAATACAGTACTTTTCGTTTACAGTCACATCGCTTATAGTCCATTTAGCGATATAGTCCATTTTTACACTTTTACTGTAATCTAAAATCAAATTGCATACAAAATATTTAGGATATAGTCCATTCACGATATAATCACATTTGGCTTATATGCCACTAATCTCTGGCTACTAAAAGTAAATTTATATGCAAATAATTTAAGTTATAGTCACAATACAGA
This sequence comes from Delia radicum, assembly GCA_021234595.1. Classification (NCBI taxonomy): domain Eukaryota; kingdom Metazoa; phylum Arthropoda; class Insecta; order Diptera; family Anthomyiidae; genus Delia; species Delia radicum. Next base: position 77,400,963 of record CM037853.1, on the reverse strand, counting down.
AAATTTCTAATATAATTGTGAAATCTTGAATTTTTTTCGGTTTAAAATTATTTAAAAATTTAAGAGGCTAAAACGAAAATTGGAACAAGGAAACTGAGCTGAATCGTTTCAAACATCGTTTTTATATTCCAAATTTCCACATGTTATAATAATAAATGAATTGCATATAATCACATTTTATGATAACTATATCACAATTTATTTATAGGCAACAAAATGGCATATAAAAAAACTAGCGATATAGTCACATTAGCGATATAGTCCACAACTTGTGTGCAACTAAGAGATGTGACTATAAGCGAAAAGTACTGTAACAACAGATTTGTTTTCATTCGTTTAGTCAAATTATAAACGCAATATGCCATCATGAATCTGAAATATTTGCATAATGCCAAACATAATATGCTTTATTATTGCTTGTGTTTAATGTTTCGAACTTCACTGTAAAATGTTGAATAAACACAATTGAATAATTAAAGTTAGCGACTCATTTATTACCATTTAAAGCTTTGGGAATTAAGCTAATGAACGAATTCTTCGGGAATGGATTAATGAGAATTGAATATTTTTATTTCTGAATTAAGCTCAAATTTAATTATTATTTTCGAAGCTCTGTTCGATGATGATTCGAAGTATTCTGCGATTTTTAATGAGACTTGCCATAGAATATTGGGGTTTAATTTTGGAGGATTGTAATGACACTTATAAAAAATAAGATATTTTGAGTTTAGGTAAATCCTTAGAGCTACGCATGTTTTCTATTTAAAAAGGTTTTCTATTTAAAAAATCTAGGAATCTGGCAGCTTTATCATTTTCAAAATATGCGACTTTCAAAAAATCATATTTCGACATATTAATTTAAATACTAAGGCCTGCTAACTTACCTCAAAATAACCAAAGTTTAGGGCTTAACCATAGTTATTAATGTCAAATTTATATGGAAATATGTACGAATAAAGTTAAACTTAGGTTATTTTTTAGAAAAGTTGCTCGCCATAAAAAGTTTATTTAAACTAGAATCATAATTACTCCAACAAGATTCGTATTGAATTTAAAAATATTCGATATAAAATAAGATATTAATTCAAATATGATATACTAATTACTTGTTTTTACTGTGATGAAATTGTTTTTTTCTATTGGAATATGTTTTAGAATTGTAGTGGTTAGGAACCGACTACAACAATGTTTTTGGATTATAGAATAACAAATAGAATTCCTACAGAAGTCCAGTTGTTCAACCATTGCTTGAAATCCATGGAAATATTAATTTACATTAAGTTTTTAAGTTTTTTTAGAATTTTCAAAAGAAATTAAAAATTGTCTACATATCTAATTTCAAAAAGCTGATATAAAGAAAGTTACCCAGAGGCTTAAGGATCGATTACTCACTTTAAAAGAATTTGATTATATTTTATATACCGTTTCTTTTTCGAAGCATTTCTTGTAGCTTTCTTAGCCAAAGTTAAAAAAATTGCCTAGCTTTGGAAAAAATAAATGAAAAATCCATATGAAATACCTAACCGGTTAATCGACCTATTTTAACCGATTATTCGGGTCGAATAATTATTTGGGTTTCAAATTATTTGTTTCGACATTAATCGAGGAATCGGTTAATCGATTAACCGAATTGGAAACACGATTCAAAACCTTTTCTACTGACTATTGTTATCCCTAAAATAATGTTACCGAAATAATTGAAATACCGTTATCCAAAAAATACCGTTGCCGATATAACTGAAATACCGATATCCTTGAAATGCCGTTACCGAAATAACATAAATAGTGATATCGCTAGAGGCTATTAATCGAGGAATCGGTTAATCGATTAACTGAATTGGAAACACTATTCAAAACCCTTTCTACTGACTATCGTTATCCCTGAAATACCGTTGCCGAAATAATTGAAAACCAGTTATCTGTAAAATAGAGGCTATTAATCGAAGAATCGGTTAATCGATTAACCGAATTGGAAACATTATTCAAAACCCTTTCTACTGACTATCGTTATCCCTGAAATACCGTTGCCGAAATAATTGAAATATCGTTATCCTTAAAATACCGTTACCGATATAACTGAAATAACGATATCCTTAAAATGACTTTACCGAAATAACATAAATAGTGTTATCGCTAGAGGCGGTTAATTGATTAACCGCATTGGAAACAATATTCAAAACACTTTCTACTGACTATCGTTATCCCTAAAATACCGTTACCGAAATAATTGAAAAACCCTTATCCGTAAAATAGCATTACCGATATTACTGAAATACCGATATCTTTAAAATGCCGCTACCGAAATAACTAAAATAGCGTTATCGCTAAAATACCATTACCGATATTATTGAAATAGCGATATCCTTAAAATACCGTTACCAAAGCAACTGAAAACCCCCCTGCAGGAAGCTTGGGGTCAAGTGTCTCCAAGTCTCCACTTTTGTCTACTATTTTGTTGACATTGTCAACTAAGCGTCTACACTTTTTACTTTATTAACTCACTAGTAAATTTTTGGTTCCAATGTCTACATATGGTCCCATTAGAACTAATTAGTCACTAGTGAATCTATGGTTCTTATGTCTACATGTGGTCCCATAATAACTAACGAGTCACTAGTGAATCTTTGGTCCAATGTCTGCATATGGTCCCATAAGAACTACCTAGTCACTAGTGAATCTATGTTTCTAATGTCTACATATGGTGCCATAAGAACTACCTAGTCACTAGTGAATCTTTGGTTCCAATGCCTACATATGGTCCCATAAGAACTACCTATTCACTACCTAGTCAATAGTTCTAATGTCACTAGTGATTTTCAATGACACGTACATGTTAAATGTCTATAGCAAAATACATTGCCTGGGGAATATTTGGTTAGTAGTACTGGTGACACAGTCAATAGTGAATCAATACTTTTTCACTATTGACATTTCCCTCAGGGCCGTTATTCTTAAAATACCGAATTAGATTAAATACCGTTATAACTGAAAAAAAACCGTTACCGAAATAAAAGAAAATAGCGTTACCCTTATCGAATCGGTTACCATCGATGCTTTTATATTAAATGATATGAACTTAAATAAAATCAAAGTATTGTGACCGTTACTTAAATATTTATAAGAACACACTTTCAAGACAACATAATAAAATTCACTTTTATGAATTATTTATTTTTTATACAATGTGTGTGGTTTACACCTTCTGCCTTTCTGCCTTCCATGTCAGCAAGTGTTTGTATATCATTTGACGTCACAAGTATTTTATTTTAGCCAATTTATGGTTAATATTCTCTCGTTAATATTCATGTCTAATAAACTTAATAAACTGGGTCAATTTGAAGTGTTTACGTTGCCATGCATGGACAATCATTGAAAAAATCCGAATGGTTTTCCTTAGATAATTACCGTCTGGCTGGCAACTGGAACAACCAAAATTGACTGTATAAAAATAGAAGGAGCGAAGGACAAACCCAATGTTTGTCCGGGAGAAAAAAAAACGAAAACACAATGAGATGTGTTGGTTTTTTCAATAAGAAAAGTGTACAAAAAATACTTTCCTTTATTTAAGTTGAAAATAAACACACAGTAATTCAATTAATTACATCTAAAAGCCAGATAAGCCTTAGCAAAGTTAATAAATAATAATTTAATTTTAATACCACAAAATACGGACTGAACTGCCTCCGTCGAAAGCAAAATGAACGATGAGGAGAAATTGACGCTAAGTATTACATTGGTCAAATTCAAACAATGTAAATGACAAAACAAAGAAGATTATTTGACAATATCAGCGACATCTATATGTGATAATTTACTTTAGGTTGGTATCCCTTTACAACAGTGGATCCTCGCTAAAGTAGCCAAAACTCACGTAAGCAATCATTATATCATTCGTTCATTAATAGATTCCCAGTCCTCCTCTTCCATCCATTTAAAAACAATATTCCAATTATTTATCTCATGTTCATAATTCACAATTCTCTATCTGCACCTTATGATAACCTTGCTATCATTTTCTGTTTTGGATAAAAAATTATGCTGTTCTACACAGCAAAAACTAGTATCGGGATTTGCTTAAAATATTTGTTTATATAAATAAAAAATTTATTGAATTTGGATCAATTATTTTATATCAATTGAATTTTTTGTAAAAATGTTCAATTAAAGTTTTAATCATATTAATTTAAAAAAATTAATTAAAAATTGTTGTGAAATTTTAAACAAAAAATATTCAAAGCTTAAATTTGACTAAACAAATGTTACTTGAATTTAGCCTAGACAAACTCACTTTCAATTAAAAGTTTAATAATATGTATTAAATGTTTAACTAAAAATGAATTAGGTAAACACAAAATTTTCAGTTTTTATAACCCAGAAAAAAATTACAAAATTTAAAAAAATCATCAAAATAATACGTAAAAACCTTAACATTTTAAAAAATTGCTGAGATTTTAAAAAATCTATAAAATTAAAAAAAATTTCTAAAATTTCAAAAAAAAATCACTTGAAATTGAAAAAAAAAACCAAATGAAATATATCGCTAAAATTGAAAAAAAACACCAAAAATTTTTTTCAATTTTGGCGATTTATTAAAATTTTAACTAATTTTTTTATATACATATATCAAAATTGTATATCCGGATTTAATCTCTGTTCCAGAGCGGGGCGCTAAATGGTACAATAAAAAAAATCAAAATATCACATATAACTACTCACAGGCTAGCCGACGATATTCAATTAAATTTTTAATAGATATGATTAAAACTGTAATTGAAAATAAAATCAAGTAAATAGTTACAAATTATTTGAATTGATATTTAAGATTCTTTATTTGGACCGAATGCAATCTTGATGTTAGTTTTTTCTGTGTAATGGCCTGTTTTAGCCAGGACGTAGTTACCATATTTTTAAAATCAGGGTGACGTACCTACACAGAAAAAACTAAAAACGGGTTACAATTACAAATTTTATTGAATCAATTAATATTTTAATTGATTTAGCACCTACCACTGAAATGATAGTATTAACTAAAAAAAATTGCAGACAGTTTATTAAAACTCTTTCAATTAAAATAATAATAATATCAATTAAAAGAGTTATTTTTAATTTATAACGAGCTTTCAACCTCCGTATATTTACAAAAATAAAGCAAATCAAACATATTAGCTAGGTTGATACTAGTATTTCGATCTGGCTAAAGATCTCATCAGAACCCGAAGTTTTAGAAAAGCTAGAGCCTATATAATAGGCAGAACTTTAACAAAAAACCTATTAATAATCAATTTTGCTCCATTCTTGTCTTCTTAGTAATCAACCACGTGGTTAGGTCTTTTCCTAACAAGCATCATGACGTTACTAAACTTTGAAGACCAAAAATGTTCTATTTATATAAAAAATTTTTAGTGTGTACTCTGGCTCAAGTAATATTTTTTTTTTACAGTTATATTAGTTTTTTGTTTTTATATACATCGAGATTATTTTTATGTTATTTTTAATTTATAACGAGCTTTCAACCTCCGTATATTTACAAAAATAAAGCAAATCAAACATATTAGATAGGTTGATACTAGTATTTCGATCTGGCTAAAGATCTCATCAGAACCCGAAGTTTTAGAAAAGCTAGAGCCTATATAATAGGCAGAACTTTAACAAAAAACCTATTAATAATCAATTTTGCTCCATTCTTGTCTTCTTAGTAATCAACCACGTGGTTAGGTCTTTTCCTAACAAGCATCATGACGTTACTAAACTTTGAAGACCAAAAATGTTCTATTTTTATGTTATTTTTAATTTATAACGAGCTTTCAACCTCCGTATATTTACAAAAATAAAGCAAATCAAACATATTAGCTAGGTTGATACTAGTATTTCGATCTGGCTAAAGATCTCATCAGAACCCGAAGTTTTAGAAAAGCTAGTTTTTCTTTACAACCTCAATTAAAAAGTTTAGTTAAATTGATTAAAACTTGAATTATAACTTGAGAAGAAAACAATGGTAGTTTTAATTGAAAACTCGTATTTTTTTATTTTTGTTATATGCCCCCCATTAAATAAAAAAGAAATGTAAGTTTGTAAATTAAATTGACATTTTATTTATAATAAAATTAAAGCTTTTTAATATAAAAATGTATTACAATAAAAGAAATAAAAGTAAAGACAAAATTTTTGTTTTGCTCGTCTTGTCTTGAACTTTTTTTTATAATTGAATTGCTTTCTTAAAAAAATCACACACAACTTTAAAATGATAGTTTAATGACACTTATACTTATTGAAAATTTAATTATTTACAAAAATAATAGTTCAATTGTCCTTTTTCGATAAGGTTTATTTAAATCCACACAGATAAAACACGAAACTAAATTAAGTTTTCGTGCGTACACGAATATCTCAACAAAAAGAGTGTTGCAAACTCTAGTGAAATAACTACTATTTTGCGTGTATTTGAAATCGGTAAACTATTCAACTTATTAAACGTTAATCATTTGCGATTTTTTTTTCTTTTTATTTACAAATTAATGAATATAATGATATAATTAAACCTTTGTTTGATTATTTAATCTAAATAAAATAAAATAGTTTGCCAAATTTTAAAAAATTTTGTTTAAATGTTGTCAACACTGTATGGATATATTAGAAAATTCAATAAATTTTTTAATTGAATCAATTAAAAAAATTGTTTAAATTGTCATTGATATTCAAACAATCGATTAATTAGATATTTTCGGCCCATAATTTTTTCTGTGTATAGAAATTAGGCTGAGAACTGCGAACCTGTTTTCTGTGTGTTCACAGAACAAAATCCAAAACGAGTTTTAATTGCAAAATTTATAATATCAATATATATTTTAATTGAAGTTGCACCAATGATATATTATACACAAGTAATTAAAATAATTAAAATATTAATTACATACAGTTGTGTTCATAAAAATAGGAGTGCCCTTAATAAAAAAAACAAAGTTTAAATTTGTTAAACAAAAAGCACAATTTTATTCAGTTTTTTCAATTTCAAAATTAATTATTGATTTATTTTTTAATTTTTAGACCTATTTTGAATTGAATTAAATGCATACAAATTGAAAAACAAAATTATTTCAATATTCACTGTTCAAAATAATAGAAGTATTTGCCCAAGACTTAATTTTTATAAATTAAAATAAATAAATTTAGTATTTAGTGGAATAACCTTTATTTTTGATGACAGCAGCACATCTGCGAGGCATGGATTCTATAAGATCCCGACATCTTTTCAACGTTATTTGCTGCCACGAATCTCGCACTGTATTCCATAACTCTTCAGCATTTGACGGTCTCTACCCTGCCACATTTTTCTTAACGTCTCCCCATAGATTTTCTATAGGGTTGAGGTCAGGAGACTGAGCAGGCCACGACATGACCTCAACCTCATTGACCAGGAACCAGTTCTTGGCCAATTTACTGGTGTGTTTCGGGTTATTGCCTTGTTGGAATACCCATTTCAGTGGCATATTCCACTCTGCATATGGTAGCATCACATCGTCCATTATTTCAACATACGCGTGCTTATCCATAATTTCTCTTATTAGATGAATTGGTCCAACTCCGTTGTATGAGAAGCATCCCCATATCATGACTTTGCACCACGATGTTTAACGGTTTTTATTGTATACTGTGCTTCATATTCCGTGTTAGATCGACGTCGGACATACTGTCTAGAACCACCAAATAAACGATTTTGCTTTTGTCTGTCCAAAAAATGTTTTTTCATTTTTCTTTCGGCCAGTTGATGTGTTCTTTAGCGAACTTTAAGCGTGCAACTGCCTGCTTCTTGGTCAGTAATGGCAGCTTTCATGAGCTTCTTGCGTATAAATTGTTCTCCAATAAGCGCCTACGGATAGTAACAGTACTTATGGTGAGATTAAGATCCTTTTGAAACTTTTTTGACAACGCCGACAGGTCACATTTGCTATATCGTACTTTGCGGCAGCCATCTACACTGGATGTTTTACGGTTTCTTCCACGCGTTTCGCCCTTTTTTTGAAATGCTAAGGCATTTGCGATCATTTGATCCGAGCACCCCAAGATTTCTTTTATTTCTCTATATGTTTCCTTGTTTTCGAAGGTTTTGAATTAATTTCCGCTTTTCTTCAGAACAGTGCTTTCCTCGACTCAATATGAGCAGTACAATTATATTTAAAAATTAAAGATACCACTTTTCCATACTTACTTTCACATTATATTTAGAATTTTAATCTAATCCACTTTTTTATTCATAAATCAATCACACTCCTATTTTTTTGATCAATTAAACTCAAGGAAAATGAATGAATAACATCAAACACATGATAGTTATCATGAGTTCCTCTTTTGTGGTTTACTTATTGAATCCCGTGAGAAGTACCGTTAGGAGATCGAGTCATTTGCAAGTTGTTACACTAACAAATTGTGCTTGTGCAAATATTGGGTATCAGCACTCCTATTATTTTGAACACAGCTGTATATCTTTAAAAACAAATGAAACAAATAAAAATTTTAATCAATTGTTTTATTAGACATTTTAGGCTAATCATTTTTGCGTGTGTACATAATTATAATAGTTATTGATAAGTTTTTCTATTATTATCATTAATGTTATAATAATGACTACGGTTATGACGTAGTTTACTTACTATAACATCAGATATTTTGTAGTATTCAGCTTAATCTTTTTCTAATACACCACTATTAATTGCGTTTTTAACACTGACTATTGAATTGATTATCTAATTTTATTTTAAGACAAGATTTGCGATTTTTGTTTTGTTGTGGAAAAGTTTTTAAATGATTTGAAAACAAAACGCAATTTCCTTAGAAAATCTTCTCACAAAATCAAATTATAGTTTCTTGAAAATAAAATAAAATTATCAAATGGCGCCTGAATTATTTAATGTCATCTAAATGTTTCATTATTAGATTTCGTCGTAGATAAGAATGATCTGTTATTGTAAAACAAGAGTAAAATGTGATCTACAGGGTGTCACATGTTGGATAGATGTGCATTAGGGTGTTTCATCATTTCCATTTGTTTGCCAAAAAATGTTGGACCTACGCTTTGAGAGTTAGAAAAATCAACAAAATGAAAATTATTAAACTCCCTAATGTTTAACAATTTTCAAATTGTTTTAAAAACAATTAAGACGAACAAAAATACATTTTTTTTAACAAATTCAAGAAAAAAATTATTGCGTAAAAAAATTGTGAGGAAAACAAAATTTTGAGAAAAAAAATATTATATCAGATAGACTTTAGGACGTAGATAATATTAGCTATGCTTTTTGAAATATTAGCGAATTTAACTTTTACCAAAAATCACGTTTTTTCTTTACTATCTATACTATCTATACTATCTATACTATCTATACGATCTATACGATCGATACTATCTAGACTATCGAGACTATCTATACTATCTATACTATCTAGACTATCTAGACGAGCTATACTAGCTATACTATCTATACTATCTATACTATCTATACTATCTATACTATCTATACTATCTATACTATCTATACTATCTATACTATCTATACTATCTATACTATCTATACTATCTATACTATCTATACTATCTATACTATCTATACTATCTATACTATCTATACTATCTATACTATCTATACTATCTATACTATCTATACTATCTATACTATCTATACTATCTATACTATCTATACTATCTATACTATCTATACTATCTATACTATCTATACTATCTATACTATCTATATATCTATCTATACTATCTATACTATCTATACTATCTATACTATCTATACTATCTATACTATCTATACTATCTATACTATCCTATACTATCTATACTATCTATACTATCTATACTATCTATACTATCTATACTATCTATACTATCTATACTATCTATACTATCTATACTATCTATACTATCTATACTATCTATGCTATCTATACTTTCTATACTATCTATGCTGTCTATACCCAATTTACGAGTTTGCAGCAACCGAATCAGTTCCGTTTGATGAAATTGTGAGTGAGTGCAGTTTTGGATATAGCGTTCCTATACCTTTAGTAAAGTATGGTTTAGTTCTAGTGTCAAATATTTTTCGTCCAAAATCTTTACATGTATTTTCCAAATTTTGAAATTGAAAACCTATTTGTTGAGCCGTTTTCATTCAATTTTGAGTAAAAAATTTAAAGAAAATGTAAAGTTAAATAATCGGCCTTCGAAATTTTTCCGATTCGGACGATTATTGTATTCATTGCTTAACTACGGACTTTTCTGTATTTGACACTCAAAATCGCATCTAATAAGCCCAGTTAACATTTTTCCATTTATGAAATTTGTCCATAATGCTTTAAAATACCAAATACCGACAAAATCTTTTCAAGGCCGAAGTCTTCCACTATAAATAACTCAACCAGTTGAAATGCAATCCCAGCAATAACCAGTATTTGGTAAGCAGTAACTACATGTTATGCTTTCAAAATAGCGCTTCACCGCCTTGCATACTATAAAGCAATTACAGAAGGCATTCTGCAGTGCTTTCCAAAATGCCTTTTTTGAAGCAGTGAATAATGCATACAATGAAGCAATAAAGAAATATAGACCCATGACCCTAAAATATTGCACTCATACGAGTTAAAATGTTGTTAATCCAAACATATAACCCGCTTTTTCTAAAATATAAAAATTGCGTAAGTTATAATATCAGTTTCCAAGGACTTAACAATTTTTGACATAAGCCCTTATACAATTTTTAACCATATTTTAAGTATTAAAGGCATCCCCTTTCTTCTTTCGTTCTTTCTAATTTTCAAAACAAAATTTAAAACAAATTTAATCTTATGATTTTTCTCATAATATTTATGTTATTTAATTATATATCTTCCATTCCACCGAAGACCGGCCAAAAAGGGAATTTTTGACCTCGAGTCTTCCGATTTCAATTATGTTTAGCATATAGAAACTTTACAGAGCCACTTAAAGATTTGCGGTTTTAGTTTTTCAAATTTCGAAAGATCCACGGTTTTATGCGCGATGTAGAAATTCGAAATCATGGTGAAAGTACTAGGACAGTATAGTAAAGCCTCCAAAGGGGTTGGCGTTCTCATTCCAAACTTTTCGTTTATAACCTTTTATATTTTTATACCCTTCACCATATGTGATGAGGGTATATATCAGTTTGTCATTCCGAAAACGCAACATAGCTCTTTATTTTTACCTAAATTTATAGACATCTTCGCAAAAAGTTTGGTATTAAAAATGAGCAAAATCGGTTCAGCTGCTCAAAAGTTATGAGTGAAAACATGAAAGTACCTCTAAATTTTCAATAAAAATTTTTCTATATACTTATACAATTTCATAGTAGCATCTGGTGTATAAACTAGTGTGTCATATTTTTTTACCCGACGGTTAGAGGTGAATCATATTTTAAATTTACCTCAAATTTTTTCACCTCTATATTTTTTTTTTCACCTCAAAAATGTTTTTTCACCACTCAATTGCTTTTTTACATCCCCCCAGAATGGCTGTTTTACTGTATTGTTAATAAATTATTGAAAAAAGGCTTGCAGATTTGACGATTTATCGTCATTTTGGACAATTTTTGTTCAAAAATTTGCCAAATGACAATTTGACTATTTTTGGTAACAAAATTACGATTTTTTTTATTTTTATTAAAAAACATAAGAAAATCTTGTAGTTTTATAAAATTGTTCACGGCTTTTGTGGCTTACTAATTAGAAAGTGTTCGTTCAGAACGTTAAAGGAATTAATTACTATTAAATAGGGTACGAAAGCATTAACATCTTTATGTTTGTGCTTTATTCAAAAGAGCACCCTGTGCATACAATAATAAAAAAAAAGAACTTATAATATCGAAAATTTCTTCATAAATTTGAAAAATGTTTAGGTGTTTTACGAGTCTCAAAAATTATCGCTCACTTTGGGACAGCTTTTTAGATTGTTGAGATAACTTTTAAGAACATTTTTTACCCAAAAAAAAATTGTGTTTTCATTTTCTGCATCATATTTATAGCGTTAGTGTTTTTAATTTCATTTATTTATTTTTTTAAACCACTTTTTTAATTACTTTAATTTAAATTTTAACAAAATATATTCTTGTTTCGATACTTCGAGAGACGTGTACGCTACTTGTTTCTTTAGACTAAAGAGAAAAAGTATTAAAATTGGTGAAACTGAACTCCCAATTTTTATTAGGATTTTTCTAAATTGATTTTACGTTTTTTACAAAAAAAATATCTGAAAATTTACAAGTTTTTGCCAAAGTCATCTAGTAGCCTTGCTTCCATCATGTTTCCATAGCAAAATACAACAATATGATATTTTTTTTTTATTTTTCAAAATTAAAAAGATTAAACTTAAAAATGTAGTGTTATGGATCATTTTAAATGTCTCTCGCTTAGAAATTTTTAACCCCAAGTTACTTTCTATACAAATTTATATTCGAAAGCAAACGTGTGGTGAAAGGTTTAAAAATTTGATTTTTTAAAACAGAATATTTTAGTAAAGCTTTTATCTTTTACATCTTAAAAAAATCTTATAAATTACATGTATAGTTTTTAAAATAGATACGTTTAAAGGGGGCCCCTTCACACTAATATTTAAAATTTAATCCTAATAAATCTGAAAAATAAAAAAATAACAATTTGGAGTTTTTTTTTTCAATGTAAAAATGTTACAAGTTTTTTTTCTTCAAAAAAAGCATTAAAAATAGTTTAACCCCGGTGACCAAGAAAAGTGAAAGTGTAACTTTTTGGCAAAAATTACATATATTGAAAATATGCATTGTTTTTTGCAATAGTGGGTGGCCAAATTTTATAAAAATGCAATAAATTTTTTCATAAATGAATTTCTTTTTGACTCTGGAAAACAATTTAATCCGCAGTATAAAAGTAGAGGAGTATTACATTGCAATGCATTTCAAATAATAATGATCCGATATATGTCGCTCATTTACCTCAATAACGTCATAACTCAAAAATTTTGATTTTGTAGAAAACGAGTTTAAAATTTTCTATTTACTCCCACCTTGAAGAAAAAAATAACCACATAATTTCTCTCAAGAGATGAGTATACAAGATATCAATACGACTTGTTTACCCAATATGATACGTGATGTAACGAATAATTCTGCGTCATTAACTCAAAAATCATGTTTTTTGAGTTGTGACGTTCTTGCAGTAAATGGTGCGATATATTAAACGAATGCTCCAACTTACACACTTTTTGCATATTTTATATTTTCCAAGAGAATAATATCGCGAATAAAACCATGCTTTTTCCGAATTTTGAGAAAATAAAAACGAAAATCTTTATGTGACTCCATAGACTTTGTGCGTGCAAAATATAATTTAAATATAATATAAATATAATTTATCGTGGAATGGCCGATATCTATTTCAGTGAAAAATAAAAAAGTACCACAAATTAAACCATAAGGTACAAAACCACTAAAGCCAAAACCTCTTAAGATGTTCAACGGATAATATTTAAACAAAAACATTGTAAATATTTTCTTACATAAAACGACCAAGAGTCAGTCAGGATTTGTTCTTTTTTTACCATAAACAACGTAAAACGATGTAGAAAAGAAAAAAAAATCGAAATAACCTGTATACAGAAAAAATAATATAAATAAAGAAAATTTGTAGGAAAAGAAAATTATTTGCATAAATCTAAAATTTTATGAGGATAAAATATTCAAAACACGTTTTAAGTATTAACTAAATGATACAAAAATAACAAGAATGGGAAAAATATAATTTAAAGGTGAATGTTAAATAAAATATGTTGTCTAAAGTAAAATAATGGTAATAAGAATTTTCCTTTATAGTTTTTCTTCGTAACAATATAGATGGAAATTTTTTTTTACTGCCATAATCTTTTAAAAATATATAAGATTACCAAACAAATTTTAAAATAAATCAAATTTCCCTAAATATTCGAAAATAAAACTCTTACCCAGCAAAAACTTTTAGAACTTATTACCTCTGAACCTGTTGCAGAAAAGTTTCTTTTACCACCGGTTGCATGGAACCGGTTTTGGAACAGATTCCTGGATTCAAAATGTAAAATATTCGAAAAAAACTCCTACCCAGCAAAAACTTTTAGAACTTATTACCTCTGAACCTGTTGCAGAAAAGTTTCTTTTACCACCGGTTGCATGGAACCGGTTTTGGAACAGATTCCTGGATTCAAAATGTAAAATATTCGAAAAAAACTCCTACCCAGCAAAAACTTTTAGAATTTATTACCTCTGAACCTGTTGCAAAACAGCTTCTTTTACCGCTGGTTGCCAGGGACCGGCTTTGGAGCAGATTTCTGGTAGTCCAAATGTAAGGTTTCACTGCCCTGGAACCAGTTCTATAACTGGTTCTAGAACCGATTCTAGTTCTATAACTGGTTCTAGAACCGATTCTTCAACCTGTTCTTGTTTGCAGGTAAAGAACCTATTGCAAATAGGACAAACTCTATCAAAAAGAATCGATTGTAGACATGGTTGCCAACCACTAACCCTAAAATACCGATAACGATTCAATACCGTTTCAAGAAACTATTTTGAACCTTAAAATAACACTAATGAAATAACTTAAAATGCCAATAACCCTAAAATACCCTAACTAAATAATTTTAAATACCGTTAACCTTAGAATATCCTAACGGAATAATACTAAAATATCGATAACCTAAAAATATATTAAAGAAATGCATTTTTTGTTTTCTCCCAAAAACATAATTTCTTTAAAATTAACGAAAAAAGCTCATATGGGTCAATTTTGTTAATCTTTCATTCTATGAAAGAACATTGAAAAATTAGCATATTTTGACCTCATGTCATCCGACTTCTTTATATTGTGAACTGGAAGACTCCATGGAGTAGAGTACATTCCCATTTTTAGATCTTTAAATTTTTAAAAACTCGCGATCATTTTAAATTTTAAAAAAAACTTGAGAAATTTGATAGCTAGTAAACCTTGGTGATGACCTATAGTTTCTAAACTACTACTTCAAAAATTAAAAAAGCTTCTGCAGGATTTTATTGTTTACTTTTACGATCTGTAATCTAAAAAAAAAAAATATTTTTATTTCTAAAAATGCATTTGGATTGCATTTTGAACTTTTTGATTTAGATGTGTTATTATCTTTAAAATATGTAAAATAACATTAACCCTAAAATAACCAAACGAAATAACTTAAAATACACACAAAAAATTAAAAAGTAATGAATATCGCATATTTTCCAAAAAAAAAAAAAAAAAAGATGAAGATGAAGATGAAGATGACAAAGCCAATTGTGACAATATTTTGTTGTTGTTTTTGTTTTTTCTTTGATATTTTAAATTTTGAATCTCGCTCCTAGACGAGGACAAGAAATTCTCATTGAGTTTGTGATTTAACATAAAAAATATCTCTAGAAATTCGAATAACAAAGTCCCCTGAAGATTTCCTTAGGCAGGAATGAAATCCTGAATGAAACGCCTACATCAGATTGTTTCACAATTTGTTAAATAAGTTTTGGGACTTTAGCACATTTAATTACTATAAATGCAATTAATGTTTATCCCGATGAAAATAAATTTAAATAAAAAAAATTGTTGCTGCCATACCAAATGTTTTGTTGCGATACCAACTGCTTTTTTTTATATAAAAGTGTTGTTGCCGCACCAAATGCTTTCTATAGCTTGAATTTAATAATATTGAATTTCAACCGGCACGAAATTCTCATTTAGTTAGCAGATTTATTTATACTTATGTGAACAAGTTCACACAGAAATTAGTTTTTTTCTATTGAAACGTAGTTAGTATGGCAACATTTTTTTTTTCTTGTTTAAACCATAGGATTTATTTTTTTAAAATAATTTTTAATTTATTTTTAGCATTTTTTGTTAAAAAAATGGTTACATTTTTACTTAACAAAATTTAACTTCAAAAATAACATGTTCAATTTTATGATAATACCCAGCAAAATAAGAGCTGAGGAAGAAGTAGTAAAAACACCACATCTACTGAGCCGGATGTGGTGCAAATTTAGTTGAATCATTAATCATTTCAACATTGTCGTGTCATTGGGCGGATGGAGTGAATATATAACTTCTTTAATAGCATTTTAAACAGTGCATGGATGCTATTTTTCAATAGTTTATGGATGGTCTTTTTCAAATATATATTAACATTTTTATTTAATAAAAATGTGCAGCATACTTTGGGGATGTTTCTTTAAATATTAAAAAACAAAAAAAAAACTTTTGGTGCCAGCGAGTATTCAACACACGAATCTGAGTTACGAGCTGCTGTATTAAAGTAGACCGCGCTACCATTTGCACCAAAGTTACTTATGCAGTACAACAAACTTAAAACGAACTTAACCCTCCGATGAGTGAGAAGGTCCCTAGGGACTTTTTTGCCTTTTCAAACTGAAATTACTCCTACTTCGGCCACTACAACCCCCCCCCCCTCAAAGTTACTCTGTATTCCAAGAGTATTTTGTTGCGCATCTTTTGGAAAAAAAATCAAGCCGATCGGATCAGTACTTTAGGAGTTATTGAGGTTTTAGTGAGAATAGTACGCGGACGTGTGAATAGGTCCGTATGGACCTTGTACTGAATTTCACTAATAAATGGATGTTTTTGGGCATCATTATAATTTCTTTATTGTTTCAACACATAATTTACTTGTCCTGAACACAAAGACCTAAACTCAAAGACATTAGAGATGATGATAAAAACAAAAAATTAAAAAAATTGAAAAAATTATTTTTGTATGTAGAATTTAGTTATAAACAATAAAAAAAAAAAAAAAAAAATCAAAAAAAAATTTTTTATATGAAAAAAACATGATTTACAAAAAAGGTCCGTAGGGACCTTTTCACACGGCCGTGAAGTTCAGAACTGTCACTCATCGGAGGGTTAAGTTGAAAATATTGATATATTTTTATGAAAACAAGAAAAATATGCTACACAAATATATAATAAAAAAGATAAAATAA
Organism: Delia radicum; assembly: GCA_021234595.1. Classification (NCBI taxonomy): domain Eukaryota; kingdom Metazoa; phylum Arthropoda; class Insecta; order Diptera; family Anthomyiidae; genus Delia; species Delia radicum. The sequence continues at coordinate 77,383,954 of CM037853.1, read as the reverse complement.
TGATTTTTAAAAAATTTTGATTATGTGATTTCCTATCACTGAGATATAAATTATTTTTAAAATATTTTTAAGTTTTTATGAGGTTAAAAAAAATATTAACAAATAATAAAAATGCTCATTTAACAATTTTGAAGTCATTGCATATTTTAAAATTTTTTTTTAATAATTAATTTCACGAGAAGTGTCTTTAATAAGATAATGAGAAAAAAATATTGGAGAAGTAGTTTAACTACAGGTAGGGAAAAGTGGCCTGCAATGAAACGAGTGTGCCTTGGAACGTAAGATCTTTTAATGTTTCCCGTATTTTTTTCAAAAGATTTCGAGAAAGAGGTCGGTAAAAACTATATACACAGAAAAAACTAAAAATGGGTTTCAATAAAAATTTTTATTAATTCAATAAATATTTTAATTGATTTTGCACCTACCACTGAAATGATAGTATTAACTAAAAAAAATTGCAGACAGTTTATTAAAACTCTTTCAATTAAAATAATCATAATATCAATTAAAAGAGTTATTGTTTTTCTTTACAACCTCAATTAAAAAGTTTAGTTAAATTGATTAAAACTTTAATTGAAACTTGAGAAGAAAACAATGGTAGTTTTAATTGAAAACTTGTATTTTTTTTATTTTTGTTATATGCCCCCCATTAAATAAAAAAAGAAATGTGGGTTTGTAAATTAAATTGACATTTTATTTATAATAAAATTAAAGCTTTTAAATATAAAAATGTATTATAAGAAAGCAAATAAAAGTAAAGACAAAATTTTTGTTTTGCTTGTCTTGTCTTGAACTTTTTCTTGTAATTGAATTGCTTTCTTAAAAAAATCACACACAACTTTAAAATGATAGTTTAATGACACTTATACTTATTGAAAATTTAATTATTTACAAAAATAATAGTTTAATTGTCCTTTTTCGATAAGGTTTATTTAAATCCACATGTGCACTTTTATTACCACAGATAAAACACGAAACTAAATTAAGTTTTCGTGCGTACACGAATATCTCAACAAACAGAGTGTTGCAAACTCTAGTGAAATAACTACGATTTTGCGTGTATTTGAAATCGGTAAACTATTCAACTTATTAAAAGTTGATCATTTGCGATTTTTTCTTTTTATTTACAAATTAAATAATATATTTGTATAATTAAACCTTTGTTTGATTATTTAATCTAAATAAAATAAAAAAAAATAGTTTGCCAAATTTTTAAAAATTTTGTTTACATGTTGTCAGCACTGTATGGATATATTAGAAAATTCAATAAATTTTTTAATTGAATCAATTAAAAAAATTTTTTAAATTGCCATTGATATTCAAACAATCGATTAGTTATATATTTTTGACACATAATTTTTTCTGTGTAGGTAAATTAAAGTGATATACTTAAATTAAGTAAAAGTTATTAAGTAATTAATTTACTAATTAATTATTATTATTAAAAAACTAGCTTTCAAAAATTGGCTTCGATATTTTTCGTTTTTGCTAATTGTTTGAAGCCAAAATCAAATTTTTTACCTAATTTTTTTTTAATATTGCACACGTTTCAAGGCACACCTAAAAAGTATATCTTGAAACAAATATGAAAAATTCGATAAACTAATTTTTAGCAGTGAAATACATCTTTGCGTTTTCTTATCAACATAACAATAAAAAATATAAAACCTTACGTTTTTTTATATTTTTAAATAAGTTTTACAAAAAGTTCCATCGCAAAGGCAAAAAATAGATTTTTATCAAATAATTATTTGTCCACTCTGGATAACAATTTTCTAACAAAAATTTCTTTATGATTAAAGTCAAAATGTTTATTATTTGGTCGTTTTTAAATTACTTAATTCTCTTAAAATACTCAGAAAAAACTAAATTAAATAAAAAATACTAAAAAAAAGTTAATTAGAATTAAAAAAAAAAAAAATAAAAAAAAAATTATCTCCCCGGCCCGGAATCGATCTCGCAACTTTCTGATTGTAAATCTAACCACTTACCACCAGGGTTGTCAGATTTTTTTGAGCTCCATCGCCAAACCGGATGTCAAAAATCGCCAAAAGTCGTCAAAAATCGACAAAAGTCAAATTTGTTCAGTTTTTGTTAATTTTTTTACTAATAAAAAATAAAATTTAGTTTACACAAAAAAAAGCTAGTATAATATTTAAGTCAAAAATCGCCAAAAACTGATAAAAAATAACTAAAAAAATCGCCAAAAGTAAATTTAGTTTAGTTTTTGTTAATTTTTTTTATTTAATTAATAAATATTGGGAACTTTGCATACTTATTCTAATTTAGCAAAATATATACGCATTTACATATATATATATATTAGAGTTATTCAAAAATAATTTTTTGCTTCTGATCTTTGGATATTATCACTTTTTTAAAGGTTTTTGCATCAATAACAATTATGGCGTACTTTTTTTTTCTAAATTCCATCTCCTTACCCGGCCTCTAGGCGACTGAAAACGCGGATTTTGAGTGACGTTTTTAAAATAACCAAAACTGTTGAAAATTTATAAAATTGCACTTGACTATTCGATTCTACAGGAAAAATCAAGAAGATAGGATTTTTCTTTACGCTTTTCTAATGTACCATGCAGCTATTAGGGTGGTCCAAAAAGTCATTTTTTTTAAAAAATATTTTTTAGATTTTTTTTTTAAACGCTCAATGAATATTTGGCTACCTCTGAGGAAGATGGTGCAAACAGTTTTTTTTTATCACAACCCGTTAAAAAGTTATTAAGCCCCAAATCATTATTCTTAAATGAAGACACAATAATTTATAGTTTTCTAATTCTTATACAAATTTGATTATTTATTTAAAACAACAATAAATATTAATTCAAATAATTTTTTTCCACCGCAGATAAAGCGAAACCATTTAAATTGTTTTTATTTTTCACTAAACACGAATCATTCAGCCTTGAAATTTTACCAACAAGTTGTTCCGTGTAAATACTTGTTGATTGTATATTTTCAGCTATTTTAATTGCATTCTTAAAACTTTTTTGGGCTGGCCATTCATCGGCCTTAAAAAGCATAAATGAAATATTAATTCCAAAATTAACAAGAGTTTTTAAACTCTGGAGAGTAATATAATGAAACGTTGATTTCCAAAAAACTGAATCAATATATGTTAACTTGTTAGTTGCATCTTCGATATTACTGACCACTTCTTCGCATTCTACGACATCAATAAAATCTTTCTCATATAGTATTTGATCAGTACCATTAATCAACTTTACAATATCTTCCGTGCTTTCTTCCACTGTAACCGTATTGAATATTTTGTTATTATATTCTTCTAAATCGTTTGAAAAAAGACTAACACTTGAATCAATTGTTGAAAGCTGTGTAAACTGATCTTGATTATTATTGCCTAACAGCTTTATACGCAAATTTTCTTTTTCTTCTACAGAAATTCTTTCATCAAAAATTGCAAATATAGAATTTTCTTCACTTACATAATCCATGTGTCTTAATTGAGTTGATTTTGCGCTATTGGCAATCAAGGAAAAATATTTTCCTTCAATTTTGGAGAACTCTTCGAGTTCCATCAAAAAATCCAAATCATTTTTTGGAGCATATATCGTTGACTCGCAAGTAAACCAATACTTTAAATATATTGTTATAAAATATAAAAGCATAGATTCAAATTGTTCCACTAAGGCTTTCGGTATATTGAAATGATCTTTAAAAAGCATAATTTTAAAAATATAAATAACTTTCGAGAGCCATCTGGCATGATGATCTGCTCCACATGATTTTATTTTGTAGCCGGGCTTCGCATTTAAATGTACAAGGGCCAATTCCGCTACTTCTAAGTGATCTGCTCTTCGATGATTAATGTTGGTTTGTGTTACATAAAAATCTACTAAAGTTTGTAGATTTTTCTCAAGAATTGGCTTAGCTGTTTTCGAGTGGATCGCAGGTGTAATCTCCAAATCACGATTTTGGTTGAACCATTTTCGAAATTGACCAAATATAGGAATACCGGCACAGACACTTTTCATCACCACTTCTTTAAATGGATTAGCTACACATAGCTCCTTCTGGTGAAGTCGGCATGGTCGGCGATTTAATTGTTTCTTGATTGACTTTTCAAACAACACTGCTGCACCACCTTTAATACCAGAATTTGCTGCTGTAGTGTCATAAGATAGACCCACAATATTATTTGTAATATTTAAATTATCACATTGTGCCTTTAGTTCAAACGCAATAGATTTTGCTGAACCATCATCTATAAAATTGCACGAAATCAATTTTTGTAGCCCATTTGGGGCAGATACGCTTATCACCAATCTTTCCACCATATTTTTACTATTATCTTCCATTCGTTTACCATCCCAATGCAAAATTAAAAGGTCGGGAAATTGGAATTCTTGAAGTCTTTTTAGTGAATCCTGACGATTTTTATTTCGGTTTCTTAAAATAGTGGGAAATGATATCTTACCTTCTACGTGATTTAGATGTTTAAGCTCTAAGAAAAGGCGAGCCATAGAATTTGATGATATTCCCAGATTGTCCAACAGACCACAAATTTTTGGACTTATAAAGACAAACTTTGAAACTCTTGAATTTGCTTCATTAAGCAACCAATTTGGATCCATACATTCGTTATCAGAATCAACTTGCAGATCATCTTCTTCCATTTTCTTGTCAGCACATACTTTAATAATTGGATTTTTCACTGCTCGCTCAAATTTCTGGGTACAAGGAAAAAAATTAAGGAGCTGGTCACGGAATCTGATAACTTTTTGTTTTTGAACTAATCTTTTTGGTTGAAAATTTTTTTTAGCACTGAGAAAGTCTTCATTAAGTTTTAATATTTTACTACGAAGGTAATACCGCTGTTTAGGAAAGATATTAAACTTTTCAACATCGGCCTCAATTTCAGCAACAACAGTTGAAGCTATTCCAAAGCAATCTTGACTGCGATTTAGATTACGGACAGTAAGAAACCGGCATAAAACAGCTAAATTAGTACACGACCGCACGTCTAAGTATAAAATGGGTAAATATATCAATATGTAATACATATTATGTATATTAAATTTAGAATATAATAGAAATAACTGGAATTCTTCTGATTCGTTTTTCAGTTAATATTAGCAAATCACTCATTTTAGATAACAATTGGGAAATTAAAAATGTTTGTGATTAAAAATTATATACAATGAAAATTTAAATAAAAGTAAAGGAAATGGCTACTATTGCACGAGTTTTTTTTAATTAAAAATAAAAACAATAAATAAAATTTAAAAATTGCAAAACTAAAAATTATGTTTATTCAGTTAAAAATAAAGATTTATGGTTGAATATCTTTTTAACGGATTGTGATAAAAAAAACTGTTTGCACCATCTTCCTCAGAGGGAGCCAAACGTTCATTGTGCGTTTAAAAAAAAAATTAAAAAATATTTTTTAAAAAAAATTACTTTTTTGGACCACCCTAATAGCTGTATGGTATAATAGAAAAGCGTAAAGAAAAATCCTATCTACTTGATTTTTCCTGTAGAATCGAATAGTCAAGTGCAATTTTTTAAATTTTCAACAGTTTTGGTTATTTTAAAAACGTCACTCAAAATCCGCGTTTTCAGGCGCCTAGAGGCCGGGTAAGGAGATGGAATTTTCCAAAAATAAAAACGCCATTATTTTTATTGATGCAAAAACCTTTAAAAAAGTGATGATATCCCAAAATCAAATTTTTTTGAATAACTCTAATATATATATATATATATTAGAGTTAATTTTGAAAAATAGATTTTTGGATATTATCACTTTATAGAAGGTTTTTGTATCAATAAAAATAATGGCGTATTTTTGTTTTTTTAATTCCAACGCCTATAGGCGACTCAAATCCAATAAATTATTATATAAACCAATAAATTATTTTGTATTCACTAAAAAATTAAATTTTTAAACTTTAATAACTTTTGAACGGGTAACTACAAAATTAAAATTTTTGGACCATTTTTCTCAGATGTAAGTATTTTTTCATTGTAAAAAAAAAATTAACAAAAAATAAAAATATTTTAATTTTTTTTTTTTTAAATATTTTTTTGGACCACTCTAATTATGCATTCTGTTGCATTCCAAAAACTAAAAAAAAATCCATGGGCCTAAGTTTTCCCGTAGAATCGAATACTGAAGTACGATTTGACATACATATATTTAGCCGTATTTGTTGTATGGGAAAAGGGACCCAAAATCCGCGATTTGAGCCGCCTATAGGCACGCGATTGAGTTGGAATTAAAAAAAAAAAAATACTCCAATATTTTTATTGATTCAAAAACCTTCTAAAAAGTGATAATATCCAGAAATCAAAATAAAAAAAAAATTGAAAACGAACTCTAATAAAGGGTGTCCCAAGAAGTACGCAATTTTTAAATCTGGCAACATTCGAAGTGTAATTGTTTGACATTTGAACAATTGTTATTGTTTGCTAGTAGAAGGTACGAGGTTAGTAAAAATGGAGCGCTACACGAATGAACAACGCATTCTCATTGTGAAATTGTTTTACCAAAATGGTGAAACATGAAAATGCTGATTTTGCCGATAAAATCATCTTCAGTGACGAGGCCCATTTTCATCTTGATGGCTTCGTCAATAGGCATAATTGTCGCATTTGGTTTGAGGAAAATCCTCGAGTGATTCACGAGAAGCAAATGCATCCTCAACGTGTCACTGTGTGGTGTGGTTTTTGGGCTGGAGGAATCATTGGACCTTTTTTTTATGAAAATGAGGCAGGTCAAGCGCAAACAGTCAATGGTGTTCGGTATCGTGAAATGATAACCAGTTTTTTCTTGCCTAGAATTGAAGAAATGAATGTGGAGGGCATGTGGTTCCAACAAGACGGCGCCACATGTCATACAGCCAGAGAAACAATTCAATTGCTGCATCAGTCATTTCCCGGTCGTGTTATTTCGCGTTTTGGAGATCAGAATTGGCCGCCTAGATCGTGCGATTTAACACCATTAGATTTTTTTCTTTGGGGTTTTTTGAAGTCGATGGTTTACGCGAATAAGCCGACGACGACTCAAGCCTTAAAAGAGGAAATTGGACGCTGCATTAATGAAATACCGCAGCATTCATGCAAAACGGTCATTGAAAATTTCATTAAAAGATCGCGTGCATGCCAGCAAAGCCGCGGCGGCCATCTGCACGATATATTGTTCCATACATAACCTCATTCTGTCTACTTTACGATATAATAAAGTTTCACGATTTTTTTTTAAATATCTGTGTTTTATTTAAAATTTAAAAATTGCGCTCTTCTTGGGACACCCTTTATATATATACACATTTTGTCTTTTTTACTGTTAAAAGAATTTTAAAACTTTGTAAAAAGAGAGTTAGTGTTATATATTTTTAAATTACATAAAAATGGAGATTATATGATTTGTTAAAAAATCTAAAATTAAGTACATAAGTAAATAAGATCGTAAACTTCAGCCTCGTCGATTTCATTACTTGTGTCTTGACTTTTATACATATTATTTCTATTGTTAACGTTCATGTGATTTATTATTCTCAATAGAGCGTCTAAAAGCTCATATTGAATTTTATTTCTTAATCGTGTTTTAGTATAATTCATTATGGAAAACACCCTTTCAACGCAGGCATTACTGGTTGGAACTACCAACATATTAAGAACGGCCAAAGATAATTCTTTAAAATTGTACGTACTTGCTGCATTATGATAATCAAACACTTTTGGCCAAAAATCAAGTAAATTTGTTGGAATTTCGTTATTAAAATAACTATTCCAATTTATGAACGGAAGTTCATATGTCATACGACATGACAAGACTTTTGATGTCGTTTTGACACTAAATATGAAATTCACTTAAAATGACAAAAATCATGCAAATAAGGTTACCCGACTTTTTTTTTTTTTTAATTAGTAACGATAACAAAAAAAGACAAACTATTTAAAAAAAATCACTTAAATAATATAAATAGTGAAAATAGCCAAGAAATTCGCCAGTTACATCATAAATCGCCAAAAAATCGCCATGTCGCCATATGGAAAATCTCGACTCCAAACACGTTTCAAAATTGCCATGTTTGGCGAGAAATCGCCATATCTGACAGCCCTGCTTACCACCTCAACCGCCATATAAAAAAAAAATAATATATAAACTTATGAAAAAGTACTTCTTATGATGTTATTAATTTAGATACCAATTAATTTATATGGTGATGCAAATGCTGTTTAAAATAACTTTAATTTAACATTTTTGGAAGTTGTTAACAATAACATCTGTTAAAGTAAATGCTTTGGAAGTCAAGTTAAAGAGGTTCTTAAAGCACTACTTCCACTTTATTATGCTGGGTTGTTTTAGAATAAATTAATATACACATTTAAAAAAATTAAATTAAATCATTTAACTTTATTATTACTTCATTCACCAAATGAGGATTAATAAACATCTAATTTAAATAGATTTAAACATTAAACGTACACAAGCACACATAAACATAAGACATATAAATATTACAAAAACGCAACAACAATATATTTTGAGCGATAGTATATAAAGATGGCAAGCAAGTTCCGAATTTGAGCAAATATTTTTTTTTTATTTTATTAATTAATAATCATATAATTACAAATTATATACTATTACCCTAACCGAGCACTAGCTACTATGGCCTTCGGCGCGTTGTAGCGAAAACAAACCAGTGCCTCTGGTGGGAATCGAACCAACGAACCCCGCACAGATAAGCCAGCACGCTACCAACTAGCCTACCGGGGAGCAAATATTTAATTAATTCAATTAATTTTTAATTGACAGTTTTTAATATTTTCAACAAATCGATTTAATTGAAAAAATTAGGGCAATATTTTTTTCTGTGTATCGGTAACCTTAACATACCCTAGCGAAATAATCACAAAATACCACTATCAAATCAGTCAAACAGTCAATCAAACAGTTGTCAATCAAACAGTTTGTTATTTTAGCATTACAAATTTTGACCCATTTGTCCTTTATCTCTTTATATACTCACAACACAACGAAAAAAAGTTTTGGTTACAAAATTACTCAATAAAAAATGTTTGTGTTTTTAGAAGCAGGATAAAACAATTGCGCTGAAGTACACTCAAAAAAAAAAGTTTGTAAAGTCAGCAAAAAAATTTGCTGAGTCAGCAAAATTTTAGTCAGCGAGCTGATTTTTAGCAACAAAATTAGTAGATTCAGCAAAAGTTTTGCTAACACTTAGTAGATTAGAAATAAAAAAGCGTTGGTAAAAATTAATAAATTTTTTGCTGAATTTTAGTAGACCGAAAAAAAAACGCAAAAAAATTGTAAAAAAATTGTAATTTAGTTAATATATTTGCTGAAAATCATAAAACATATTTTTGTGATTCTTTTAAAAATAATTTACAATAATTACGAAATATAAAAATTTTCATTTTCCCACATTGACGACATGAATTAATTTAATATCTGAAAATATATAGAAATAAATATATATAACATAACAAAAATTTTCTTTCAACTACTTACATCAATCGTTGTCTAAATGATGATATCTTTTAAAGGACGCAACTGCCGAAGATAATTATAGAAACGAAACGAAAAAATAAACAAAAACAAACGAAACGAAAAAAACAACAATTTTTTTGCAATAAGAAAAAGGAACCATACAAATCTACCTAAGATGTGTGTCTTTGTCTTTCGCTTTACTCTGTCTACATGTCTGTATATGTTTGTTTGAAATTTGACCACACTATTATTAATATTAAACATTTAGTTTAAATAAATAAATATTTTATTTTGTCTTTTATTTTATTAATAGACAATTATTTTCACAAGCCGGTGACAACGCAAAATTTAAGTTGTTTTAATCCTAAATTTTGTTTTATGTATGAAAAAGAGATACAAAAGTCTTCCATGGTTGATTTTTTTATATGTCTTATTAGAGTTGTACTTTTTAGTATCATTTTCTCTTCTCTACTACATCTTGACATGCCGTGACATCTGCTTCATTGTGCGTATATCTTTCAATCTGGTTGTCGTCCACACTATTAATGTGCTTATCAGCACAATTTTTTTTAGCAAAATTAATTAGTAAAACATTAGTATATTAGTAAAACATTAGTATAAAACAGTTAAGTGTTGAATAAGTATAACAAAAATTTTAGCTGAAAACACGATTTTAGCAAAAAAATTTGCTAAAAAATAGTATACCTGATTTACAATACGTTTTACTAACTTTTGTACTAACTTATTTTTTTGAGTGTAAGTGCTTACGATTATCTTATACTGAGAAACAGCAAAAGCAACGAATAATTTTCGTATAAAAATAAACAAAAATTTGAGCTTACTGTTTTCTCTTAAGTAAAGTGGTGCGGTAAAAAACAAAAGTTTTTAAAATAACGCCCAAAAAAAAAAAATAAAAGATTTAGGGGCCCTTTTCCTGCAGAGCAAAACAAAACTGTATTTATATGAAATTTGAATTCACCTTTCGATTCTACACCAAAAATTATTTAAAAAAAAAACCTTCAATTTTTTCGAAAAAAACTTATAAAGTACTTTTTTGTTACACACAATCAAAACGCATTTTTAGCTGAGAAAAATGATGCAAAAATTTTCGCTTTATGGTGACCCAGTTAAAAGCTATTAAGTTTTCAAAATGATGTCTTTATTAAAATGCATTGCATTGATGAACAACGCGATATATCGAATATCTTTTTGGCGTATTTTTCAAAATACTTTTTCATTGTCTGTGCTAAAAAAATATTTTTTTTATATTTTACAAAATTGATACCTTAATAACTTTTTAGCGGTAGGCGATACGTCAAAAACTTGTGTACCATTATTCCCAGTTGGCAATACATTTTTATTATGTGTGATTTTCCGTCCACTCTATTGACTATACGGTGAACTTTAAAAATCGGGCAAAAAGTTTTTTTAAATAATTTTTGGCGTAGAATTCCAGGTTCAAATTTCATATAAATTATACCCTTTTTTCTCTGTATTAAAAGGGACCCTAAATTAGCATTTTTGGCCACCACGCGCATGTGGAAGGAGTTGACATTTAAAATAAAGTAATAGCGCCATTTTGTATTGATGCAAAAACCGTAGAAATAGTGATGATATCCTAAAATCAAATTTTTGCGACGAACTCTAATATACGTATATAATGTCCTATTGTTTGTGTGTGTGTGTTTGTCTTTCCAGAATTTTCTGAAGACACCAGTCGTCCTGGTCAATACTGAATTTACGTAATTTTTCTTTTTCCAAAATTCACGTTTAATAGCTGATTAAAGTTCGGGGCTTTTAACAAATGTGTAAGAAATATACAATATTTGAATAACTTTTGAACGCGTCAACAGAAAATTAAAAGAATGGTGTCATTTTAAAGATGAAATCATCTTCTTTAAACAGAGTTGCACAAAAAATATTTTTTTTTTCGCGAAAAGAATACTGAACTTTAAGAAATATCCTTAATTCTCGAATATCTCAAAAAACGACTAATAATTTTGTGGAATTGCTGAGATGATTATTATCTTTAATATGACATCCATATTGGCATCATTTAATGCGTACAAATATTTAAATAATAAATAAATATCCTTTTGAAAGGATATAGGATGTGATAACGAAAATGTGAGTGCGCAGTTTACGTACTTGGGGCATGTCAAATTTCCGTTTCGTGGCAAGAAATATTGAAATTTTTAGTAGCGTACTATTTAAATATACAGTGGATCATGGTTATAACGAACTCGTGGGGACCGGACGTTTTAGTTTGTTATAAGCGAAGTGAATATTTTCCAAACAATTCTTTAAATTTCAGGATTTTTTCTTAAATTCTCCTGATTTAAAATGTGTGTTGAAACAATTCGTAGATTAAATAACGTTTCATACAGTTGTGAATTATTGTTAGTAAATTTGTAATTAAGAAACTAAAACTTTTAAAACTTGCAGCAGAATTTTATTTTAGAATCTCGAATTTTTTTATGTGTTCTTTATAAGCGCAAAAATTAGTACGAAAACTCTTAAAAGGGTCCACAAAATTAGTTCGTTATATAAAAAGTTCGTTATAAACGATGTTCGTTATAACCATATTATTGTGTCTGATATATGTTACTAAATGCGTTGGGACCATAAAAATCGTTCGTTGTAAAAAAAATCGCTATAAGCGGTGTTCGTTATAATCGAATATCACTGTATTTAAATTTATATTAAATATCAAAGATACTTTCTGCAAAATTCCGTCTATTTTTGAACTCCTCTGATTCCCGCTTTGAAATTTTTATGTGTTATAAGCAGGAGCGGATACAGGAAAAGGTTTGGTGGGGTGGGGGAACTTAGAGTATTTTTAATTAATTTCTTAATCTTTTTTTAAATTTTTGTATTGAAAAATATAATTTTAGGGGGGGGGGGGGGGGGGGGGATTTACCATTCCCCCCTCATTGAAACCGCGCCTGTGTATAAGTGATACTTTGAGTTAATTGCATAATAAATTTCAGTAAGATTAATTATGGGTTTTTTGAGATATTCGCTATTTAGGCACGTTTTTTTTATTTCGTTATCGTTTTCGCTAAAAAAAATTTATTTTTGTACAACAATAATTTTTATGCAAAATTTTTTACAATTTTTGTACAATGCGACTTTATCTTTAAAATGATAAAAAAAAATAATTTTCTGTTGACATGTTTAAAAGTTATGACAACTCAAACATTGTACATTTCTTACGAATTAAAAGCGAACTATAACGAATTTTGGAAAAATGTTACCGTAAATACCAAGTTTAGTGAAATTTTAAAGGCCATTATCTGAAAGATGGGTCGAATGTTTTTAAAAGATCCCTAATATTAATATTAAGTATACGCCACATGTTACTTTAAGTTTCAAAGTACATACAGAACGCATTTTTCCTTGCTTAAGATTTATTCTCGCTATTTATATTGTTAAACAAATTTTGTGATAGAAAATGAACTTAAATTAAATTTTCAACTTGTTTCTTTTTTTTTATTAAAAATCACTTCTACGTACTACATCTATCTCTACATAACTATGTGAATATACTTAAAAGTTTTTACTTTTGTTTTTCTCTGTTACCTTTAACTATTTTACTTTCGTTGGAAGAAAAAAGATCACAGGCATGTGTATCCTTGAAAATATATATTTTTACTTGTTATTACTTCTTGTTCTTGTTCTTTTCCTATTTCTTATACTCTAATAATGATGTACGACATTAAGATGCATGCAAGTGTGAGAAAATGTGGGAGTAGTTTTTCACTTCTTAAATCAAGTACAACATCTTTTAAGTGTATGTTACACTTGTACATAATGTATGTTCACATGTATATTTACATATACATATGTACTTAACTACTACATACACACATACTTAGATTGTTACACATTTCTTATAAAAAAACACAATAGTTGTTCTACTTAAAAAATGTACTTAACAAAAAAAAAAAAACACACACTATCTACAGTTTCTAGGACTTACTCTACAATAGAGCCTCGAAATATTTATGAAAATTTAAAAATCTTTTGAAAAAAATTGTTGCAAATTGGAGTGAATTTTAAGAGTTTCATTTTAAGATTACATTTTTTAGTTTGCGTGTAAAAATTACTAATATGAAAATCGACGAATTGAAATTAGGGCAAAAGTTTACTTTTTCGGGAAGCCAAAAAAAAAAAAATAATAGTAAAAAAAAAAATATGAAATAAAATATGGAATTAAAAAAATATTTTTATTTTTATTTTATTCATTAATAATCATATAATTACAAATTATATCCTATTACCCTAACCGAGCACTAGCTACTATGGCCTTCGGCGCGTTGTAGCGAAGACAGACCAGTGCCTCTGGTGGGAATCGAACCCACGACCCCCACACTAATAAGCCAGCACGCTACCAACTAGCCTACCGGGGCGCACAATTAAAAAAATAATTTTTTTTTATCTCTATAGTTAAGGCGCCTTAAAAACTGGTACGGCCTAAAAAACCGGTTCACGTTGTAATGATGGATGGTAACCAATTCGATGGGGGTATCGGTAAGGGTAACGTTATTTTCGTTTATTTCAGTAACAGTATTTTAGGGGTAACGATATTTAAAAATTGTGTGGCATTATTACATTGATGATATTACAAAATTTATTCGCTTCAGATGGTTTATTAATTATCAACTCGCCTGTCACAACATTTTGATTATATTGACTGACTTTTTTAACGTGAGTTCCCCTGCCGCTCACAAAATTGTTTGAATTGAAAAGAAAAAAATGTGAACTTTAGATTGTTTTGTTAACTATAATTAATAGCGCCGAAGGCAAAAATGTGTTAAAAAAACGCGTGAATTTAAGCTCCTAGGTAGCTCCTAGGTAGACTTTTATAGCTCTAGAGGGAGCCATTTTTTGTTCTACAAATGACTGACATTTACATGCAAAATAAAGAAACTGTATTACAATCCAAACAACTACATAGATTTAAAGCAGAAGTTCCCTGTGTGTATAAAATCAGATACATTTTGATCCAATTAGACATAATTTAATGTCCGGGATATGGACATATCTCAGATAAAATGATATCAAATTATATCTAATTTGATATAATTAGATACATGTAGATGACCAATTTTTCGGATAAATTTGTATGTTGGTAGACTCCATATTAAAATTTTTACCCGGGTGGGCACTACTATTTTTATGACCCCAAACTGTATAAGCGTTAAGCGAGTTGACACTGAATTTCCATTTCTATTATTTTTATAAAAAAAAAACTTTACTTTGTTTATTAGTTTATAAAATTTTCTGAAATGTTATTAACAAATAACTTATTTTCTCTTATTTCAGGTAAGTCTATTATTGATGATAAAATCGACGAAATAATTATGTATGTATAAAAAAATAATTAATATTAATTAATAAAAACAAAGTAAGTAAGTAAAAATGACACACCAAAACCCCGGGACACTTAAACCTAATTTTGGGCCGTAGAATCCAGTGCTATAATCCGTTTCAATAGGTTAGGTACAACCAAAAAGATATATAAATTTTAAGTTTGCATTGACTCAAGTGATTTTTTGAGTGTATTTTAAGTAAAAGACATCAAATTCTTTTTTAAAATAACTTTATGTATTGTTTATTTGTCTAAACTTAAGTCTAACAATGATAGCCGTTCATTTTTAGGAGGATACAACTCATTTATATGCAATCCGAAACGTTAGAGTAATAACGCAGCAAAAATAGTGCTTACCCGGAAGCAGTTCCGGAAGGCATTATTTATTTACCGAGCGCTTCCAAAGCAAATGCAGAAGACATAATTTTTGTTAGAGATGTCCCACTTGGTATGTATCTTTTAAGCAGGTGAAATGCTCTTCTTTAATGTGCTCTAAGAAGCAATAAATAAATGCCTTCGTAAGCAATAAAAAGCGATTTTTTGTATGTGGACAACATTAATGCTTCATTGTATGCATTCTTTACTTATTGATGGTATGCAGATGAAAAGCTCTTCTTTAATGTGCTCTAAGAAGCTTTTTTGTGTGTTTACAACATTAATGCTTCATTGTATGCATTCTTAACTTATTCATTGTATGCACTATTAACTGCTTCACAGAAGGCATTTAGGGAAGCACAACAGAATGCCCTCCCTAATTGCTTTATTGTATGCAAGTAGGTAGTAACTGCCTACCAAGTCGAGGTTATTTTTTGCTGGGAATTTCCAGCAAAATTTTGGTAATGGATGCGATATAGTAATGCATTACCTTGTAATGTATACTCATTACCTGTATCATTATTTTTCAACACAAAGTAACGAGTTACCGATAATGGGTTACATAATGCATTGCTTTGTAATGGGCACTCATTACCTTTAGCATTATTTCGAAACATAAAGTAATGAGTTACCAATAATTGTGGACTCCTGGATTACCTTGTAATGATACATCATTACCTTTTACATTATTTCGGAACATAAAATAAGGACTTAGCGATCATCATTTACATAATGGCATGAAATATAAACGTAAAGTAATATTTAAAATATATTTTTGAAAATCTATATTTATACACATGACTTTGTGATTTTTTGTAAGCATGAGGGTAAGGTATATATTTTAAAAATCGCAAAACGGAAACTCGAAGCACAACAATTTATTTACATTTTAAGCAACTTATTATTACGATAGCTTAGTGGGTAGAGTTCTCGCCTAACAACCAAAAGACCTCAAGTTCGAATCCCAGCGAGACCACGTTATTTATTTAATTAAAAAAAATGTTTGTAATAATTTTTTTTAATAATGTTATTTTTTTATGAAAATCTATTTATATACCCATTACTTTTTCGAACTCGGTAACCATATAAGTAACCAGTTGCCTAACCCCCTATCATTTAATGAGTCCACACATTACTTTTAGGTTCATCGCCTGTAAAATTCATCTGTGAAGTAAAGTGTATTGTAATGAGTGAATCCCTTTGGCGATACATTATTTTACCCATTATTTGGTAATGTGTGGTTTTGCTGGGAACCTTTGACTTATACTGACATCCGTTGTTAATTCAGTGTCATATGGTTCGAATCTTAAAATTTCATTAGAAAACATCGTCTCAAAATGGACGGCCATCATTGTTAGCTTTGAGTTTCTACATATAAACAATAAATAAAGAGATTTCGATGTCTTTTACTTAAAATACACTCAAAAAATCGCTTGCGTCAATGCAAATTAAAAATTGAAATATCTTTTTATTATGACCTAACCTAGTTAAACGGAGTACACCACTGGATTATACTACCCAAAATTTAGTTTATGTGTCCCGGGGTTTTGGTTTTTGGCAGTGTAATTAATAATTACCATTTATCTGATGGGCTACTCCCCCATATATGGAAACATTTACTTTCCGTATTTGAGAATGTATTTATACAAATTTTTTACTAATTTAATATGGAATTTATGTATTAAATTGCAAACTATCACAATATCAATTTAATTAGATTATCACGTAACTGCTTATTTGCTAGTTTAATACAAAATTTGAAATCTAATATAATTTAACTTTCTAAAGCTGAAAACTTCAGTTTTTTAAAATTACCACATATTATTATTTTCAAAATTGAGCTCCCCGTTAGGCTGGTTGGTAGCGTGCTGGCTTATCAGTGCGGGGGTCGTGGGTTCGATTCCAACCAGAGGCACTGGTCTGTTTTCGCTACAACGCGCCGAAAGTCATAGTAGCTAGTGCTCGGTTAGGGTATATAATTTATAAATATATGATTATTAATTAATAAAATAAATAAAATATTTTCAAAATATTTAGTTCTAAACAGTAAACTATGAATTGTTTATATAACAATTTTTAAATACATTATTCATTTATATCATATTTTGCCAAACAGAAAAAATTACACAAATTATGTACATTTCTTATCAAATGATATACGAAAATTGCTTATCACATGTCAACTATATTATGTTACCATATATTTTTGTTTGTTTAGTCATTCAATTCGTTTTTTGTTTGTTTAAAAACCTACAATTTTCACTACGAAATCTACGAAATTTTCAGCTTAAAAAATGTGAAAAAATATATGCATATAAAATAACTTTTATAATAAATATAATGAAACATATCATACCTACATACATATGTATGTTGCTTTTCCATTCAACTGCCCCGCTACTATTTCGAATTTTTAGTCTAATAAAAAACTCAATTTATTTAAAAATCGCACAAAATTTATTTTTTTATTGTTTTAATTTATACAAAAATTTTAAATGTTTTTCTATCGAACCAGAAAGTTTTATTTTGTAATTCGTTATAATTTTGAAGAAAATATTCGTTGAATATTGCCCTTCTTTATGCGCGGCTCCAGCAATTAATATAAAATAATATTTCATACGCATCAGTGTACAAAAAAAACAAGCACATGCAATGTTCCCTGTACATTAATTTCTGCAGACGCGCATGCCTTCATATATATGTATATAAATACTTTTATGTTAAAACTACATGACGTGCAAGGAATTTTATTATATGTACTATTTGTTGCTCATATGCTTAAGTAGCATGCATAGCTGAAGAATTGGCTATCTTCCTTAGCCAATTTAATTACAGATTCTTTCATGGTTTTCAAGAAGTAAGACACAAAATGGCGTTCAATTCAAATTTATGAACAAAAGTGTTTATTACACAGCTTCTTGCTATCCTGATTATTCGCACAATAATAAAAAACTTAAAAAAAAACTAATAACCAGGGAGGCTGTGTACTAAACCAAAGTAACAAAAAGTACTCTATTTTTAGAACTAACACCTTGTTCTCAATTGTTAGAAAAAGTATATGGTTTCTTATAAAGATGAAAAATTATATAAATAAAATGGCTGAAGTGGCTTCAACATACTCCAGCGGGCGGATGGCATATGCACTTCTTCCAGGGGCCGGATACTATCCAACCCAATGTGGATTTTTGTACATATGGCCTATCATCAAGGGGGTCTTCTAGATGATTTCTGAGGATTCTTTCAGCAAGTCCGTTACAAATAACTGTTCCTACTTCCCGACAGGTGTTGAATGAGGGATGGCAGAATGGATCGTAGCGCTTAAAATGAACCATAATAGCAAGGTAGTTTATAGGACCGGGTGCTTTTATATCGAGGTGTTTTTACTCGAATCTTGTCTTCTGCTTTGTGATCATAATATGGCTCTAATATAAATCGACCACACACCGTTCCGAACTTATTCACAGTTGTCTTAAACTCTGGGAGCCCCTTCCTTCAAAATATATGAGTCACTTGCATTTGGATCCACGAAGAAGGTGGTATACATTTTCTCATCACGATAATTTAATTGGACTCGTACTAGTGGAGGTTGACTTGTCCATGTAGGTATTTTTCTTGGGGAGAAATCGTCTTTTACTATGACAATATCTTTGTTTTTCAGATTGTCTCGATCTTTCTTCCATTTAAAGCGGCGTTGAAGTTCGGTTACATATTCAGCTTTCCAGCGTGGATCAAATATATGTTGCAGTGCCTTTAATCGCTCCCTCTGTTTAAAAAATGGAACTTCTTTTAATGGAGGTTCTACCAAAGCTTCTGGTACAGCTGTAATCGGAGCTCCTCGCAGTGTCTAAGAAAATTTCCTTTAATGAGTACCCACACTTATATGTTTCTACGCTTACCAGGGACTCTGGCCGCAAAAACCGAAGATAGAAAAACATTTTTTTTTAATTCCAGAGGGCCATATAACGCCTCATAAAGTGCAGTTTTGCAGTGAATTTATCAGTTTTAGAAATGTTTTCCAATTTTTAAAATTTTAGCGATGTTTTCAATTTTGGCAATTTCTTCAATTTTGACGATTTATTTTTTAATTGTGCCGGTTTTTTAAGATTGTGGTGATTTTTTCCAATTTTGGCAATTTTTTCCAATCTAAGCTATTTTGATGATTTTTTTGAAATTTTTGAAGATTTGAGTTGTTGGTTAGTTCGGTTAAAGATCATGAATATTTTTCCATATTAACAGAAAAATTATAATTTTATTTGTGATAATTTACTTTAATTAACAGAAAAAACAATTAGAAAAAAGTTATTTGACACCTGCATGAATGGAGTTAACTTTCTAGCCCGCAACGGCCTTCATCAACATTCTTCGTGCCTTAAAGTGTTAAATTGTAAACATCATCTATTTAACTCAACTAGTTAGGTTAAAAACATGCCGTAACTTAGTCTGAGTATGACGAAATTTACTGCGAACTTATTTTCTATAAAGCTATGTTTAGTTGTTAATTATTACCACAGTTGCCAGTTCAACTAATTAAGTTGAAATTTGACTGGCAGTTATTTTCAAATGTCATCATATTCTATCCTTTTACATTGTAAGTGAAGGAATATCAAACATTGAAGATTTTATTCGTTTTTCAACATATGTCGAGCATATATATTAAGCGAATTTTTTTTTGCACTGTACCTTGTGAGTGGTTAATAGTGAATTTTTATTGTTGATCTATATAAATTGTGTGTGGGTTGTTGGTTAGTTCGGTTAAAGATCATGAATATTTTTCCATATTAACAGAAAAATTATAATTTTATTTGTGATAATTTACTTTAATTAACAGAAAAAACAATTAGAAAAAAGTTATTTGACACCTGCATGAATGGAGTTAACTTTCTAGCCCGCAACGGCCTTCATCAACATTCTTCAACATTTTTTTTAAATTTTGTTGTTTTTTTAAAATTCGAATTATCATTTTTAGTGGTGTTTTTTAAGTTTGGACGATTTTTTTTTTTCAATTTTTGGACATTTTTATAAATTTTGACGATTTCTTTTTTTTAAATTTTGGTATTTTTTAATTTCCGCGAGATTTTTACAAAATTTTGGAATATTTTTTTGAAATTAAAAACAATATTCCATTAAAATTTGAATAGATATTATTAAAATCTTAATTAAAACTAAATCAATTAAATAGTAAAAAATTATTTTTTTGGTACTACAATATCCTTTATAGGACCGAATTAAATTAAACTTTTATTTCAATTAGCAAATATTTTAATTGAAACTCGATCTTAGTTTTTTCTGTGTAACTTCAGTAACTTTTCTAAAAATAACCAGAGTTTGACATTATAACAATAAATTTGACATTCATAACAATAGTTAAGCCCTACACTTTGATAAATTAGAGATAAGTTAACAGGTCTAGGGTTCGATTACTGAATGTCCAGTTAGCGACTAACTGGGATTTAACTGATACTTTTGTGCTGGTTTCCCATATAAATTTTGAAATTAACTGTTTGTTAAATTTTAACTGGACATTCAGTAATAGGGCCTAAAGAGTATAACAGATTTTGCTTACAAGAATGGTTTCCTACCGATTTCAATCAGAGGGATTTAAAATCGTTAGATTTTTTTGTTGTTAATTTTTATTGACACGCAATTTACATACATGTGGTTACTTTTAAAAAATTGTAAAAAAATTTTTTTGAAAACGGGGTTTTAAAATAGGTCTTATATTTGACAACTCTATGTCTAATTAACCGTAATTTTGTCAATTATGACTATTATGACTATTTGAATACCGATTATCCGAGTAACCTTAAGGGTCACATAATTAAAAACACAACTATTTTAAAGACAAAGAAACTTTTAAATACAAATTTTTTAGTTACAGTTTTATTTAAATAGGGCCATTTTGACCCTGAGTGTCACAAAGGGTTAAAACACATTAAAATCACAAAAATATTAATAAAACAACTCATTATACTATATACAACTATATACAACTGTATATAATTTTTTATTTTTTTCTTATGTATATTTATTTTCATTATTTTTTTGTTAATTTGTTTTTTGGCATAGTTTAAAATTAGTTCACTGCCACTTGTAGAAAGAGACTTTTCTTTTGAGTGCAAGAGTCAGAGGAAAAATTTCATTAGGGTTTTGCAGTTATTGACGAAAGCGGTCTCGAATTTAGTAGTGCTTTAATGAGAACAAGGAGTTACCTTTTTCAAATGATACTTTTCATACTTTTCACTGCGGCCTCCTAGAGTCCACACATGTGGGGTGCATACGGCGATATGAAAGAAATATTGAAATATTTGTGAAGGAGAATATTTTTGGCCAATTTTTAGATAAATTTTTGTATTACACTATGTTTTGTATTACACTATGAATACGGAACTAGTATTCAATTCAAAAACAAAAATTATATTTTTCAGATGGTCCGTAAAAAATATATTGATAGAGTAAAATTACTAGTATTTGCTAAATTCAGTTAAATTATTTTAAATAAAATAATACTAAAAATGAGCGCAAAATTTTTCAATATTTAAGCAAGGCTACTTCGCCCACTTCTTGGAATAATTATAAAAGTTGTTCCATATGAACACAATTACTGTTAGTTTGACATTGCTGCGATATATATATTTTTTCTAACTGAACAGTTGGCTTGGAAAGCCACATATACATGTATTCCCATATTAAGGTATAAAATTCAAGGTATTACAATTCATATCTTAAAAGACAACAACAAGGCTGTGAGTTTTACATTTTTTTTTTTCGTTTTTTTGGCCAAAATTTTATTTATGCCACAGGCATTAATTTTTGTTGGATAAAACAAGGCAATTTATATTTCACACCTGGTTGTCATTTTTTTTTTTTTAAAGAATTTTATTTTTTTTTTTGGTTTTTTTACGTTTTCGCTGACATAATATTTTTGGTTTATTATCTTTTTCATTCTTCTCAATTTAAGTTCTTTAAAAAAAAAGAATGGGAACTACCACTACACAGTAGCTCGTGTTAAGTATTTTCTTTATTTTCATAAATCCTATTTCAAATTCAACATTTATCATTAATTAATCCACAAAATAGTGGATAATAAAAGGTACACTGAAAAAAACTAAAATTTAGTATTAATTAAATTATGTCTTAATATACATTAAGAAGTCTGTGAAGTTTAATTCGGTAGATACATTCGATAACTCGAATTTAACTTCGATAACTTGAATTTATCTTTGATAACTCGAATTTAACATCGTTAACTTAAATTTAACTTCGATAACTCGAATTTAACTTCGATAACTCGAATATAACTTCGATAACTCGAATTTAACATTGCTAACTCGAATTTAACTTCGATAACTCGAATTTAACATCGTTAACTCGAATTTAACTTCGATAACTCGAATTTAACTTCGATAACTCGAATATAACTTCGATAACTCGAATTTAACTTCGATAACTCGAATTTAACATCGTTAACTCGAATTTAACTTCGATAACTCGAAATTAACTTCGATAACTATGTAGTTAAATTCGCTAGTTAAATTCGATATGCAGAATTACAAAAACCTGTGCCCACATGGACTGTGGCCAAATGGAGCGAGGTGAAAATATAACATATATGTCATTTTAAGGTCCTGACTATGCCTTGTTTAAATACTCAAGCAGGTTTTCCGAAATGTATTTCAGATAATTTTAAATCATTTTTAAGTCACTTGTAGTATTGACTTATCTGAAATACATTTCGGAAAAACTACTTGAGTATTTAAACAAAGCATAGTCAGTACCTTAAAATGACAAATAGCTTATGTGTGCACCTCGTTCCATTTATCCACAGTGTAGCTACAGTGGCCAAAATCCTCCAGAGAAATTTAATAATTTTCAGTCAGTACTACGAGTGACTTAAAATTTTTTTAAAAATTATCTGAAATACATTTCGGAAATGCTGCTTGAGTATTTAAACAAGGCATAGTCAGGACCTTAAATTGACATATATGTTAAATGTTCACCTCGCTCCATTTCGCCACAGTTACCAAAATACTACAGATACATTTCATCCAAAACAATCTAATTTATGTGCGCCGTTAAAAAAAGTTTAAAATTTTGTCTTAAAAACACTAAAATGGTATTAATTAAGGAAGTTATTTGAAATTCTTAAAAGTTTTACTGGAAATTAAAACAAGGGAGAGCATTAATAACACAGTCAGAAACTACCATTGGTAGAAATAATCAATCACTGACATACATACCACTGGCTAACCGAGTAATTGCAATATAATTACTGTCATAACACTTCTTTAAGACGCTTTACCAGCTTTTCCAAAAAGCGCTTTACCAGTATATTTTAATCATATCATTTACAATCATATCAGTGGTCTACAAAAAAAAAAAACATTCACAAAGAATTGGCTGAGACCACTATGCCAACGTGGGCAAAATATTTTCCAGTACTACACTCATAGATATAAACCTGTAAAAATAGCATTAAAAAAGCTACTAGAAATTAGTTAAAAATGGCCTTGCAGAAAAAAACTGCTAAAATTAGTAATATAGGAATACCAAAAATAAATGTGTTGAATTTACAAATATTTACTTTTATTTGAGCTAAATTGTAGTTAATTAAATATAACAAAATAATCTGCTAAAATCAGCAAAAATCATTCTCTATATATTAGTAGACAAAAAATCATTAAAAATTGTGAATTTTTTTTACATTTTTTTTTTTAAATGCGAATAAAAGTCTAGCCTTGTGAAATCAGCAATATACAATTTTTTATCAAAAATTGCAGTTGATTTCAGCAAAATAAATGCATTCTACTAAATTTGATGTAAATATTGCAAAAAATTTGTTACTATTACAGTTTTTGTTAGCTATTTTAAGTCTACAAATATTTAGTAAAAGGTTGTGCTAATTTTACAGAGTAAAAAGCTATTTTCAATTAACTAAAATTCACATCGATTATAATTTAAATTTTGTAAAGCTAACAGATTTATTTTTGCTGTTCATAATATATAATAATACTAGCGGGCACAGCCCGCTACGTTGTTAGCGTGCCTTAGACCTAGTTTTTGGGATGATTGATAAACTTGGCTTAATTCAAATAAAAACTTTTTCAAAAAGATTAAATAAATATTGCAATAATAATAAACGGAGTGCATTCGCTTTAGCCCACTTTAGGCTTTTGTCACGCCCATCGTATCGGATTCTAATATAGCCTATAGTGGCTGTCAGTAGACAGATTATCTATGCACCAAATTTCAATAAAATCGGCTTAGCGTTTTATTAGATACGGAAAAAGTGGGCATAAAAGGGCCACGCCCACCATATCAAATTTTTTTATAGAATATATTTACTTCCGGAGCTTCCACTATCTACATGCCAAATTTAAATAGAATCGGTTCGGTCGTTTATAAAATACAGAAAAATTGGGCATAAAATAGACGCGCCCACCATGTTGTAATTTTTTTTTCACTCTCTATGTACGAAATTTCAATAAAATCCATTCATTCTTTTGTGCGGGATGGGCGTAATATTAATGAAGATAGTGAAAATGTGGGCGTAAAAGTGCCATGCCCACAATATCTTAATGTAATATAACTTATCTGCTTATCTGTGATATCTTTTTCTGGGTATAAAGTATCAATTACATAGCATAAGCCATATCGAATATAGCGAAAAAGTGGGCGTAAATGTGCCACGCCCACAATATCGAAATCAAATGCAGCACATATTACTTTTCAGTTTTCCCACTATGTGTGTACCAAAATTTAATAAAATCCTTTAAGCCATATAAAAGATAACAAAAAGTGGGCGTAAAACTGCCACGCCCACCATTTCTTAATCTATTATAGCAAATAGTGCTTATGAGTCATCCCAATATCTGTGTACAATTACATAGCATAAGCCATATCGAATATAGCGAAAAAGTGGGCGTAAATGTGTCACGGCCACAATATCGAAATCAAATACAGCACATATTACTTCTCAGTTTTCCCACTATCTGTGTACCAAAATTTAATAAAATCCTTTAAGCCATATAAAAGATAACAATATCGAATATAGCGAAAAAGTGGGCGTAAATGTGTCACGCCCACAATACTGAAATCAAATACAGCACATATTACTTTTCAGTTTTCCCACTATCTGTGTACCAAAATTTAATAAAATCCTTTAAGCCATATAAAAGATAGCAAAAAGTGGGCGTAAAACTGACACGCCCACCATGTCTTAATCTATTATAGCAAATAGTGCTTATGAGTCATCCCAATGTCTGTGTACCAAATTGGAATAAAATCTGTTCAGCCATATAGAAGATAGTGAAGATGGGGGCGTAAAAGTGGCACGCCTACAATATCTAAATTTCATATAACTTAAAGTGCTTATCTGTGACATCTCTTTCTGGGTACCAAATATCAATTGCATCGGTAAAGCCATATCGAAAATAGTGAAAAAGTGGGCGTAAAAGTGCCACGCCCATCATATAAAAATTTCATATAGCCTATAGTTCCTTCCAGACCGCCCACTATCTATGTGTCAAATTTGAATAAAATCGTAACGAATATAGCGAAAAAGTGGGCGTAAATGTGCCACGCCCACAATATCTAAATTTTATATAACTTAAAGTGCTTATCTGTGATATCTCTTTCTGGGTACCAAATATCAATTGCATCGGTAAAGCCATATCGAAAATAGTGAAAAAGTGGGCGTAAAAGTGCCACGCCCATCATATAAAAATTTCATATAGCCTATAGTTCCTTCCAGACCGCCCACTATGTATGTGTCAAATTTGAATAAAATCGGTTCAGGCGTTTGGACGTGATGCTCACACAAACAAACAAACAAACAAACAAACAAACAAACCAACAGTCATTTTTATAATATTAATAAGGATATTAAACAAAAACAATCTGCTTAATTTAGCAGTTTTTTCTTCAAGAGCAATTTTAACTAATTTTTAGTAGCTTTTTCTACTATTTTTACAAGTTTAGTTCTATGCGTGTGTTTAGTCAGAAATAACCAACAGCTGAAAAGTCTAAAAACTGGTAGAGCATTTATTTTATAAAAATTATGATACTTTGAATAATCAAGTTTGTAGTCGGAAGGTTATGACTTCGATTCTGGTTTCAGCTAAACATTTTTTTTTGTGATTTTTTTTGTACTTTTTAATATTTTTTTTTACATAAAATTTTTTTTTGTGGTTGGAAAAGCTCATTTAAGGCTAATTTTTTTTCCGTAAATTTGGCAAGTTGTTTTCAGCCATATAACCCAGTAGTTATCATTCACTTACGTTTTAAGCTATCAAGTATTATATTTCTCGTTAACTCAGTGGTTAGAACTGTTGGCTGCCAATCTGGCGGTCAGGCTTCAAATGCCAACAGGATCAAAAAATTTATAAATGAACTTTTTTTGTTTTTATTTTGGAAAAACTAATTTTAGACCAGCCGATAGCTCTAACCACTGAGCCAACGAGATATATAATAATTGATAGTTTAAAACGTAAGTGAATGATAACTGCTGAGTAACAATTAGTTGGCTGCTCAAATATCTCAACAATGGCATAAGGTTTACTGGCAACAACCTGCCAAATCTGGGAAAGCAAAGAAAAAGTTGGTCCTAAAAAATCTTTTCCTGAAACAAAAAATCTATTTTATATTAAAAAAATATTAATACGTATAAATAATCCCAAACAATGTATGCTGGAACAGGGATCGAGCTCGGAACATTCCGACTACAAACTTTTTTAAACAAAGCATCATAATTTTTTGTAAAATAAAGTCTTTACCAGTTGTTAGAATTTTGAGCCGATGGTAATTCCTGACTGGATAGCACTGGGAAAACACTTTTCACCACCGTTGGCCCAGTGTTCTCAGCCAATTCTTTGAAAATATTATTGTAAAGCAAAATGCTTTTCGGAACAGCCGGTAAAGCGTCTTGAACAAGTTTTCTGCCAGTATTATATTTATAATTTCTCGGTTAGCCAGCGGCATACCAGTGCTTGATTTTGTGTACCACTAGCAGTTTCTGACTGAGTAGCTACAGTGCCTTACCAGCGGTGAGCCGTTTGTATTTTGTTGACTGGGAAGATTTATTTTAATAGTATTTATATCTTAAAAGATATCTTATTAAAAAAAGTGTATGAAGTATTGTGTTAAATAGTTTTTTTTTAAATATTTTATTAAAAGCAACATCAAATACATTTTATTATAAATTTAATTAGTTGATTTTGTTATTATTTTTTTTTTTGTCAATAAAAAAACATAAATGACACAATAATGTCAAACAATTTACAAGGATATTTGCAGTATCATACATACAAAGGACATTGTCTGAATATATATTTTGTTTTATAAAAATGTATTACTTACGTTTTATTTTTTATTTATTTTTTTTTACAAATCAATAACAATTTTTAGTGCATATGTACAACAATACATATACATTTAGATGTCCACTAAAAATCGATTTGTCGATTTTCTTTTTCAATCCCCAATTTTATTGCAAATGATGCCAAAAAAATCAAAATTTTTTTGGAAAACGTTAACCACCCCTTGCCGAATTTCATCCGAAAATTAGCAATTTTTGAAAAAGTGTATTTTTATTAAAAATTTTATTTCAATTATTCCATTAATATACTCAAAATTAATCTGATATGAAATTCTGACTTCATCGGATATCATTTAAACGCTTTAGCATGGTCACAAAACTGACCTGCACGTTCAAATAAAATTTAATGATTATTTAAGAATCCTTATTTGATATGTCGACTGCTATTTTTATAACATGACAGTCATAATTAAAAAATAATAATAATTAATTTCAAAAATAATAATAATTCGTGTTTGTGCTTTACTCCTTACCCCAGGACATTTTACGAAAATTGATTATTTTGTCTAAAGTTGAACCAAAGTTGAATTTTTTTTATCAAAAAAACAGGCCCATTAGGTCAGAAATAAAATTTCATATATTCAGCTAATAACACATTCCAACAAAATCTCAGAAAACAAGACCATCGGACTAGAGCATGCTTTTCTAAAGGTTTTATGTGCGCTGAATCAAACACCAAAATTTCTCCATTACATCACATTTTTGAGATATCTTAACCTAAAGTTTTGAATAACTCGGACTTTCGCTATATTCGGAAAGTTATAAGACGGAGAATTATCTTTATTAACAAAACTATTTATGTCATCTTATAGCGCACAACAAACCTTTCAAAAAGTACACACTAAATAAAAAGTTTGTGGAAAATTTTGTTAAACGTCTATTCAAAATATTTGACTAACTTTCAGCAAACATTTTAATTAAACGCTTTTACCAAAAAACTAATTTTAAACTAATGTTTAACTAATTTACGTTGCTACCCAAATTGTCCTGATGCACACATTTATACCATGGTGAACAAGAAAAAAGACGTGATGTAGATGTCGCAGCTTGTATGGACGAAGTAGAGAAATTTAAGACTTACACAAAATGCAACCACGCATGATTTCATTGATTTTAGTTTTGGTTTTTCTATACTATAACAATAAATAAATTAAATAAACTAATTTACAAAATTTACTAAATGAGTGATATTTTGATAAATTTAAAAATTGAAGATGAAGAAACATATACGAGTACATATGTACATATGAAGATACATACATACATGCATGTAAGTAATTGGAAATTATTATGCTTTGTTATTTAATTAACAAAATATAGTGTTTATTTCCATATTTTTTATTTAATATGCATTATGTTAACGATGTAAAATTCCTTGCATTATTATACATAGTTAAAACAATCACAAAAAAATAGATTTCAATTTCAGCAAAATAAATTAGCTAAAGTAAAAATGTTGTACTAAGTTTTTTAGTTTTTTTTTAATCTACTAATTTTCGGAAAAAAATAGTATTTCAGCAAGTCGATTTTCATTTGCATTAAAGTATGTAAGTGTCAGCAAAATATCTTGTTAAATTTTTTTAATTTTATTTTAATCAGATGTAGATGTTTACAAATTTTCTGCAAGGATCCTCAAAGCAAAAATTTTGCTG
Organism: Delia radicum; assembly: GCA_021234595.1. NCBI lineage: Eukaryota > Metazoa > Arthropoda > Insecta > Diptera > Anthomyiidae > Delia > Delia radicum. Next base: position 77,354,687 of record CM037853.1, on the reverse strand, counting down.
ACTCAGCTAACTTTTTTTTGCCAACTTTGCGGACTTTTTTTTTGAAAAACCAACTTCTATTTTTATTACATCAAGTCACCCTCTTTAATTGCTTATATTTTGGGACCATGCAGTCCGAGCGTCTTCCTATTTTTACTAAATATAGAGCTTTTTACGTTCTAAACAAACATGTAAAGGAGTAAAAAAAAAATATGTTTTTCCTTGTTTTTCACTCCATTGAAACGTACGACTATAACGCATATGACTATGGAAATTTTTAATTTTGGGAAATTTTATTAAAAATACACTTTTTAAAAATATGTCATTTTCGGCCGGAATTCGGCATCAAAAAAAATGTATTTGTTCCATTTGGAACCATGTGCAATAAAACTTGGGGTGTAATAACAAATGTATATTTAAGGGCCACCCTAATATATATATATATATGTGTAACCACAAATACAATGAAACTCATATAATTTAACAGTTGTTTTTGACAAATACTTGCTTACACATCGAAAAACACCCACATAGTCATCCTAAAAGTATACTTGTGTTTTTTTTATATTTTTATTTAATGCCCTTGAGACTAACTAACGGAGATCACAACTTACTCACACACATGCTAATGCCAAAGAAGAACATAAACAAACAAAAAATATATCTTCGAAAATACCATTTACTCATGAAGAAAATTTCCAAAAGTAAAATAGAATTCTGTACCATAAAAAGAAAGGAAAAATATCAACAAAATATCTTATTTCAACGTCTTCAACACACAAACACATTTGTTACAACCCAGTGTAGAAACGTTATGGACATGTCATTACTTTAAGCATTACCAGTAATGATACCACCTTACTCTCTGCATTACTTTAACACAAATAATAAGGACTTACTTATAACTAGTTAATTTTTTCATTACTTCAATACACAAAATAATGCATTACCCATAAATATTTATTTTTATCATTATTTTAAATATAAAGTAATGATCTAAAAATTTGTTAAAAATCTATTTTAGACACAACATTTGTTCACTTCTAGTAAGTACATATATAACTAATTCTTTGTGATTTTTTGTAAGCTGTAAAGTAAGGTCTTATGCGCAAGCACGCAGTATAGAAAAGCATATGAGTGGTTATATAAGTACATATTCGGTAATGGCAAGTACTTACAATTGCCATTACAATTCTCATTACTTTTATATGGTAATGTATAATTAATGACATATCATTACTAAACACCTTACAAAAAAATAGAAAGATATTTAGTTACCTATATGTTTACCAGTATGGATGAAAATAATGAGCATAAAAATTAATTTAAAAAAAATAAAGTTTATAAAAAAATATTTTTATTGAATTTTTTTTTTAATAAAATGTTCCCAAAACGGGATTCGAACCCGAGCATTCAGGTTGTCAGTAATGCGCTGTACCATCTGAGCTATCTCGACATGTTATACTTGATAGATAAAAACATAAATGAGTTGGTTGCACAAAATGTCATTACTTTCCAGCTTACAAAAAAATCAAAAATAAGTATTTATATATGTACTTACTAGAAGTGAAAAAATAATGAATAGTAAAATATATTTTCAGCAAATTTTTAGATCATTATTTAACATAATAATAAAAATAAGTACATTATTTTTTGAAATAAATAATGAGAAAATTAACTTGTTATTAGTTATTTTATTTAGTAGTGCAGAAATTAAGGAGGTGTTATTACTAGTAGTGAGAAACGTAATGACATATCATTACCGTTTCTGCACTGGGCAAATAATTTATATTATTATCTATCAAGTATAACATGTCGAGATAGCTCAGATGGTAGAGTGTTTGACTGATAAACTGGATTCAAATCCCGGTTGGAAACATTTTATTAAAAAAATTTTTTTTTATTAAATTTAGTTTTTTTAAATTTATTTTTAGACTCATTATTTTTGTCCATACTGGAAACCATTAGGTAACAACATATTTTTCTATCTTTTGTAAGGTCTTCAGTAATGAAATGTCATTATTTTGCGCGACATCCCCATATAAAAGTAATGACAATTGTAATTGCTTGCCTTTTCCAAATATGTACCTATATAACCACTTATATGGTAATGCTTTTGTACACTGGGATTGGATGTATATAATAAAAACTATAACAACAAAGACATTGAAAAAGTTAGGAAAAATTTTCTTAACATCAACATTCAAAATCTCTTACACAATAAATGTGTACACATTTATTTAAAAAAGAAAATAAGTTCTACGATTACTACCTACAATAACATTAATTTATAAAGCTCTAAATAAAATTCCAGATACATGAGCGCACTGTGGACTAGAATCTCAATATTTTGGTAAAAAAAAAATAAACATTTCAGGTAGAACAATAAGAGTTTAATTTAAGGCAAAATGTAAGGGAATGTTCGCTAACGTGGACTGCAAAATCTTTCATTACCATGTAAGTGGTTAAATAATGCAAAACACTCATATTATAGTCCTAGTTATCATAATATGATCATTGAAAATAATTTCGTCATCATTTATTACCATATTTTGTTTATTGCAAATATATTATGATTGTATCGTTCTACAGATTTAAAAGCACGCGTAGTTTGTTTAAATTTTTCCTTTATATTTCTTAAATTTTTTTTGTTCACAATTTGTTTTTTGGTAGATGGTAGACCGGGTTGTCTCTATCAAATTATTCCTGCTTCCATAAAAAATATCTTCATTACAATTAACACCACTGGGTCGTTTTTCTATTTTTATGTTTAATATTATTTAATTGGTTCGGACTGACTGCTTCTGACAACTTCTTTTTACAAAATCTTTAACAAGTATGACGCTAAAAGAGCGAAGACGCTCATAAAAAACAGACCGATCATCTAATAGTTGGCGCAGCTAACATGCCCGTCATTAGAGAGAGAGAGTGGAATATGATAATAAATACTTTAGATTGTAGACAAGAGAATAATATGATAACCGAAAAAAGAGAGATTTTTACTATAAGATGATTAAAGCAACCATATTATTGTGAAATATGATTGATACAATAATAATTTAATTGAAACAAGCAGTTATGGCTGTAGGAAACATAGTTTTGTGGCCACAATCATATTGCAACCATATTTTCACTCTGCGTGCAGGCGGGGTTCTAGTGCTTGTTTTATTTTTTTTATTAAAAGAAACAGATTAATTCGCCTAAAAATTTGTGTGAAAACCGCTCACTTATAACAATTATTTTAATTGAAAATTTCAAAATGAATTTTTTGAACATCTGTATAGAACTAGTGGACCTCGATATATAAATTTTTAATTTCAAATTTTTAATTCGTATTTTGAATTGAAAACAGAATTTTTATATTTCCATTAAAGTTTTTTGTATATTAAACACAAATTATGTATTGTTAACTTCAAATTGTTGGGAAATTGTTTGAACAAATTTTAGGAATCAAAGCTTCAAATGGATTATTGGATATTTTCATAACTTAAAAGAATTTCAAAAATGTTCTTCAAGGATTCCTAACTTTAGACTTTTAAATAAAGTATTTGACAGTTCTTATGTTGTCATTGCCGAGTTTTGGGTTCATAAATTAATTTTTATAATAAAAGACAAATTTCCCAGCACAAATTATGTCAAATTTAATTAATTTCTTTTGAGCGGAAACTCCCGAGATCCTGGCAAATTCGAAAATAATGAAAAAGACCAGGAATACAAAAACCCTATATCTAATACATACTTATGTAAAATATTTCATCAAATCCCTTAAAACTTTGATTTAGCACCAAAAATAATTACAGCATCCATTAATGGTAAACGTTAAGAATTTATGGCCTATTTTTAGGAGCTCCTTTGAGTAATTACATTTTTAAATCATAAACACACAAATACACCAAACACACATGTCTGTAAACGTTTCAAACCGTATTTAAGTTGTATTGTAGTAATTAGTTACAAGTATATTTTGTTGTTAATTTCTATGTTGTAGCGATTTTGTTGTTTTATCGCAAATAAAATTTAAAGATAAAATTATTTTAATATTTGTTCTCACTCTCATTACATTGTGTGTATTTAAGCACATATTCTTCAGAATAATGAAGAAATGCTAAAGGAAAAGAGGACGACAAAATCAAAATGAAAGTCTTTTGTAGTTCTTTTTGCGTGGTATATTAATTAATTGTGCTTAATCGTCTAATTAATTTGGTAGAAGAAAAATAAATGAAAAAAAACACGAGAAAAACATCTGAGAAAGTACTTAGTAATGTGAGTAAAAAGGTCCTTATAAGCGAAAAGTATATAATTAATTTAATTTGCCTGTAAATGTTAAAGTTACAATAAAAAAATTAATTAATTTAAAGTTAATTTTGAAAAATTTCGAATTTAAAATTTTTCTCCAAACTGTTTTATTTAAAACTTATTTAAAAAAAAAAACATTGCATACTTTAGGGAAATACGAATTTCAAATATATAAAGCCGACATTTTAACATCTACTTCTATTAAAATCCATTGTATACTTTAAGGCTTATCCCTTCATATCCTTATTTAAAATGAAATTTTGTAATTGTTTCCTTAATATATTTTATGATAAATACTTTAGTAAACATATTATTTGTGCAACACCTTCCAACTCAATGTTGTAATATTATTTGTCCAACAGTACAACATTTATGCAGGACCAAAATAACATCATAATATTCTATTTTTCTGATGTAAATTTTCAAATTGCATAAATTCTATTTACTCTATAACAAAATAAACATAACGAATATAATTGAGAATGATAAATATTTATGTTACAATATATTAGGGTTGCCAGATGTCATTTCTGAAACGTTTATTTTTAAGAATTTTTAATAACTCTTTGTAAATATCTAAGGACAGAAAAAACTGCACACAAAGTTGGATCGTTTTCGAAAAGTTTCAGTTTCGAAATTGAACTTCGATTTTTTCTGACATCTAACAAATGAGATTTTTGAACATAGTGGATTTTTTTACTGAAAGTATTTTAAATTTACTATTTTTCTGTAATACGTAACGTTTTTCATTTCGTTGCAAATCTTGGTTTTATTCCAATTTTTCGTTTCAGAATCGTTTCATATAGCAATACGTCAGATTAAGAGGACTTTTCCTAAAGTCAATGCTCTGGTTCTCAGGACTTTTTTAGGAAAAACTTCGAATTCTGAAAACTTTTCTTTCTATAGAAACCCCTAAATTCTGAATAATTTTTTAAATAGGAAACTAAAGTAAGACTTTTTTAAACAGGATGAACCTCAGAATCTCAAAAATTTTTCTTATTGAAAACAACTCATGTTTTTTAAAATTTTTCTTTAAAAAAATCCTTAAAATCTAAAAATTTTCCTAAAGATAAAAACTGAAAATCTGAGACTTTTTCTGTAAAAAAGTCATTTAAACTGAGATCTTTTCTATTGATAAAAATGAACCTGCGAATTGTTCTAGAAAAAAATTCTCAGAATTTGAGACTTTTTTTAATGAAAATTTCCTCAGAATCTTTGTATAGGAAAAAATTCTTTGTATCTGGGACATTTTTCTTAATTCTCTTTAATATTAAAATACTTAGAATCTTAAACTTTTTCTGCAAGAAAAGTAATCCTTCTTGTTTTTTACAAAAATTGTAAAATTACATATAAGTTGTGAAAATTGTTCATGTTATGCCAACGTAAATATGCACAGTTTGTATGTAATCATCAGAAAAGACAAATTCGTCTTTTTGCTGATTTTACTCGAACTTGCTTGTTTAGCCATTTCTTAATTTTTCAATTTTGCGGCTAAAAATATCTTTTTATTAAGATTTTTGAGCTTTAAAATTGTTTTTTTTTTTTTGAGTTTATTAAAATTTTTACTTTTTTCTTTTTAAAAGTGTATTTTTTTTCCTTTTTTTTTAACGTTTTTCTCTTTCATTTGCCTGCTTTCTAACATTTTTTGTCTTCACTTTTATTAAGATTTTTGAGCTTTAAAATTGCATTTTTAAGATTTTTATCGCTTGAAAGTCAAAGAAAAACTTTGACAAAATCATATTTTGAATGATTCCCTCCTATGACAAACCAATGTTAAATTCATCGATGAAAATGCCCAATTAGAAGAGCAAAACATTTCGGTGGGCATATTTCATCAAAAAATTTATGTGAACTAGTAATTCGACAGACTTATAAAACTGATGTAATTTTTTTTTAGTGTACCGGTGCAGAGAAGTTCATTTAAATTGTGGTTAACAAATATTATCAATCTGGTAGCACTTAAATAAATAGGATGCCATTGAGTTCGAGCAGAAATATAAAAATATATTGCTAAATAAGCAGAGCATACCTAAAAAGGGCTGCAGGCAATTTATCAAATTGATTATAGAGAGGAAATGGCAACAAACTGCATTAGATGTTAATGGTTGGTTTGCTTGGTAATTTTGTTGGTTGGTAAGATAGATGGCTGGCTGGTTGGCTGGGCTGGGCTGGCTGGATGCTTGGTTAACATGTTTGTCTCGTTGGAATCAAAAATAAATGTTATATGTTAGAAACTGTTACACAATTTTCAACTCAAATTGAGAATAATCCAAATGAAATTGTAATTTCACATCTAAAATTGAAAAAATTCAAAATAAAATAATGATTTTCCATTTTAAATTGAGGAAACTCTCATTGATATTGTGAGTTTCGATTTCTAATTTAGAAAATGAAATAGAGATTTCGTTTTTGATATTGCAGAAATTCTATATGAAATTGAAACTGAAATGAAATTAATTAATTTAAATTAAGGGGGTGGAGACCACAAAATAACCCTTAAACATGAAATTGGTCAGCTAAACAAAAAAAAAAAAAAAACGTTTTCCTAAAATTGGTATTCTCTATAAGTTCAGTAAAATTTGCGAATCCTGTTCGGGATACCTACCCTGAAAGTGGTTTTCTTAATTCCAAATAAAAAATATAAATTTCAATTCAAAATTCTCAAATATTTCTTTATCAAATTTTTATTAATTTCATTTGTATTTATTATAGTATTCAAATTACTCGGGTTTGGGTTTGTTCGAGTAAACGGGTAACTTTATTTTGAGGTTTTTAACTTAGTCGATTAATCGAGTAAGATTTTAAAATCACTCGAGTAACTCGCATAATATTTTGTATGGAAAAATCCAAATAAAACACAAAATAAATGCAAAATCAGAAGTTCCGAAATTAATTTTATCAAAATTTAAAAAAAAAAAAAAGATGGGCAATTAATTTAAAATTAAAATTACATTATTATTTTTTGTTTTTATAAATTTCGGCTTTAGGAAAACATTAGATATATAAAACTTTTAGAATTTTTTGCAAATATCAAAAATAAGATGGCATGCAGTCTATGCCTGAGAATAATACAGAGTAAAAATCATATAAATTACATAAACTTGAATATATATCCGAATTGAAGAAAACAGTGAACGGCCCAATACCAACTGTAACACTATGTAACATTATGATGAGTGAAGTACAATTCGAATCTTGCAAAAAAAAAAAACACAATCTAATGGGTTTTTACACATTTTTCTCGGTGCCGAGCTTTTTTTTCTCCAAAATTACCAAAGAAAACTATTTTTTATCAGTATAGTATTTCCTATATCGTAGTGCCGCGCAAAAAAGTTATAGCCCTACTACACATATATAATATGTAAATTAACACGTTAATTGAAACATTGCTCTATATTTTGTACTACGTTCGTATTGAACGCCAAAGAAAGTTTTTGATTTAAAATTTGTATAGAATTTGGGGTTCAGTGTAAATGTAGTTTTATAAAAAAATAGTTATTAATTATTATTATTAATTATTATAAAAAATTAGTCGATTAATCGAGTAACGGTTAACCGATTGAATACCCTAGTATTTATCTCAATTTCAAATATTATAATCCAAATTTAATTTGAAATTTTCTCAATTTCATATTTAATTTTCTGAATTTCAATTAACAAATCTCAATTTCATAACAAATTTTTAAATTGAAAATCACAATTTTATTTAGAATTTTTTTCTTCAAATTTAAAATCAAAAATGTTAATTCAAAAATTCCGCAATTTCAGATAAAAAATTCCGATTTCAATTGCAGTTTTCTCACTTTAACATAAAAGTGAATTTAATTTGAACTTGTCGTAATTTTCATGGAAACCCCTCAATTTCATTTAAAATTTTCTTAATTTAAAATGGAATATCTGAAGTTCTTAACGAATATTTTAAATTTGAAACGCATAATCACAATTTTTCTTGGAATTGTCTCCATAAAAAATAAGAAATCTAAAGGCCCAACTATATTTAGCGAATTTCAATTTAGGAACTGAGCTAGCGATTGTATGAAAATACATTGAAGCACCCATATTTAGCTTAATAACAAATAAAAAATTAAAAGAATTAATAAAAAAAGAAAAACATAAAATTTATTCCCAAATCTCACGAAAATTTTTAAATTCAAATAAGTGTAATATAGTCGTTCTAAAATTCAAAGAAAAATAAACAAAAATTTTGCACGAAATTTTCAAACGAAAAGTCAATTTAATTTTGAATGGTCAGGTTTGAGATCATAATTAAAATGTTACTATTATTACAAATAGAAAACATTAAATGTTAATAAATGTAAGAAAAGGTGAAAAAAATCTTGTGGGGATCAGCGCAAGAGGGAGTGCAGCACTTTGGACTAAGCGACTAGGACGTCTTAAGCCTCTCTCTAATCCACCACCCACAAGAAACTCAAGGAAATCGATGATGTTTATTGATTACCCGAACAACATGAGTTACTTTCGTCTTAAATTTCTTATGAAATTTCTCAATTTCTTATGAAATTTTCGAATTTTTGCAACTTTATTGGAAAAGCTCCTAATTTCTATTAGAAATGGTGTAGTATAAAACTCTTTATTTTTTTAATTAAAAAAAAAACAAAATTTCTAATTTAATAACTCAATGAGAAAACTATTAGTCTGGTTAATTTAGATTAAAAATAATTGTTATTTGTTTCAGTCTGGAATTTATTGACTATTTAATAGAAATAGCCTGTAAAAATAGCAGAATAATAAACTAAAACTTAGTTAAAAATGACGTTGCAGAGAAAACTACTAAAATTAACAGATTTTTTGCTAAATATTAATAAAATAAGAACATCAAAAATAAAACTGTTAACTTTACAAAGTTTCGAACTGAATTAAAGTGAATTTAAAGTAGCAATTTTCACTGCTAAACTGTGCAGTTAAAATTACAAATATTTGCTTAATTTAATTTGTGTTAAAAACAGCGGTTAAATATTATAGTTTAAATTTTAATTTCTAAAATTTCGCAGATTTTTCCTAGTTGTGGGTGTTGTGGTGTAATGGTTAGCTCGTTGGACTGTTGCAGAGATGGTCCCGGGTTCGATTCCCGGTGACTACAACATCAATTTAGAAAAATAATATGTATGAGTTTTCTATCCCTCATATGTATCGCAGAGCCCACCTTTGGTGTTCCCATAGCACTTAACCCCACCGAAGTAAAATAATGAGTCAGGGCTATGAGCCAAAAAGCTCCAATAAGCTCGCCAACTCTCTATCACATGGCAAGCAACAACTGTTCTAAGACTTATCATCTTGCGCAATTACAGTGTTGTCATGTTTGAAGCCCTTCTTCTTTCCCCATCTTTCATCTCTCCCCTATCCCCTTTCGAAGAAAGCAACACATTAATAATAGGAAGAATTTCCCTAGTGTTGCTTCTCTTAAAAAAAACAGCTTCTTTTACCATAGAACAGATAAAAAAAAGCTGTTCTGGAATAGAACCGGTTCTAGAACGCATTCCTGGGAGTCAAAATATAAGGTTTCACTGTTCCATAACCAGTTCTAAAACTGGTTCTAAAGCAACCTGTTCTTGTTTGAAGGCAAAGAACCTGTTGTAAATAGAACAAACTCCATATAAAAGGAAACGGACCTATTGTAATACAGTATAAATGAATTAGAACCTATTGTAATACAGTATAAGTTGTTCTATAACCTCTTATTTTACCAATTCACTGGGTAATGCTTGTTGTGTTAACAATTTTCTTAGATTTATGTATAATTTTCTTTTATTTCATGACATGTTACATTTTTCAATTCAAATCATCCAAATAAATGTTCATTTAAAATATTAACAAATGATTTATTTTATTCGATCCTTAACAAAAGAATGATTGAACTTTAAATATTTTACGCTTTTAATGTAATCGGTGACCATAAAAAAATCATACGGTTACTATAACTATTATGTATCTAAAAAGTATCTCGTACAATTATGAATTAGAAACGCTCATAAAAAAATACAACATTTTATAAATGGATATTCAAATAAGTGGCTAAATTGATAAGTTTTTAAAAAAGCAGAAAGTAAATATTTTCTAATCCTTAAAAAAAAACTTTTTGGATATAAAGTACGCGTTTTCAAACGATTATCTTTTACCAAATACTTTGGCCGAACAGTGATATTATTCGAGTTATCTCTTTTCAAGCTGATTGTACAAGAATCTTAGACATCCTGTGGAGCATTCTATATTTAAATATGTTGTATCAAAATTAAATATCTTAAAATCTCAAAGCGTCTTCCTACATTAGCCGTTATTTATTTAAATCGATGGTTTTTTGTAAAAATTACAATCTCCAAAATATATTTCATATCCGAGTTATGGCCGTAATTTCAAGCAATATATACCTACTGGTGCTTAGATACCTACCGTGTACACGAACAAAATCGGGTAGGTATCTAAGCACCGGTAGGTATCTATTGCTTGAAATTACGGGCATTAGTCCACTGCGACAACCATTAACTTGTTCACTTTTTAAAACTTAAATGTTCCTTTTAAATTTATTTTCAAAATATTTCATTTGTGTGGCTCTGCTAAAGGCCACATTCTCATAAAAATTCTAAAATTTCATCCAACCGAATCGATTCGGATGCTGCAACCTCGTAAATTCGGTTGTCACAGCTGAATTCTGTTGTCACAACCAAATTTGAATTTACGAGGTTGCATCAAACGAATTAGAGTTATGTAGTTCGTGAACGAACTAGTTCAATTGAACTAGTCTTTTCTTTGAACTAGTGAGCTGGATCACAATCATCAGCTCTTTTAGGTCTTTCGCTCTTTTCGTTCTTGTTGTCTTTTGAGTAATATTTCTTTTCTTTATGTAGCTTTTGAGTTTTTTTAATGTTGCCAGCTCAATTTTTTTTAACGTTTAAAGGAGACGTAATTCATTTCTTCTTTCTTTCGAAAAATTGTTACCTAGTTCTTTGAAAAATACAATCATTTCTGAAAATTAATAAAAAATTCAATTTTGAGTGCATAAAATGTCTGGAAAACGTAAATTTTTAATAATTACGTACCATTTTATAATTTAACAATCATTTTAAATATATTTAAAAGTGTTGAATTATTCTCCGATAGTAAATTTAATAGAAAGTTACACATTTTGTTTCGCATCAGCTGATTCAATTCACTTCAAAACTGAACTGCAAAGAGCGATCTTTAGAAAGACGTAAAATGCCCAAGCCTAAACCGAATCAATTCGTTTGTTGAGACAACCGTATATGTTATGTGAGTGCAGTGGTGTGGTGCAAACTTAAGTGAATCATTAATGATTTTAACATTGTCGTGTCATTGGGCGAATGGAGTGAATATAACTTCTTTAATAGCATTTTAAACAGTGCATCAATGCTCTTTTTCAACACTTCACAGATGGTCTTTTTCAAATATGTATTAACATTTTTATTTAATTAAAATGTGCTGCATACTCGAGGGGATGTTTTTTTAAATATTAAAAAAAAAATCTTTTAGTGCCAGCGAGTATTGAACACACGAATCTGAGCCGTAATAATGATATATTATAAATTGTTTTTAAAATATTTTTAAGTTGCAATTAGGTTATAAAAAAATATTAAGAAATAATAAAAAAGGCTGATTAAACAATTTTGAATTCATTGCATATTTTAAAATATTTTTTTAATAATTAATTCGACGACGATCTTTAATAAGATTAAATATAAAAATATAAAATAGACAATGAGAAAAAAATATTGCAAAAGTAGTTTAACTACAGGTAGGCAAAAGTGGCCTGTAATGAAACGAGTGTGCTTTGGAACGTAAGATCTTTTAATGTTTCCGGTATTTCAAGATCGGGGTTTATTAAATATACATATGTATATATTAAAGAAGAAAGAGTTCGGTAAAAACTCTATAGGTAAATTAAAGTGATATATTTAAATTAAGTAAAAGTTAATTTACTAATTAATTGTTATTATTATTATTATTATTATTATTACTAAACTAGTTTTCTTCAAGTTTTGTCTTCGATATTTTTCGTTTTTGCTAAATTTTTTTAATATCCAAAACAATAGAATTAAAAAACCAAATAGATTTTTCAAGCCAAAATCAAATTTTTTACCTAATTTTTTAAATATTGCACACGTTTCAAGTCATACCTAAAACGTATATCTTGAAACAAATATGAAAAATTCATGTTCCGATCGGCCAGATCTTAAAAGAGTACTACATACAATCGATGAACTAATGAAATACATTTTTGCATTTTCTTATCAACATAACAATAAAAAATGTAAAACTTAAGTTTTTTTGTATTTTTAAATAATTTTTAGAAAAAGTCCCATAGCAAAGGCTTAAAATATATTTTATCATTTTTGTTCTGGAGAACATTTTTTTTCTTGATGATTAAAATCAAGGTGTTAATTGTTTGGTCGTTTTTAAATTACTTAATTATCTTAAAATATACAGAAAAAAACTGAATTAAGTAAAAAAAAAAAAATACTAAAAAATTAATACGAATTAAAAAAAATAATAAAAAAATATTACCTTCCCAGTCTGGAATCGATCGCGCAACATTCTGATTACAAAACCAACCATCTCAACCTCCATATAAAAAAAATATATATGATAAGCACTTCTTAAGATGTTATTGATTTAGATACCAATTAATTTATATTGGGATGCATCTGCTTTAATTTAACATTTTTGGCAGTTGTTAACAATAACTTCTATGAAAGCAAAAAATGTGCGTATGCTAATGCTTTGGAAGTCAAGGTAAAGAGTTTCTTAAAGCACTACTTCCACTATATTTTGCTGGAAAGTTACAAGCTATCTGCCACAAAAAATAATAATTTTACTTCTAACATAATTAAAATCTAAGTAACCAAAATCCAGCAAAATCGAAGACCACAGGTTAAATCTCGCATGCAAAGAAAAATCTTGGTTTGGATTTATTATTGCGACAACCATGTTACTATGGTTGTGACAACAATGCTCTTATCTTTTTATTAATCATAATATGATACTTAGATAACCATATTTTGATTTCCAATTGATCTCAATATTATCATGTTATTGTTATGGAAATGTTTATAAATTATCATAATATGTTTCCTACAGTATTCTCCTAGCATTCTGTTGAAGCTGGTTTAAAAAATTATGCATGTTTTTTTGTTTTAAATTGTATAAACGTATATTTATTTATTTTATAATTTACACATTTAAATAAACTTATTTTAAAATAATTTAAGAAGCAGCAATCAAATTGTCTTTGCGTTGGCTAATAAGATGTGCTTTATTAAGCAGTTATATAAATCATTATTTTGTAGCTATGCAATGTTTAGATCATTTTTTTTATTTTAGCACCTAAAAAACTGAACTTTCTCTTTTTCAGCACAAATAATATTTTGTCAGGAAAAACAAAATAATGGAAACATGTGATTACAGTATAAATACGCATTAAAATATTGTTAAGATTACAATTTCACACTACATTTATAATGATAGTATTTGCACTGTAATAATATTATAGTTCTAGTTATCATAATGTGATTGTGGAAAATAAATTCGTCATCATTGATTATCATATTATGATATTTGCAAAATTATTATGATTATATCTTACTACGAACTTAAAAGCACGTGTATTTTGTTTAAATTTTGTTTTCATGTTTCTTAAATTTTTTTTGTTTACTATTTATTTTGTGTGAGTACAACAAATTTAAAAATAATTTAATTTTTTATCACTTTTTATTGAATTTATAACACTTTTATGTATATTAAACAATAAATTCAGTTAAGGGAAGCGTGTCTATTTAACTTTTGCCTAGGCTCCCATGGTATACCGGATTTAGACTACAAAATTATTCCTTCTTCCACCAAAAATATCACCATTACAATTAATACCACTGCGTTGTTTTTATATTTTTATATTTTTATGGTTTTTTGTTTAATATTATATAATTTGTACGGACTGACTGCTTCTCACAACTTCTTTTCACAAAATCTTAAACAAGTATGACACTAAAAGAGCGAAAACGCTCATAAAAAACCGACTGATAATCTTATAGTTGGCGCAACTATAATATGGCTGTAGTTAGAGAGGGAGAGAGAGAGGAATATAATAATAAATACTATATAATGATTGTAGACAAGAGAATAATATGATAACCGAAAAAATAGAGATTTTTACTATAACATGATTAAAGCAACCATAGTATTGGTGAAATATGATTGATACAACAATAATTTAATTGAAACAAGCATTTATGGCTGTACCCAGCAAAGAATAACCTGGATTTGGTAAGCAGTAACTACATTTGAATGTTTCCAAAATAGCGCTTCACCGCCTTGCATACAATAAAGCAATTAGAAAGGCATTCTGTTGCGCTTCATAAAATGTCTTCTTTGAATCAGTGAATTATGCTTACAATGAAGCAATAAAGAATGCATACTATGAAGCAGTAATGTTGTCAACATACAAATAAGCGCTTTTTATTGCCTAAGAAGGCATATATTTATTGCTCTAAGAGCACATCAATGAAGCGCTTTTCACCTGCTTAAAAGAGACATACCAAGTTGGACATCACGAACAAAAATCATGCCTTCTGGGTTTGCTTTGGAAGCGCTTCGTAAAATAGTGCTTCTGGGTAAGCACTATTTTTTGCTGGGTAGGAAACATAGTTTTGTAGCCGCATTCATATTGCAACCATATTTTTTTCTCTGCGTGCGCTCATTTTGTCCTAACAATTTTTTTTTAATATAGCACGATTTTGTGCATTTGTTAATTTGGTATTATTTTACGCAATTATTAATTACCCCACGTATGTTATTGTGGGTATTTTTGAGTATGTGATATAATAAAAAAAAGTTGATTGGTTGCGGTACTTTTAAGGCATTTGTGATACCCTTTTGTCGTTTTCTTTATTAATCGTCCCTTTTGTTCTTTTAATTATAAAGAAAGCTATCTTTTAAAATGTACAGTATCTCCCGCTTAATTGAGCCACTAAAAAATTACAGTTTTTGACTCAATTAAACGGGCAAATCAATTACTCGAACCTCTGATAATTAAGCCATTGACGCAATTATAAAAACCTCGGATAATTAAGCCATTGACGTAATTATAAAAACCTCGTATAATTGCACAACTGACGCAATTAGAAAATATTTTTTAAAAATCAGATATAAAATTTTTATTAATGTTATTAAGCAATTTTATTGCAAAGAAAACTTAAATGTATTTAATTCATGTTATACAAAAATAAATAAAATTAATAAAATTCTTGTATTATGTGCTTAAAAAGTAAGTATTCAATTTAAAAGAATGATTAAAAAAGTAGTAAGAGTATTAAAAAAGTTAGTTTTGATTGAAAAAGTCAGTTATTTTTGATTGCAATGTATGTTTTTCAATAGTATTTACTGCATATTTTTCCATATTTTCTAGCTCATTGCTGTATTTGCTATCGTTTACAAAAAATCTACGAAGAACTGAAATGGAATTTAGCACTTCAGAACTAGTTGGGGATTCCAATAAGTCTTCTTCATCCGAGGAATCTAATGGTAGTTCAGTCAAGTGTTCTTCTATGATCTCCTGATCTGTCAGTTGACCATGACAGGGCTCATTTTCGTCGCAGCGTACGTATTCGTTAAAATCCACCTGTAAATTGATCATTGTTTCTTCTTTTGTACAATCCTCTTCGTAATCCTCTTCCTCTAAACGATCAAGAGGCTGTATCAGTGAAGTTGTATTTGGAGGAAGGAACTCCATCTTTATGTTGCTTAAAATCAAATCAACTTTGTGGCATGAAGCATTATCCACGAACAAAATGATATGACGTCTTTGGTTTAACATTTTTTGGTTGAGGGCCACCAAAATTTTTTCCCAAATATCACTATTCATCCAAGCATTATTTTGTGAATAATATTTTAAGGGCAAAACTTTATTTTTGAAACAGCGTGGGTTTTTTTGTTTTCCAATCACAATAACTTTTTTATAATCTCCAGTTGCATTGCAAAAAAAGAGCAAAGTCAAACGATCTTTTGATGTTTTAAATCCTTTTAATTGACACTCTTCTTTATTTAAAGTTGTTTTAGGAAGAGCTCGAATAAATAAGCAACTTTCATCAGCATTGAAAATGTCAGCTGCCTTATACGACGAAATAAGGCTTGGAAGGACATCATTTGTATAATCATTTGCACCTCTTCATTGGCTGAAGATGCTTCTCCGTGAATTTTGCGCAGTTTAATTCCTTCCCGTCTTTTATTTATTTATTTATTTATTTATTTATTTGGAATTCTATACACAAGACTATTGTCTCTTATTACAGTATAGAATTATATATATGAAGGAAAGGCGTTTCGTTCGAAATAATACAAAAAATAATAATAATAATAATATTAACTTAATCTTAAATAATCAAATATTATTAAAATAGTGAAATATAAAGTGGACAAAAATATCAATAATATAGTTTACAAAAACAAATTAACAAAATGATCAAAAAAAAAAAAAAAAAAGTAATTACATTAATAAAAATAAAATAATAAAAATAAAATAATAAATATAAAAGTATAACAGTAATCATAATCATCCAATCAAACATTAACGTTTAAAGTTTAAAATAATTAATTTGAAAACAAAATAATAATGTTTTTTTGAAATATTGTGCATTACTAATAATTTGTATGTTGTATGGGATTGAATTCCAAAGACGGATTGCGTGTATGAAGAACTGCCATGTGGAAACAAGATAACGACGTTTAAGAGGAATGATTCTTTTGCCTCTGGTAGAATTTGAAAATGTTAAACGTTTATATAGATGTTCAGGCTCCTTAGTATAAACCACCTTGTGTAAAAATATTAAGACCCTAGTTTTAAGTAAATCATCGAACTGGAACCCATAGAGTTTAGTTGTAGTTATTGATGAAATGGAATCGTATCTTTTCTTCCCATATACATAACGTGATATGTTTTTGAAAACTGAGTTAAGTTTATCTCTGCTTTCAGCATCACATTCAGAAAATAATTCACATCCATACGTTAGGATTGGCATTAGATATGTTTTTGCGATAAGAGTCCTTATTCTGACAGGTGTGCATTGTTGTGTTGTCCACAGCGATCTAAGCATCGAAAAAGTTCGACCACATGCGTAGTTAACATGGTCAGACCATGTTAGGGTGTTATTAAAAACAATTCCAAGATTTTTTGCTGATTTAACAGTTTTTATGCATTCATTATTTAAATTTACATCGGGTATCAAAACAGTTTTATTCAATCGCGATTGAATAACAAGACATTTTGATTTTTTGGGATTTATGCTAAGTCCATTGGCCGAAGCCCAAATATTAACCCGCTGAAGTTCATCATTCAATGTAGTGATGCATTGTTGAATATTTGATACGTTACATCTAATGTAAAGTTGTACATCATCGGCATACATTCTCACTTTACAGTAATGTAGCTGGTGCGGAAGATCATTTGCGTAAAGGGAGAACAGAAGAGGGCCTACAATTGATCCTTGTGGAACACCTCTTCTAACAGGAAGTAATTTTGATTTGGCTGAGATACTTTGAACGAACTGATATCTATTACTGAGATAAGTCGATAATAAACGTGTAGCCGTTGTAGAAAATTTGAACATTTTTTCAAGCTTGTAGCATAGTATATTGTGGTCAACGGTATCGAAAGCTTTTGAGTGATCTAAGAGAACTAAAAAGTTTGTTTTTCTTGCATCAATTTCAATTCTTATATCTTCAGCAACATCTGCCAGTGCAGTTATACAGCTGTGTTTCTTACGAAAACCGGACTGTCGATCAGTTAAAAGATGGTGTTTGTTTATGAAAAGTGACATTTGGTTATGAATTATTCTTTCGAAAGCTTTGGACAAAAATGGTAAAATTGCAATTGGTCTATACTCAGTTTTCGTTTTTGGAATTGGAATAATTTTAGAATTTTTCCATTTTGTAGGAAAACAACTAGTAGTTATTATCCTATTAAATATATGAGTAACGTAAGGCAAAATTTGAGGAAGAAGAATTTTGAGAAATTTTGGATGGATTTCGTCTGCTCCGACTGAATTTGATTTAATGGAGATACAACTTTTCAAAACATCAATTTCATTCACACAATCAAAACTAAATTGGTTAATTAAAGTATCATCATGATTGTTAACGTAATTGTTGTAGAAATTTATGTCAGCTTCCACCATAGGAATATTGATAAACTTCTCATTTACTGCATCAGGATCAATAGATACCGGTTCGTTGCTCACATCTTTACCTATGCCAATTTCTCTAATTGTCTGCCATGTTTGTCTTGAGCCCAAGGCTGAGGAGAATTTATCAGCGTAAAATTTCGCTTTAGCTTGCTTAATAGTTTTACGAGTTTCATTTCTGGCAGCACGGTACTCATTATGTAAAATTGTTGTTTTAAACTTTTTCCAACGAGAGTAAGCGAAATCTCTTTTATTAATGCATTGTTGTATTCTTGAAGAAAACCATGGATTTTTCGTTGGCCGTATTATCTTTGTTTTCAGTGGCACTGATTGATTAAACAAATTCAGTATGTTGCGTTCAAGGAATGACAGTTGATCGTCTACCGAAAGCATGTAAAATATTTGATGCCAATCGATTTTAAAAAACTCACACTGTAGAAAAATGTAGTCTAAATTCTTAAAATCACGAAAAGTAATTGACTGATTAGGTACACGTAGTTTAAAATTATAGGTCATAAAGACGAGATCATGCTTGGAAAAACAGGGTGCAGAAATTTGATCGTAAAGAAAAACTTTGCGTATATCACTAACAAAAAATAAGTCCAATAACGTACTGCTTGTTGACGTGAAATGAGTGGGTGTATTTGTGTTAGGCGATGTAAGTCCTAGAAATGTCATACTGGTAGTGAGGCTAAAATCCGTTAACGTATTGCAGTTAAAATCTCCCACAATAACAACATCATCATACATTAGTGTTCGGTTTTCTACAACTGTTAAAAATGATTTCATACATATATTTTTATCAGGCCTATATACGCAGCCTACTAGTAGTTTTTTTCCCTCAGAAATAATCTCGATCATCAAGTGTTCTACCAAATCATCAGAGCTAGAGTTGCATACGTTTTTAAATACCAAGCCCTTTTTCACATAAATGGCAACACCGCCGGCATAACTACCCCTGTCAACTCTAAGTAGGGTATATCCATTTAAAGAAACTGATAAGTTTGTGTCTTTAGAGTCAAGCCACGTTTCCGAGATGCATATAATATGTATGCCAGAATTTTCAAACGATAAAGCCATCCTGCACTGGGATTAAATTCGGAGTTCATTTTAACAGCAAACCGTTTTGTCTTTTCCATAATCATCTGCGAGGAAATAATAGTACCACTGTTTCTCATTTGGTTAAACCACTTATAAAGTACACTCTCTACTTCTTCGAAAGCTCCAGTTCTTTGTCTTTTTACGGTTAATTTGCAACTTTTCGATGTTTCCAATATCTTTTCCTTATTTTTGAGAATTCGGTTAATTGTTGCTTTTGAAACATCATACTTTTCACATAATTCACTTTTATTTTTTTTCTTTATATTCGTTTATTAATTGTAATTTTTCCTTTAAGTTTAATGTTTTATATTTTTTGCGCTCATTGTGTCGACTGCATATACCAAAAACTATTTCCAACTAACATTCTTTTGTTTCCTTTATTGTTTTTCTTGAGAATTTTATTTACTATTTTGTTTTCAATTTCCTCGGAATTTTACAGAACAAAATTTTTGGAATTTTCATTTGACTTTTTGATTTTTATTTCTTAGCAACCAACTTTTTAAACTTTTTTTAAACGCAATTAAGCGAATAAAATCATTTGAGTTTGCAATCTTAAATCTAAAAAAAATTGAATCAATAATGCGGGGAACTCAATTAAGCGGGAATCATTTAAAAGGGGATTTTTGTACAGAAAGCTTTTTGTGGCAGCAAATTTGGCTCATTATAGCGGGGAACACAATTAAGCGGGCGCATTTAAGCGGGAGATACTGTATTGTTATTTGGATCAATAAATTTGGAAGAAATATGCTTAACCGCATATTAACGAAAGATATAGAAGTAAAAACATTTAGGTATCCACACAAAATGACTCGGAATCTTATCCAAATACTATTATTTTAACAGACCTCTCAGTACATTTCGTCAGCTTACTATTGGTGTGACTGACATTGACCATTTTTAAAAAGATATAGTTTTATAAAAATGGATTACATATATTAAAAATTTCTATTTCTTAATTCTGAAACCAGTTTCTCGATATCATATTTAAAACTCTAACGACTGAACTTCAACTACAGAAAAATTTGCAATTTTGTTTGCGTATTCGGTAGTATCGACCCAACATTTCTAAAGAAAAGTGCGCTCAAAAATATAGTAAAAAATTTATATTTTACAAGAAACTTGTAAAACTAACCTGAAACTTATGTAATTGTATAATTATTAAGCACTTCGATAATATTGCCCTAGTTTTTTTTTTGCGTGTCCTAAACACGAATACGTCAAACATTTTAAAATAGCTTGAGCCGTAAATCGAGTTTTGCCTGCAGTCCTAAAATATACTTTCTATATGATATTTCGGAATTGTGAAGCGATAGACAAACTTGAGGATCAGATTTGTGATCAGGATATAAAAATCTATAAATATCACTTCTTTTTTCAAATAAAATCAAACAAAAATTGATAAAATTTCTGTACTAACAAAAAATAAGAAAAACTGAACAAAAACCTTTTTCTTATTTACCTTTGACGACCAATATATTTCCCATATTGTATCGTACAGAGATGAAATAAATCAAATCCAAATATCTTAATGTTTCTTGAAACCTATGCATTATTCACTGCTTCAAAGGAGGCATTTTAGGAAGCACTGCAGAATGCCTTCCGTACTTGCTTTATAGTATGCAAGGCGGTGACGCGCTATTTTGGAAGCATAAAATGGAGTTAGCATACAATGACGCAATAAAGTATGCATACCATGAATCACTAATATTGTCAACATACAAAAAAGCACATCTTAGTGCCTACGAATGAAAGAAGCTCTTTTAAAGAGACATACCAAGTGGGACATCGCGAACAAAAATCATGCCTTCTTTATTTGCTTTGGAAGCGCTTCGTTATCAAATAATGCTTCCGAAGCGCTTCTGGGGAAGCACTATTTTTTGCTGGGATGAAACAAAATATAAAAATGGGGTTAAAATCAGGCACCAGATTTTAATACTTTTAAAACGTTTTATTTTGTTTGTTATTCAATAAAAAGAAACAAACAAAAAATAAACAATACAAACAACAATACAAATAAATTTATGTTTCTGGTTGGAGATTTTGTTTTCATATTTTTTTTTAATTTCATTTTATTTTTCAAAAAAAAAAAAATCTAAAATATCAATACTCATATTTTCAACAAAATTATTTTCATCATTGATGAAAAAACTTGAAGAAAAGAACACAAAAAAAATTAGAACAATAATAAAATTTTGTGAAAATTCTTAAAATCATATCTATATGGAGGGTCTTTACAAAATGTTTTTTATAATTTAATAAGGAACAGCTCTAGAGTGAGTGCCGCACTTCTGACCTAAGCGACTAGGTCATATTCAGCCTCATTCTAATCCACCACAAGAACTCATGGTTTGATCAGGAGCATAATTCCCGCATTCGTAATCGAAATAATTCCGAAACGAAATTTATTTCCACAGCGGAATTATATAATATAAGCTGGGCAACACTGTTTAAATGTAAACAAAATACATATGTTTATTCAAAAATAGAATAAAAAACAGGCTAAACTCTAGTTTACGGACATAACTAGGACTTTTTTCAAATTTTCACGATATTAGTGCTGAGCTGAGCTATTAGTGCTGAGCTCACAAATACATTTTTTTTGTCGGCGACTCCTGGTTAACGAGTTATGGACCTACATAGTTGGGATTTTTAATTCTTTGTACACTCAGGGAACTTCTGCTTTAAAAATATGTAGTTGTTTGGGTTGTAATACAGTTTCATTATTTTTAATGAAAATGTTAGTCATGTGTAACAAATTAAAATTTTTACTAACCTTGTAGCTCATTTAAAAAAATAACTCACATCAAATGACTGTGTTATGATTTTACATTCATTTTTTACAGTCGTTTTTTGTTAATTAAAAAAATAAAAAAAAATAATGTTTGTTCATTTTTTACTACCATGTGGTTCATTTTTACTACAATTGTTAGTAATTTTTTGAACATTAAAAAACAAATGACAATGTTAGTTGAATTTACTGTAATGTAAGTCGTCCTTTCTTTAAGTGAAATGTCATTTGTTTTCAACTACATTTGCAGTGGTCTTTACCTACATAGTATTCTAAGTGTACGTTCGCCATTTTTTATCGGATCAGAACAATAAATATATCATTTAAAAGCTAATAGAATCACCTTTAATTTATATTTATATAACATATAATACTTCTAGTTCCATTAATCTATTAAGTGTCAAATTATATTAGTCCGGTTTTTAACCGAACTTTTTAGAAATGCGCTCATTATTTCAAAGTTTTACTAATATAAAAGTAAGAATTAAGTGTTATTTAATTGTAGCTAAGGCTTTATGCTTTACTTTAAGGTATAATTAAAACCTTTATCCCTTCTAACACCGACGATATTAAGAGTTAAATTCCATATTTTTCCATAAAAACACCAAGAATCTGCTTCTGGGTAAATTATTTTTGACCTAAAGTTACTAAAGTTATTTTTTTTTTCTTATTGTAAATAAATAAATAAATTTTGATTTTATATTTCCTTTTGCCTTTTTACTTTCAAGTAAAATTTCGCAAGGTTGCGTTCGATTGATCGATCATCCTTTCCTTTTTTTCACTTCACAGAAAAAACTGAAAACGGGTTTCAATTAAAAAATTTGTTAAATCAATTAATATTTTAATTGATTTTTCACCTACCACGGCAATGATAGTATCAATTAAAACTTTTATTGAAAATTAAAAAGGAAAAAAAGTTATAAATAACTTCTACAAAAAAAAAATATGATACTCACAAAAAATGTGTGTGACCGATACGTTGGTATGTGTGTTTTTGGTAATGCTACGTCTGTTTGTATGTTTGTGTGTGTGCTTGTTTTGTTAGTAAACTTCAAATTTATTTGGTACATAATGCTGAAAATGTTCTATTTAAGCATTCAGTGTATGAAAAATTAATTTGAGAATTACGTCCAAAATAAAATATGTATTTATATATTTAAAAGTTAATTAAAATATTAATTGATTCAATTAAATATTTGTTTAGAAACAAATTTAATTCAAATCAAATCTTTAATTAAATATTTTAGGTTGATAATTTTTTCTGTGTTCTTAGCCGAATAACGTTATTTCGGATGCCTCTTTGTTTTCAAGTAAAATTTCGCAAGCTTGCGTTCAAATGATCATTCGTTATCGCATCGCATCATTAGGAATTTCGATACATTTTATTCGTTATCGAAGTAGATAATCTTAAAACTAAAAGAATTCGCACGTGCGCAAAAGATTTCGCTCGCTTACGAATATAAGAATTAGGGCCCAGGTATATATATAAACCAACTTACTGAAAACGCAGATGTTTTCGTTTTGTTTAGTTGATTACCCGAATAATATCAGCTATTTTTGTATTTTCTTACAAGCCATTTTTGTGTTTTCTTTTAATTGGCTGGGTTGCCAGTTCAACTGCTAATGTTACCATTACTGGGAACGAATTGGGAATCCGGCATGTATACTAATATTTAAACACAAGATATTCTAGTTGACTGTTTTTCGTATTAGATTTTACATTTCATTGTACTCGTATGTTCAGTTTCAGAATTTTGTAGGTATTGTTGATCTTTTAAAATTGAATTATATGTTTCTTCGAATATATACTAGCTCAGTTATATGATAGGTTTATGGACTTCTTGCCAGGAACGTGGCACAAATTGGGGTTAGCATAGGAATAACACTCCCCTTGGCGGCCAGACCAAACCACTAAGCGAGGAACTTAGAATTTGGTATGTGAGTTCCTTATCACGAGAAGTTAGGGGCTTAAAATGATATACAGTGTTGCTCAAAACATTTGCAACCATGGCACCTGTTTGAAAAACACCTTCATTTTAATGAAAATAAAAATAAAGAAACGAAGATTAAAACGTTAAATTATTCTTTATTATTTAAATTTTAAGGATTATGTAACATAAATTACTTATCGACAACGATTTGTTGATAATCTACAAAATAATGTTACAACTCATATATAACTCTGCTCAAAACATTTGCAACTTATAATACATGACTTCGATAATTAATAAAATTTTAATTTTTTGTTAGTAATTAATAGCGTAACCACGTCGTTTAATGACTTCTGCACATCTCACATCTTGATTAAATTATCAATTATATCTTTTGGAATGCTATTCCACTGCTCTTTTACGTCAACGTAAAGATCCTCAGGTTTTTTTGAAAACTTTATCACCAATCTTTCGTTTCACGATCTTCCAAAGGTTTTCTGTGGGATTAAGGTCAGGTGACTGGGCAGGCCAATCAAGCACACACAATTTTTCATTAGCTATCCATTGTTTAACCACCTTATACGTGTGCTTGGGGTCATTGTCGTGTTGAAACACCCAAGCAAGCGGCATTTTCCAAGACGCATATGGCAACATTACGTCAGACAAAATGTTTCTGTAATAATCTGACCTCATGATTCCATCGATTTTATGAATCGGGCCAATTACTTGCCCGGAAAAACACCCCCAGAACATAATGTTGCCCCACCATG
Source organism: Delia radicum (assembly GCA_021234595.1). Lineage (NCBI taxonomy): Eukaryota > Metazoa > Arthropoda > Insecta > Diptera > Anthomyiidae > Delia > Delia radicum. Next base: position 77,329,618 of record CM037853.1, on the reverse strand, counting down.
TTTGACAGTACCTTTTGTATATCTTGGATTAAGACCTTCCCAGACACCAGACACCTGCCATCCGAACGGTGTAGGTTAAATTTTTATTCATCAGAAAATAGAACACATTTCCACTTCTGCTGAGACCAATTAAGATATTTTATTTTTTTTTTTATTTCTCTTGATGATATTTGAGGGAATTATTGTATAGTTCTTTTTATTTTTCGGTCCTCTTTTGGTGTAGTCTTACGTTTTCTCACACCTCTACACAGAAAAAAAAAATTGCGCCAAGTACACATTTTGTTGAATAAAAAAAATAATCAATTACTTTTTTAATTGATTCAACTAAAAAGTAATCAATATTTTTGTTTATTTAAAGTAATCAATATTATTTAAAATATTGATTACTTTTTAATTGAGTCAAATAAGAGAATGTACTAGGTAGTTGCAAATGTTTTGAGCAGGCTTAAACCACCTTTTTTATACTTGGAACGATAACAAAAAATTATGGTACTATATTTATTTTTTCAATCATAATTTAGAAAGATGACTAATTAAGGATTACACAAGGGAACATAATTGAACTTTTTTTGTGTTGATTTGAAATTTGTAGCAAATTTTTACTAATTTGAGGTCGCTGATTTCAAATCTGCACTTGGTTTTTCTCTATCAGCTCGACTTTTCGAGATATACCGTTATGTTCAAAATTAAGGGACTTCCGCTATATATATTGGAATAACTTCAAAACGGTTCACCATATTAAATTAAAAAAAAAACCGAAACTCGCAAACAATATTCTCTTTAAGCCGTGCTTACATTGTTTTTAAATTTTCCAAGTAGTTTTAGAGATATCGTTCAAGTTTTGAAAAAAAAATTAAAATTTAAAAAAAAAAAAAAAATTTTTTGTTCTTTAAAAATTCCTAAAAAATAAAAATGGGATAAAAATCACAGTTTTGGTCTAGAAACAGTTAGTTAAATATATTTCGAATGAAATGAGCTTTATTTCATTGCAATCGGTGCACAACTTTTGATTTTGTTCACGATTTGCTGAATTGATATAAATCGCGATTTCCATACAAAAATAACATTTTCAAATGTGTAAGTGTTTGTATGTAATAAGTTAGTTTTTTATGATTCTAAGAATTAAAAAAATTAAGTAATAAAAAAAGATTATTTCATTTTTATGGTTGCGGTAGCAAACTCATAACGCCTATAAATTGTATTGTTCCTTTATGACACATAGTCAGTTCACAGTCAATTAAAGAGAAAAAAGGAAAGTGCACTTGTTTTTATTGATGTGTGGTTTACCGTTGGTAACGGATGATTTTTTAAAGAAATTCCCCTTAACACATGTGTTCATTCATAAGTGACTGTCAATAAAATTGTGGATATAATTTTTTCTAGGTACTTCAGTAAAAAACTACGAAGTATTTATATGGGTTCATTCAACCAATTTTTCTCATTCAACAAGTGTTTACGAAAGCGAAAAGTATAACGACAAAAAATATTAAAAAATTTTAACCTAGAACATTTCATCAGTGAACACAAAAAACTTTTGATTTTTATCCCTTGTTTTATTTATTGAAAACTGTGTTACTTTGAAACTGTGTTACTTTCAAAATTGGGCTATGACTACGTCAAGAAACACCTGTAAAATCAATCCCAACTATTTTTGTAACATATGTGGCGAATACACGTTTATAACAAATAGAAAAAGTGTGTCAGATTTTATTAAAAAAATTTATTTCGACTACTTCGGATTTACCATGGAAACCCGTGACAAGTACTGGATTCCTAATACTGTATGTAAAACTTTGTAGAGTATTTAAGGTTATGGGCAAACAAGCAACGGACCCAGTTCAAGTATAAAACACCAATGATCTGGCGGGAACTTTCGAATCATTATGATGATTGTTATTTTTGCGCTGTCAACATAACAGGCATTAATAAAACAAACCGGTCTAAATGGATTTATCCTAACGTGTTGTCTATTACCCAACCAGTCCTGTACTCTAGTGAGGATTCAGAACCATAACCATCGACATCTACACACAATTTTCACGACTTACGACAAAATGTTCCTTCACCAATTTCTGAATGTGGATCAGATGACTTCCATTTAGATATTTCTTCTGAACGCGAGCAATTTAATCAGGAGGAGCTTAGTGATTTAGTGAGAGACCTTGGACTCTCTAAAAAAGCATCTGAAATTCTTGCTTCTCGATTAAAGCAAAAAAAACTGTTAACCCAAGGAACAACAGTTTCATACTACCGTAACAGAGCATATGATGGCGGACTATTGCTGGAGCATTAAAAATAATCACTCTAAACAAGATTATTTAAGAAAATCTTATAAAAGAAAATTTTTCGATGAGTTGTAATTACATTGTAATCAGCTATTAAAATTTTTTATTTTTCTTTAAAATTCTCTTTTTGTGTTAAATTAAAAAGTATAGCTGATAGAAATAAACAAAATCAAAAGTTGTTATTTTTGTATGGAAATCGCGATATATATCAATTCAGTAAATCGTGAACAAAATCAAAAGTTGTGCACCGATTGCAATGAAATAAAGCTCATTTCATTCAAAATATATTTAACTAACTGTTTCTAGACCAAAACTGTGATTTTTGTCCCATTTTTATTTTTTAGGAATTTTTAAAGAACAAAAAATTTTTTTTTTTTTTAAAAATTTAAATTTTTTTTTCTAAACTTGAACGATATCTCTAAAACTACTGGGAAAATTTAAAAACAATGTAAGCACGGCTTAAAGAGAATATTGTTTGCGAGTTTCGGTTTTTTTTTTTAATTTAATATGGTGAACCGTTTTGAAGTTATTCCAATATATGTAGCGGAAGTGCCTTAATTTTGAACATAACGGTATATCTCGAAAAGTCGAGCTGATAGAAAAAAACCAAGTGCAGATTTGGATTCAGCGTCCCAAATAACCTTAAAAACAATATTCAGTTCTTAATCAACAGAACCATTGTTCCCTTGTGTTATTTCTTAATAGAAGTATTAAGTATAAAGCCAGTATTATCTTAGTATCTTCTCAAATTATTTCACTACAAGGGCAGTTGCAAATGTTTTGAGCAGCACTGTATGTTCAATCATATTTTTTCACTGCGTGTAAAAGAGAAAGTAAGAGATTTTTTTATTCATTAATTAAATAACCCCTGATGTTTACTAACGATACATATTAAAATATTGGATCTTGTTGTTGTTGTAGAATTTTTATTAGCGAAATCGTGAAAAATGAGAAATTTCAACTTTAAATATATACATAGGTAATATTATCGCACCTTTCGAAATGTGTAATATATCAAATTAAAATGAAAAAATGTTATTAAAAAATTTAATTTTTCCACAAAGAGTTTTTTGCAAATATTTTTTAACTATATCTGACTTCAAATTCTAAGGAAATATTAGAAATGATAGGTAGCCACCCCGATGTATTAAATTTTTTCGATTTTGTTGAACGGTGTTATTAGAAAATTATTTTTAATTAGAATTATTTATTCATTTATTTCAATAATATTTTTACCAATTTCCTAATTACATTTTTTTTAGGAAATACTACCCAGCAAAATTATTTAGAATAGATTACCTCTGAACCTGTTCTAGAACAACTTCTTTTACCACCGGTTCCATGGAACCGGTTCTAGAACAGATTCCTGGGAGTCTAAATGTAAGGTGTCCCTGTTCCAGAACCAGTTCTATAACTGGTTCTAGCACCGGTTCTAAGGCAACATGTTCTTGTTTGGAGGTTAAGAACCTATTGCAAATAGGACAAACTCCATATAAAAAGAACCAGTTGCAGAACAGAAATTAGAACCTGTTATACTACAGTAGAAGTTGTTCTGCAACCAGTTATTTGGATTTTACTATTTTACTGGGTATTGGCGTATTTTTTAAATAACAAATTTATTAATTCGGTTAGATTTAGACCAAAATGTGTTTAAAAAAAAAGTTACCCAAAATTGTTTAGTAAAACATTTCACTTTTGTATTTAAAATTGATTTTTTAACGCCAACAAAAAGTTAAACATCAATACCCTCAATATAAATTTATATTATTTTGCGCCTTTGGTTTTAGAACAAAAAAGTTTTTAAACAAAATCTGCTTAACAAAAAACCTTATTTTTATTTTACCATCTTACTATTTTTTTCCATTTTGAGTGTTGAATTTGACACGTAAAATGCAAAAAAAAATATGATGTTAATTTATGATATATTTTGTTGGCACGCACAAACAAAACATACATTTGCCTCAAAACAAATGAAAAAAAAAACATCTAGCATACTTTTAGGGGGGATATATATAATATTCCTCTTGTTATATTTGTTATTATTAATATATATACAAATACACAAATGAATACCAAAATGAAATTTGTGATTATTTTTGTGCTTTCAAAACAAAACAATAATTTATTATAAATTTAATATTAATGCAAAATACTGATAATGTCAAATGAATATTTAAATCATACTAGGGAATTTTTCATTGGTATTGAAATGTAGTTGGCATTACTTTCTGTCAATGCCAAAACATGGCAATACCATTCCAATGCCAATGAAATTTTTAAATTTGCAAATGGAAATTAAATGGCACAAATTTCTAAAAATTATTAAAAGTGTTTCCTTATGGAGAAAAATATTAAAATTTAAGTCCGAACTTTAAATGTATTCGCTAATTTTTCAAGTTTTTCACGTATACACTTTCCGCCTTGGAGTTCCAAATATAGGATTTGTATCTACATTTGCAAATAAATCTTTTTGTATTGTAAGAAACAATTATAACAATCAATTATAATTGTCTATAATAATAATTGTCTAATATCTAAAATAAATAATAATTATAATTGACGTCAAACAATGCCAAATAAATCGTCAATTACTGGGTTCATTCAATGAACTAGTCCCAAGTATGATTTAAATAATTTAATTGATTTATCAATTTTAGTCCTAAAAGTATACTTAAGATTCACGGTCTGTTTTTACAATACGTGTATAACTTCAGACGAACGTGTGGCACCCGAACGAATACGTAAGGAATTGAGTTTTTATAATTCGTTCGCCTGACTTACGTTTGAGTACGTATAGCTTTATGTTATGTCAAACAGTAGAGATTGCCATGACATTGCTTTTCGGTTTTTGTTAGTTTATTTCATATACAAATAACTCATTTTTCGTTGCTAGATGGCAACCCAACACTATAATTGAAATATAAACAAAAACAGCTGATTTTTTCTTAAAAAAAATTAATTTATTTTGTTTAGAAATTAATTTATTTTGTTTTAAAAGTGGAGATAAAAATATAATTTGTATAAAAAAACAAAAATATTTACAACTAAAAATGTAAATAAATATAAATATAAATGAAAATAAAAATCATTATTCTTTTTTTTATTACAATTTTTTGTTAAAAAGTATTACAGTAAAACCCGGTTAAGATGAACTCCGAGGGACCAAAAAAATTAGTTCGTCTTAAGCGAGGTTCGTATTAAGCGGGTATTTTTAACGACTAAAAATATGTATTTATTAAAACAAAAACAAGATTTTTACATAAATAAAAAGTAAAATTAGCATTTCATGCATTCACAATTAAAAATTCAATTAAAATTCTTCATTTAAAACAAAAAAATATGTTATTTTTTTCTGAATGACTGAATTAACGATTTCATTCGTTATAAGTTTTTCTATTGCCAAAATATGATTGTCAGCTTCTTCGGCACACGATTTTGTTCGAATATATTACTTGACAAATTTTCAACATCGGCAGGATTAACAATTTCCAATATTTCTTCACCTGATAAAGTATGTGACGTTAAAACATTAGCATCTATATCTAGAAAGTTATCCACGGATATGAAATTCATATTAGGTCTATCCCATTAAACGGATAAAGAGTGTACTAAGCATGGTAATTTGTATGAAAACGAGTTTTTGGGACTGCTTAAAACAGTTTGTAATAACCGAGGGTTCGTATTATAAGATGTATTTTATATGAAAATTTTTGCCAAAACGTCGGGACTTTTAAATTAGTTTGTATTAACTGAGGGGTCGTCTTAACCGAGTTTTACTGTATTTTTTTTTTAATATTAAATTGTGTTGCCTTTTTTCTTTGACGAATACTTTTTTGTGAACGTCTGTTTTTGACGTTTGTGACGTTTCAAATCGCATTGTGGAAACCAAAAAAAGAGACGAAAACGACAACTCTTACGTTTTCACTCAATTCAAAGTGACATTTGCATTACAAAACCCCAAAATGAATTTCTTCACTCATTTACACGAATTTTTTGAGTGACACGTCTTACAAAAACAGACCGTCAATTAAAATATTTGAGTGCTTTTATAGTACGAGGGCTGTCCTAAAATTAGCCGACATCACTACGAAAACACAACAAATTTAGAAAAAAGTTTCGTTATTTTTGAATATAATCTCCTTTTAGCTCTATACACTTTTACCAGCGTTATTCAATAGATGCGATGCCCTGTTTATTGTAAGAACTGTCTAGCTCCTTAAAATATCCATTAACCACAGACTCTACCTTTTCAGTGTTGGCAAATCTTTTACCACCGAGGCAGTTTTTCAACTTGTGAAATAAAAAAATAATCCGAGGAAGCTAAATCTGACGAATGAAGCAATTCGAACTTAAATTAATTGATTTTGGCCATGTGAACATGTGCTTTGGTTTCATGAAACAACGCTTTTTTCTTAACTTCATAACTTAAACGCATAATACTCGCCGTTGATTGTTTTTCTTTTTTAAAGTTAATCAAGAAAAATTATCTCAAGCGCATCCTAAAAAACAGACGCCATGACCTTACCTGCAGATGGAACTGTCTTCGCCTTCTTTGGGCACGATTCGACCATTCCATTCCTATCCACTGATTCTGGCTGTTCCTTTGTCTCAGGTGTGAAGTGGTTAAGCCATGTCTCATCCATAGTTACTAATCGTCTCAACAACTCGGCTTTATTGCGGCGAAACATCGCCACACCCTCTATTGAAACATCTTCACGACGCTGTTTTTTGTTCTATTGTGAGCCTATCTTGAGCACAGCTTTCTGATCACCAAATTTACGGTCAATATGCGATATATAGCAACTTTTGAAATACCTATAATTTCAACCAGCTCACGCACCTTCAGCCGACGATCATCCAATACTATTTTGTGGATTTTCTTAATCGTTTCTGGCGTGGCAGCTCGTGCGGCCTCGATTAAACTCTACCACACAATATATTATAGTCGTAAACGAAGGAGCAGACTCCCTCAGAGTAGAATCTAGCTCGGTTAGACTGAGACCTTTTAAATGAAATTGACCAATTGTTTCCATGTTTACAAATTCACTGTTTTATGATTCCAAAAAAAGTACTGAACAACGTGGCGCCTTGAAACTTAAAACATATGTTGTATAAGGTTGTCACTTTTCACAAAAGTAGTTTTTTTTTCAAACTACAGCCGACATCTATACGCCAGGTCGGCTAATTTTGGGACCACCCTCGTAGAATACGGTCAAATTTTGAATATTCAATACGAATAATATTAGAAAGTTATTGACACAAACAATAAATTTTAATAAAATAACCTGCAGTTAAGCAATAACCGTTGGTTATTTTAAAATAAATTACCAGGCTTATAAAATTTTTTTTTTACAAATAACTTTTTGTATTCTATGCCATTTTTGTAGTCAACATTATTTAAAAAGAATCTATTATTATTTGAAATCAGTGTCGATAAATTTATATTCAAATTATCCCTTTGTCTATAAATTTATATTCAAATTATCAATTTGACGACCAATGGTTAATATATGACCCATTTTTAGTTTTCGTTGTGAGTAGAAAAGTATTACCATATAAGCGGTTATATAAGTGCATTAGGGTGGTCCTTATTTTTCAACTTGCGATTTTTGGGGCTGCCCCCCTCTTAAAATATTTGTTTGGGTACAAAAATTCACCATGCAAAAAATTAGAGTTCTAGCATAACGGGAAGATGTCCCGCATCGCCCTTGAAAATCGGACCCCTTGGAAAAATGGGCATAATTAAAAAAAAATTACATTTCTTTTTTCTTCAAAATTAAAAAAATATAAAATAATTTTTGTGTTTTGTTTAATCATAACTACTCAGATAAAAAATATTACTTTCCCAGAAAATCGCTAACTTACCCTAACTTTGTGTCAAAAAAATTAATAAATATTTTGGGTGTACCTCAAAGTGACTTTTTTGCATTTTTGAAAATTTTATTCAACAAAAATCAAAAACCTAGTGTTTGCTGTCAAGTATTTTATTAAACACATCTCAAGTATTAAATAAGCCAAGTATTACGGATATCCATTGGGAAAAATTTTTGTTAGAGCATTTTGATTCTAGCGGATTTCAACGTTTTTTTAAATTTGTATAGACTTTTTTTTAACAAGATTTGTGTAATATTTCATCAATGTTATTGTGTATACTATTTTATATAATTGTAATAACTTTATTATAAAGTATAATATTTCGTGTTCATAGTTAACCTGTGTTTTCATGGGGTCACAATTGACAGTCAAAATCTCATTTTTATTTTTCGCCCACACAACGAAAGACGACCCTAAAGTACATATTTGGTAATGACAATAACTAACTATTATCATTAAATATCTCATTACTTTTATATTATTATTAACCACCTTACAAATAATCAAAAAATATGTTGTTACCTATATGCTTACCTGTATGAACAAAAATAATGAGTCTACAAATTAATTTTCAAAAACAGTAAATTTAATAAAAAAAAATATTTTTTTAAAGAAAAATATTTTTTAATAATATGTGCCCTTACAGGATTAGAAACTTGGACTCCAGGTTGTCACCGCTTTACCATCTGAGCTATCTCGACATCGAGATACATAAAACATAAATGACTTGCTTGCACAAAATGCCATTATTTTTTAGCTTACAAAAAATTAAAAATAAATAGTTATGTATGTACTTACTGGAGTTGAAAAAATAATGAGTCAAAACTAGATTTTCAACAAATTTTAAGAGCATTACATGAGTTTTTATCCGATTTTTACAAATCTTATCTCATTTGTCGAAGACATGAAATGATAAAAGTTTTCATCGCTTCATTTCAAATGTTTCAGTTTTTCTGAAAAATATCCGTCAAAACAATTTTTTTTTCTTATTATTTTTACACTTTGCTTGTACACTCTGTGAACTTCTGTTTGTAAATATTTGAAGTTGTTTGAGTTTTAATACAGTATCTTTAAGTGAAAAAACAGTCATTTGTAGATGAAATTTAATTTCTGACTGCACTACATGTGCATTTAAAAAAACAAACCACATCTTATTACTGTATTACGATTTTACATTCATTTAATACAGTTTTTTTTTTTTTTTTAGTTTATTTATTTTTTACTACATATGTGGTTTATTTGTACTACAATTGTCGTTAATTTTTTGAACAGCAAAAAAATAAATGAAAATATTAGTTGAATTTAATGAAATGTAAGTCGTACTTTTTTCAAATGAAATTTCATTTGTTTTTAACTACATTTGCAGTGGTCTTTACCTACATAGGATTCTAAGTGTAAAAAAAACAATTAGTTAAACACAATTTTATTAGAACTTTTTTTTTTCTTATTATGCATTAGCGTCATAAAAAATCCGGAATGAGTAGAAAAAGACAAATATGTGACATATAGTTTTCATAACATCAATACTTTTCGTAATAAGAATGATAATCGCTAAAAATTAAAATCTGAAGAGATAAATTTTTGTAAAATAAAAATGAAAAATTTTTTTATCACTTAATTTTATCCCAATTATAGAATTGCTCCCCCTGATTATGAAATAAAGAATAACATTTATGAAGCATTTCATAAAAAGCTACAAAATTCATTATTTTTATTAAATATTTTATAAATATGAAGAAGCCTGGCCTTTTATGAAACAGGACGAAAATCAATAATGCTTTTCATCACATTTATGAAGTATTTGACAAATATGATGAAGCTTTTTCCCTGAGTGTATTACGTTATTGGTGCGCTGATATTATTTTGGTGTACCTCAAACTGTATAAAATTGTACCGTTTTTAAAAAACCCCTATGGAAAAAAAACTAAGAAATTTAAATTTTAGAACTTGAAATTTTTTTAGTAACTCATAACCTAAATATTACTAAATCATTTGAAACATTTAGAACTAACTACATGTTAACCAATTTTAGCCCACTGTGAATTTTGTGAAAAACTTTGTGTCAAATTTGACCTATGGTTTTATATAAAACTGTGTCCGTAAATTTGTTAGCCTAAAGTCATGAATATTTAAATTGGTTTAGATATTTTTAACTTCAAGTCATATATTTATTTTTATAAATCAAACTGTAAAACATTTTGTGATTTACAATTTTAGTTTTTGTTTTTAGTTAATATTTTTGGAATGTTTTGCATTTAGCACTTGGCAATCGTACACAAGGTAGTACCTGTTAATTGGTAAAAAGCAATTGTAAGATTGAAAAAACGCAACTGAATATTGTTTTTCAGAATTTTATCTTTATTTGAAAGATATATTTGTGTACACTAATTTATGAATGCTTTATAAAGTAATAGAAGGTTTACAAAACAAATTTTTCATACAAAATTTATTTCATACACAACCTTTGGCTTCCCGGTAACAACGGTCCAGGGAAAACTAACAACAAAAAGCTGATTTTTTTCTGTTTTTATAGTATTAGGATAAAATAACGAGTTTGTAACGTATCCCATTTTTATTGCGGGTAAAGTATACACACAAAAAAATAAAATTCATAATTTTTTATGAAAAAGTTCATATTTTTAAAGGTACATACTATTTATGAAATTTACTTACTATTCATGAAGTGTTCTTAGTTTCCCAGGTACATAAAATTCCCAGTATTATTGCAAGTTATGCAAGTTTTCTTAAATATTAGGATTTTGTACATTTGGCAAATTTTTTAAGTACTTTTTCATTAATATTAAGTGTTTCTACATATAGTTTAAGAACTTTGTCATAATTTACGAAACTCAAACTTTCCCAGTATTTTTATGAACTGTTTATAAATGTTATGAAAAAGTTCCTAAATTAGTACATTGGCAAATTTTTCATAAAATATTCATAAATAGTATGATTTTTTTTTTTTTGTAGTAAGTTGTTTTTGGCGTGAAAATTTGTTACTAGAACCAGTGGGTTTCTAGCCAACTCAGTCTCTTTCAATCTGCCTGCTTTTTATTGGTTCGTAAACTCGCACAGAAAAAAGATAAAACATGTTGCTGAATCTTAAAAGTCTAAATTAATTTGTATCTTGTTTTTGAATAATAATTTAATAAAATGTTAGTTTATTTAAAATTTTAACGATAAAATAAGCAAGATCAAATTTAAATATATTAAATATTAATAGAAAAAACAAAATGTAAGCAAAATTGTGTTTTAAGCAACAATTTTTTTTATCAACATGTTGCAATTATTTTTGGTGTAGAAAAAAATGTTTTCCTTTGCTTGCCCGAGTTCGGCATATTGTTGCTGAGAGGCGTGGGAAGTGTAGTCTCTCTATTTGTATAACACTAGCGGGCGCAGCCCGCTACGTTGTTAGCGTGCCTTAGACCTAGTTTTTTGGATGATGGATAAACTTGGCTTAATTCAAATAAAAAAACTTTTCCCTTACTATCCCCCTTTTTACCACGTCACTGAGCAAAATTGGGAAAGTGAAATTTTAGAATGTTAGGACATATCCGAAAGAATACATGGTAAAAATTTCTGCCTTCTATCGCAAAGGGTTTGGTCGGGCCGCTAAAGGGGAGACTTTTTCCCTTATTATCCCCCTTTTTACCACGTTACGTTTCAAAATTGTTAAAAGTAAATTTTCCAAAGTTGGGACATATCAGAAAGAACACATGGTTAAAATTTCAGCTTTCTATCCCAAAGGGTTTGGTGAGGCCACTGAGGGGGAGACTTTTTCCCCTATTACAACGTTCCTGAGCAAAATTCCAAAAAGTAAAATTGCAGAAAGTTTGGTTATATCCGAATGAACATATGGTGAAAATTTCAGGTATCTATCCTAAAGGGTTCGGTGAGGCCGCTAATGGCGAGACTTTTTCCCACTTTTATCCCCCCTTTTACCACGTTCCTGGGCAAAGTTTTTAAAAATAAAAGTGCAGGAAATTTTGTCATGTTCCAAAGAATACATGGTGATACATGGTGAAAATTTCAGCTTTCTATCCCAAGGCTAAAGCACCATGTGTATACAATTTTAAATAATGAAATAGTGGGCGTAAAAGTGGGCGTGGCCAAAAAAAAGTATCCTATTGAGCATTCCGGAGTTCCAGTTACATACTGTGAAAATTTCAGGAAGATCGGTCCTGTGGTATGGTCAGGCCACTGAGGGGGAGACTTTTTCCCCTATTATCCCCTTTTTTACCACGTTCCTGAGCAAAATTCCAAAAAGTAAAACTGCAGAAAGTTGGGTTATATCCGAATGAACATATGGTGAAAATTTCAGCTATCTATCGTAAAGGGTTCGGTGAGGCCGCTAATGGGGAGACTTTTTCCCACTTTTATCCCACCTTTTACCACGTTCCTGGGCAAAATTTTAAAAAGTAAAAGGACAGGAAATTTTGTCATGTTCCAAAGAACACATGGTGAAAATTTTAGCTTTCTATCCCAAGGCTAAAGCATCATGTGTATACAATTTCAAATAATGAAATAGTGGGCGTAAAAGTGGGCGTGGCCAAAAAAAAGTGTCCTATTGACCATTCCGGAGTTCCAGTTACATACTGTGAAAATTTGAGGAAGATCGGTCCAGTGGTCTGGTCTCCTATAAGGTACATACATACAAACAAACAAACAAACAAATAAACAAACACACATTCTATTTTATATATATAGATCTTTGCTAGAAGGCTTAAAGGCTTGAAATCATAATTTAAATTATAAAAGTGAGCAATTGAATGCCTCGCTCTAATAAGGGTATAAGCGACAACGTTTTTAACTAAATATTAGACCTTACTAAAATTTTTAATGCCTGTTTGACCATTAATTTTTCAAAAAATGCAATTTGGCGGTTCACGAAACTTAGTAAATTGAATTATTGTAATGTTTTTAAAACAGTGCACAAAATTTATAGATTTTTATCTCCTGATTCGAAATGAAGTTTTTTTTTACCCATTTCCAATTTTGAAATATCGTATAAAAAGAATATTTAAAGACTACAATTAAAACTAACATATTTTTGACGATTATTTTCATTGAAGCTGTTTGGAGGCTAAGCATGAATCCGAAAAAAATGCAGGTATACCAGCAGTTTAAGTTCGGTCATCAAAGGGTTAATCTTATTCAACAAAAATTAAATTAAAAGTATTACAGCTGTTGATTTTCATACATTTTTAATTTGTTTAATTAAACAACAAATATGTACTGAGAACAAATTTATACAAAATCGTATTAAATGATAACTTTTTGATGAAATTTGTCTAGTTTACACTCAAATAAAAAAGTTAGTAAAGTCAGCAAAAAATGTTGGTGAGTCAGCAAAATTTTAGTCCGGAGGGTGCTTGCAAATGTCAGCAAAATCAGCGAGCTGATTTTTAGCAACAAAATCAGTAGATTCAGCAAGAGTTTTGCTAAAACTTAGTGGATTAGAAATAAAAACCCTTGCTAAACATTAATAAAATTTTTGCTGACTATTAGTAGACTGGAAAAAAACTCAAAAAATTTGTAGAAATTTTTTACTTTAGTTAATTTATTTTGCTGAAAATCATAAAACATATTTTTGTGACTCTTTTTAAAATAATTTACAATACGTTACAAAATATAAAAATTAAAATACTCCCACATTGACGACATGAATTAATGTATTATCTGCAAATATATAGAAATAATTGTATATAACATAAACAAAATTATCTTTCAACTACTTACATCAATGGTTGTCTCAATGATGCTATCTTTTAAAGGAACGCGAATGCCGCAGAGAATTATTTATCTTAAAAGAAAAAGGAAACCTAAAAATGTACCTGTGATGTATATCTTTCGCTTTAGTCTGTCTACCTGCTGTATATTTGTTATCAACTTGATCACTCAATTTGACTACAGACACCCATTTAATCTTTTTTAAATTTAAATATTTTATTTTGTCTTTTTTTTAATTAATAGACAATTACTTTGACAAGCCGGTGAAAACGCAAAATTTAAGTTGTTTCAATCCACAATTTTGTTTTATGTATGATACAAAAATCTTCAATTGTTGATTATTTTTATGTGTCTTACTAGAGTTGTACTTTTTAGTATAATTTATCTCGTCACAATTACACATTGAAATCTAATTCATTCTGCGTATAACTTTTAATCTGGTTGTCGTTCACACTATTGATGTACTAATCAGCACAATTTTTTTATCAAAATAAATTAGTAAAACATTAGTAAAATATTAGTAAAACATTAGTTCAAAACAGTTAAGTGCTGACTAAGTATAACTAAAATTTTAGTTCAACACTAATGTTAGCAAAAAATTTTCTGAAAATTAGTATACCTGACTTACAACATGTTTTACTAACTTATTTTTTTGAGTGAACAATATAGAGAGAGATGGTAACTTTGGCTTTAGTTTGAACTACATATCTATATAAAATAAATAAATATCTATATGAATTATAATAGAGATACAAATATCGAATAATTGATGTGTGAAAATGTGTATAACAAAAATTATTTTAAGGATTAAATTTAATATTGAAATATTTTTGCATACAGTCAACGCAAAAATCAAAGCATACAAAATGAAAATTTACTTTTCTCCATTTTCGATATTATTAGAAATTTTTCAAAATTTTTTTTACTACACAGCACAGTGCACTAAGGGCATTGAAAATGACATGAAAATTAAATTGTTTAATAAACGAAATGTTTAGTTTATTGATAACATGTCAGCAATAAACGAGCTTGTTTTTTTGCAAAAAATAAACTTGAATAACGCGTTATTATTTATAAAAAGAATTGGATCAATTCAATTTTTATTTTATTAAAATTTTGTCCGTTTTGTACTACAATTGCAATTATTTTTTTTATAAACATACTTTTAATAATTAGTAGCAAAACATTTCATGTATCAGATTAGAATGTTTTCTTTCTAATTAATTTTCCCATCAGTGATACTTTTCACATTTAGCACTTTTAGAAACGTTTAAAATAACGACTACTGAAAAAAAAAACGATCAAAATTTGTTTGCTATATTTTCTTTTAAATATCGTAACTACGAGGGCGGATCAATAAGTCCGTGACTTTTCGAAATTCCCTCGTAATTATATGAAATGCAACACTGCTTCCATCAAGTACCACCTCTTAAATTTTGCGTAAGTCCCGTCATTTACTTTGCGTTTAACAGCTGTTTAAAACATACAACCTCGTGGATTTTTTTTTAAATGGAAAAAGTGAATTTCGAGTGCTCATTAAACATTATTTTTTGCGAAAATCCATCGATTTCAATGGTAAAAAAGCGGTTTACTGACTTTCGTTGTGGTCGCACAAGTACAAATGACGCTGAACGTTATGGACGGCCAATTGAGGTCAATACACCCGAAAATGTCGAAAAAATCTATGATATTGTGATGGCCGATCGAAGAGTAAAAGTGCGTGAGATTGTTGATACCATGGGCATTTCATATGGTAGTGTTGTTTCAATTTTAATTAATCAGTTGGGTTTAAGAAAGCTGTCTGCAAGATGGGTGCCGCGTATCAATTGACCATAAACGTAATCGTGTGACAAATTTAAAGGATTGTTTGGAGTTGTTTAACCGCAATTCGAATGAGTTTTTGCGGCGTTTTGTAATAACTTTGCGGCGTTTTGTAATAACTTATAACATGAACTTAAAAATTAAGACGCAGGGGCACGTACCCTTTATCATAGTTAGTCACAGGTCCGTTTCGTGATATAAATTGTACATTTATTAGAATATTTTAACTGGATAACTTCAAATGACGAAATGATATTTTAACAATTTTTATTTTCAAATAAAAATGATTTTGGTTTTAAAATATAAACAGAAGCATTTCAGTGCTAAACACCCTTGGAGAACAATTTTTAAAACCTTTGTGAAATGCATATCCAGTTTGGCTACGCGGAGTTCTCAAGAAGTGTAATGTATTGAATTGAGAAGGAAAAAGCTCTGACGGCGAATTTTATGGCTAAAGGAGGTAAAACAAACTATAAATTACACGATTTTAAACAATATTTTAGTAAATTTGTATATTTTCAATACATTTTAGATTTGTACGCTTTGATAATTTCGTTCTACAAAGAAATAATTTCACGAACAGTGTACAAATTTGTAAACATTACGAACTAGGAAAAAAATGAACTTTTAGTTTGTATGCTTTGGTTTTTTCGCGCACTGTATTTTATTGTATTTATATTAAATTTTGATTAAAAAAAATACATGTTCTCTTCATCCTAAACATATACTTTTATTTAATTTGTTTGCCTCATCCCTAAAGTAGACTTTGATTAATTGTTTGCAAAAGTAAAGCTACATCATACATGGGGGAAAAGCATTGAAGCATTGATTTTTCCATATAAATAATAATGCCAAAGCATTGGCATTTATATGAAAAAAAAAATGCTTCAATGCTAAAATCCCCAGTTTGTTTGAAAATATAATTTGATTTACGTCTTAAATAAAATCCATTATTTTAAAGGTTCGCAATAGCTGTTTTTGTTAAGTCTTCATAATAAATATAAAAACAGTTTCTTGCAACCTTAACCATTCATGGTCAATGTGGTAAACAAGGTTTTGTTTTATTTATTTGGTATTATAAAAGGGGATATTTAGTTTTATTTACGCCATTTATTACACAACTTTTCACAAATTTTATTTTAATTTATAAACAATTATGGTATTGTTTTGTCACAAAAGTTCTGAAATCCCAATTTGACAACTGAACATAAATAATTTGTTTAAAATATAGCTATGTATTTATAAAAATGAGCCCCAATTTGAAAAATATTTAAATTTCTTTTGATATGTATATCACCTTTGTCCTGTGTGTGTTCTGTAGACTTTATGCAAATAGATTGCATGTTTAAAAAAAAATATTTCGTAGCATACATTTAGGGTTTTCTATAATTTAGTTTATGTACGACTTTTTTAAATTTATTTAAAAAAACAACTTTAATTTGTCATGATTTTTACATTTGTTAGAGTTTTTTTTTTTATTTACAAACAAATAACAAAGAAAATAATCAAAACGACGCCAAAAAGTCTTTGTTTATAATATTTTACCCAAATTAGGGGAGACCGACGACATTAAGGCTTTGTTGCAGACATTTAGGCAACTTTTTTTTATTTTTGTAGTATCACTCGTTTTAATATGGCATTTTTCTGTAGTCTATAAATTCCTCAGTATTTATGAAAATGTGTGTTTTGTTATTATTTTTACCATTTTTATTCATCATAAATAAATTTTAGTTTGTTTGTCTTGTTTTTAAGGGTTCATTGAACTAAAATACAGTTGAAAAAACATATTTTTTACTAAAAAAAAAAGGGTTTTTTATATTAAAAAATGGTTTGTAATAGGAAAATACATTGAAAACATTTTGATATTCATTACAAATTGTTTTGTATTAACAAATGAATTAATTATATTTGCAAACAAACTTAACTTTTAAAATTCACCCCATTAAATCAAATCAAATGAATTTTTTTAATGAAAATTTGTACGGTTAAAGACTTGCAGCTAAACAAGATTTGTCTTTGGCGGAGATATTTCCAACCTAAGTCGAAACTTGACCGGCCTACATTCTTCAATAGATTCATATTTTTTAAAAATTAAATATTGAATTTTGTCTCTTAATTCTAATTTACCTAAATAATAAAAATTTAAAAACTTTTTTTGTAATTATTATTTTGCGATTAAAAAAAACCCAATATTGAGATTTTTGAATCAATTTGAGGCTACCCAGGAACAGAGCTGTAAGTGAATCATTCATTTTTGAATTAATTCGCGAATCATTCATGCACTGACTTAATAAAATTTTGAATTAATTCTTTTCGCTAAAAACGAATTGAATGAAATTTGAATCGATTCATATGCATTTGGCTGAAATGAAATGAATTTAACAAAATGAATTACAATTCATTTTCAATTCAAATGAGTTTGGCGAAATGAATTGCAATTCATTTCCAATTCATTTGACTTGAGTTGATTTTGAATTAATTCAAATGAGTAAGTTAGTTATACAGTAGTTTTGA
This sequence comes from Delia radicum, assembly GCA_021234595.1. NCBI lineage: Eukaryota > Metazoa > Arthropoda > Insecta > Diptera > Anthomyiidae > Delia > Delia radicum. The sequence continues at coordinate 77,311,394 of CM037853.1, read as the reverse complement.
CTTAGCTGCACAACCAACTTCTGCACGAATTTTTGTGCAGGTAAGCCAAAAGCGCTGCTAACTCAAATTGGTTACCTGCCTTAAAGTGCAGGTAAACTAAATTGTTGAAAACTGCATAGACCAGATATGATTTAATTTATTTTTATTAATTGTTTATTTCATACAATAGAATTTATATAAAAAACAACAAAAGGAAAATAAAAAAACATTCATAAAAAATTTTATAAGGTTTTTACATACAAATTTATGTAGGTACAAGCGTTAACTAACCAAACTAACTAAGTAAGCAAAACATAAAAGGCAGCTAACGGCGATCTTTTGTATGAAAATAATGTACAACTGCCAAAAACATGAGGCACTTATTTTAAATGCGCAGGTATACACAGTGCACTTAATGAAGGCAATTGCATACGTAATTTTGTAAAATAACAACGAAACCAAAATTTTGTGCAGTTATGTGAAAAGTGCACGTAAGTAAAAGGCAGTTAAATCAAAACTACTGTATACTAGTTAGTTATATATTAGTTATATATTATTTTTGTAATAAAATTTTTTTTTTTTATTAATTAATAATTATATACTATTACCCTAACCGAGTACTAGCTACAATGGCCTTCGGCGCGTTGTAGCGAAAACAGACCAGAGCATCTGGTGGGAATCGAACCCACGACCCCCGCACAGATAAGCCAGCACGCTACCAACTAGCCTACCGGGGCGCACAGTAAAAAAAATAAAATGTATTTTTTCTTTTCAATTCAATAAACCTTGATTCCTGTAAAATGGACTCGGAACATAGGGAACAATAATTAATAAAATTATATGCAAAATATAACAAAAGTAAAAATAGTGTTTTACAGATGTAATAATCGTAACCACAATTTTTTAAATGCAATCAACTATATTATGTAATGATGAAAAGTTATGAAACATATCAATTTTTATGAAACTCTTCATCACATATAAGCACATTTTATAATTATGATTAATAACACGGTGCTACAGTGAAAACAATTTGTGAAATGACCTAGTGTAGGTTGTAGGTCTTGTTGAGTAAATTACTTTTCAATTTTAAGAAATTTCATAAACTATTAACTGTTTCTCGAATATTAAACGTGTTTGTTTTGTCGTTTAGCGTATTCCAAAACCAAAATAAGTAATACCTGAAGAAACAAACTCCAAACAACATGTTTACTTTGATTAATTGCAATTCATTTTTCATTTCATTAATATGAATTGCAATTTTTTTTCTAATTCATTTGAATTAATTCAAAATCAATTCAATTCAAATGAATTGAAAATGAAAATCATTTGAATTGGAAATGAATTGCAATTCATTTAGCCGAATTCATTTGAATTGGAAATGAATTCCAATTTATTTTTGCCAAATTCATTTGAATTAATTCAAATTTCATTCAATTATTTTTTTATGTGAAAAGAATTAATTCAAAATTCAATTCAAATACGTAATGAATTGAAATCAAAAAAGAATGATTCATTTACATCTCTGCCCACAACGCTACAAAATTTACCTTTAAAATTGATAACAAGATTTTAATAGCGCACCCAGTTTGGCGGTAATAAGAATTATTCAACTTTTTATAATAAATACACTAATTTAATAACATAAATGAGTTATTTCTTAAAGGCTTTTTTCTTAGAGGCTTCATTAAATGAAATTTTCTTTTTAGCGTTAAACTTTTGGTCAGCAAACACCTTAAAATTTAAAATTTTTTTATCGAAACCAAAGGACTTTAAAATTTTATTCTTACCTTTCGCCATGATTTTGAGTCTTTAAGTGGCGGTCCATAAGTATTAAAGATTGTTCCCAAAGTCTTTTTGACATAGTTTTCCGTTGGCTACAATTCGGAATTATATTTTTGGCCAAATTAGAATGTGGGAGCATAAATTCAGACATATAATCCTTTTGCTTCTTATTTATTTTATTAATATTGCTCCTAAATAAAACATAATTTAAGCTCACTTTTAATTAAAAAGTCAAAAACTTACATTTTTTTTTTTTTTGCACAGAGAAAGTAAGAAGAAAATGTTTTTCGTTCGCAGTGTACCTAACGAGTAACTTTTCGATAGCAAGCACTCGATAGCGTACTCGTTAGCGAAAGCTATCATCTCAAATTTCGGTAGCTCTTACTCGATATCGAAAGCTGTAATCTCAAAAACGAAAATGACGAGCAATTTTACTCGTTCACGAATGCAGTAATTCGGTCCCAGATTTTTCGAAAAATCGCATTAAAGTTTTGCATATTTTAACGAAATTTTGTATACATGCAATTGTAAAAATAAGATATTTCCTCTTATTTTTTGTATTGAATACTAATGAGACCTTAAAAATTTGTTTTATTAATATGCAGTATTAACTAGTAAATCCGCAATTTATCTCAGATTATACTATATTTTACTATTTTTTCACAATCACTCATTGTATTTCCCAAATTTGAACAATTATTTCGTGTAAAAAAGAAATAAAAAGTTCGGTTCAGGTGAAAAACGCGAAATGTGCCTAAAATTTATACGACAGCATAGCGAAAGAAGTTTACCTATAAGTTCATCTTTTAGTATAATATGTAAAAAAGTTAATATTTTTGAAAATTTGTAAATCAATTGAAATAATTTGTAAATCGCCAAAAAAAAACTCTAAAATTGAAAAAAAAATCATCAAAATTTAAAAAAAAAACGTTGCAAAACAACTGGAAAAAATGCTATTCCAAAACTTAAAAAAATCACTGAAATTAAAAAATTGCTAATATTTGGCAAAATCGCCAAAAAAAAAAAACGCTAAAATTCAAAAAAAAATCATCAAAATTTTTAAAAATAAAAGTTGCAAAACAATTGGAAAAAATGCTTTTTAAGAACTTAAAAAATTCGCTAAAATTAAAAAACTGCTAATATTTGGCAAAATGGTTAAAATTGGAAATAATCTCCAAAATTTAAAAAAAAACCGACAAATTTGAAAAAAAATATTCTCAAAATTTAAACAAATTAAAACAAAAAAACGCCAAAAAAAAACTCAAAATTGGAAAAAAAAAATTAAAAACAATTGTCAAAATTAAAAAAATTTCATATTGTATAAAATCGCAAAAATAAAAAATTAACAAAATTTAAAATAAAAAATGTCCAAAATTAAAAAAGAAACCCGTTAATATATATATATTTTTTTAATATCGCCTAATTCTTAGCCATTTTTTTAATTGCATAGATTTTTTGGTGATTATTTTTTAAATTTTTGCATTTTTCGTTGTCATTATGGGTTATAAAAAGTGGACTTTTTCTGTGCACCAAATCCATTTTCAACTAAACATTTAATACATATGATAAAACTTTTAATTGAAAATGAGTTTAAAATCAAACAAAAGTTTAATTGAAATAGTTTTGATGATAATTTTTTCTGTGTAACAAAAATTTTCGTTACAGTGAATGTCTATAAAAATTTTTTTACTTTTAATTTAAAAATCTTCACATACAAATATGAATTTTAAAATAAAATTTGAAAATATTCTGTTTATATTCACTGCTATGAAAGTTTTTGTTAAACTAACTTCCGCAAATATTAACGTTTTTGGCTGGATTTTAGTACATGTAATTTTTTAAGCTATTTTCATATTATACAAAATGATGAACTCATCCTTTTAGGCATATTTCGTGTTTTTTCCATTAACAGCTTATTCTTTTTATATTTTTTATTCGTATTTTTGCTTATGCACAAAAATGCTCTGATCCTTTGCGAAATGAGATGTCAAGTTGTGAAAAAATGGTAACATATAGTAGACGCAGAGAAAAACCTCCGATTTACTTATTAATGCTGCATATTTATTAATCAAATTTTATGCCCAAATGCTGTTAAAGGTCTCGTCAGTATTCACCATAAAAAATTAAGAGAAAATATCTTATTTTTAAATGTATTGTATAAAAAACTTCGGTAAAACATGCAAAAATTTAATTCAATTTTGGTAAAGATATGGCAAAATGCTCTGGCATTAGCATTTATATGGAAAAATCAATGCATCAATGCTTTTTCCCCATGTATAATATAAAATGGCATCCAAACGAAAGAAAAAATTTCGAGACAAAATAATATTTCTGTTTTAAGATTCATTTGTACAAAAATTATTTTTATCCTTAACATTTACAATATTCTTTCTTATACCTATATTTATCTATTTTAAAATATTAACAAGAATATTTTCTTCTCTTTTATTTCCCAGGGCTGTGACAGATCCACGTGACGGACGTCGTGTTGCACTTAAAAAACTTCCAAATGTCTTTCAATCACTGGTTTCATCAAAACGTGTTTTCCGTGAATTGAAAATGCTGTGCTTTTTCAAGCATGAAAATGTAAGTTTTAAGAAATTCATTATTTATGGTACAGCGCATATATTAGGGAGGTAGAACAAAAGTTAAACACTAAAACAAAACTTTAAGCTAGAAAAAATATTTTTACTTGAATGGTGATTCAAATGAAAGTTAAGTTTTTAAGGTGGACATAGTAAGATGATTTCAAATTAAGTCTAACCTCATAACAAAAAATATACAAATTTACACTCTTGTGTATGAGCAATATAGAATTATTAAATTGTAAATATTACTCATACGGTCATAATTCATATAAATGAAGAAATTGGTATTTAAAAGTTAACATATGTTTAAAAGTTTAGGGGTTTTTAGACACGGTAAATTTTTTTGTTACGTTTATTTTTGAAAATAAACGCCACAGTTATTACTGATATTATTTAACAAATACTGCCTACTTTTAGGCTCTCTATTAAATCAGTACAGGATAATCTAGTTTTAAATAATCCAACGCACGCACAGACACATTGAAAATAAATATTTAATTTAAACACATCATCTCTGTTTTTTTCATTTGAAAATTTATTCATGTTTATCAAATTTAATTAATTAAAAACATTTCACATGTACATTAAATAAATTGCACTTATTGCAGTTTATGCATTTAACTTCTGAATTTCATATCACAAACAATTTCGCATAAAATATATTTTCACTGTTTTGGGTGTGTGTTTATTAAGGTGTCCCGAATATGACACTTTTTCGAATTGGTTGAAAGAATACCTCTCAATCGATGCATATTAAAGAGCTGAATATGGCAAAAATGTGTAAAACATTTTTGAAGTGTATCTTCAGTTCCCTACCAGCGATTGAAGTTGCCGGTTTTAGTGCATTTTTGACAAAAAAAAAGTTTTGAATTTTTTTCCAAAATACGGCTCAAAAGTTTCGTAATTTTTAACTTATTGTTTTAGAAATATTTTAAAATTTTCTTTAGAGTAACTTTGGTCCATCAGAGGATTACTTAATTAACTTAGACCAAGTACAATTTCTATGTACAAATTTAAAAAAATATGAAGTATAGAAATTATACTTGCTCAAAACTAAAAAAAAATGCTTTGGTGTACCACAATTACTCTAAAAAAATTTTAAAATATTTTTCTGATAATAAGCCAAAAATTACGAAACATTTTGAAAAAAAAATCCAAACATTTTTTGGTAAAAATGCAACCAGTAACTTAAATCGAAGAGCGATTGAAGTGAATTTTGACAAAAAAAAAAAAGTTTCGAATTTTTTCCAAAATACGGCTCAACAGTTTCGTAATTTTTAGCTTATTGACGGAAAAACGTTTTTAAATTTTCTGTAGAGTAATTTTGGTTCACTAGAGGATTTCTTAATTAAGTCCAAGTACAATTTCTAGGTACAAATTTAAAAAAAATTTAAAGTATAGGAATTGTACTTGCTCAAAACTAAAAAAATGCTTTTTGGACCAAACTTACTCTAAAAAAATTTAAAATATTTTTCTGGTAATAAGCCAAAAATTACGAAACATTTGAGACCTATTTCGAAAAAACAAATCCAAACTTTTTTTTGGTCAAAATGCAACCAGTAACTTAAATCGCTGGTAGGGAACTGAAAACCCACTTCAAAATTTTGTTTACTTATTTTTCCCATAGTTAGTTCTTTAAAATCGATTAAGTGGTATTCCTAATTGTTTTTTATTAGGACACCCTAGTGTTTATACACTAAAAGACTTTGGAATAAGGAAACAAGTATTAGTTTTAAAATGTATGTCTTAATGTATGCTTTAGCAAACTGTAAAGAAGATTCCATTAAGAAACTTAAAACACGCTCGCGTGCATCAATTTGAGCGTGCACACAAAAAAAATTCATACTTTTTATGAATATATAATGAAAAATTTGCCAATGTACTAATTTAGGAACTTTTTCATAACATTTATGAAAGTTTGTGTCTCGTAAATTATGACAAGGTTCTTAAAATATATGTAGGAATACTAAATATTTATAAAAAAGTATTTAAAAAATTTGCCAATGTACAAAATCCTAATATTTAAGAAAACTTGCATAAATTGCAATAATACTGGCAATTTTATGTACCTTTTCATATATGCTACGGAAACTAGGAACACTTCATAAATAGTAAGTAAATTTCATTAAGAGTATGAACATTTAAAAATATGAACTTTTTCATAAAAAATTATGAATTTTATTTTTTTGTGTGTGGGCCGCGAAAGTTATGGCGGTTTAAAGTTGAAAATGTCAAAATTACAATTGTTGGTAAATTATAAAAGTTGTTGCAGATATGTATTACACTTATTAATATCTACAAAACTGGGTTTAAATTTGTGATTTATCTCTTAAGCATTAAGAGATACTTGGATACACATTTTTTTGATATGTATAATTTTTTCAATATAACAAATTAGACAAAAATTCTAATTTAAACCGGGCCTCGAGAGTTATAGCGGTTCAAAGTTGAAAATGTAAAAAAAATATTGACAAAATTACAATTGTTGGTAAATTTTAGAAGTTGTTGCAGATATGCATTAAACTCATTAGTGTCTTAAATACCTGCTATATATCTTAAGTGTAAAGTGATAGATCTATGGACTTTTTTTTGTATCTTTTGTATCATTTATTATAAATAACAAAGTACACAAAGTACCCAAAAATTCAAAAATTTTTTTAAAAATGCAATTTCAAAATTTTTATTTGAAAGTCAAATCTTAATTGGATTGGGAGTTATAAAGGTTTAAATGTCATATGTCTAATATATGGGATTAATAAAAATGAAAATGTTTTCGACGGCACACACATATTCATTTCATATATAATTATATCTTGAATTTCATTATTCATATGTCACCATATATAAGCATATCTTATAAAACACATATTTCTCATAAGACAGTAAATATTATTATATTTTAAATTATATAGCTTATATGTCACAATATATGATTACATATTGTGTTATGAGAATGTATTATTATATATGACAATAGATCTATCATATCTTATAATGTATAGCATATATGCTTAATGTCTTATTTTATAAAGGTTAATATTTAACAAGATATCTTTATATATGTCACCAATTATGAAATATATAATAATACTTGGATATGCATGACACCATATACAATCATATATTATAATATATTTTATTATAAAAAACAAAAGACCATATATAATTTTTCTTACACGGGGAGTTTATATTATACGCTTTACAACCGATTACTGAATGTCCAGTTAAAATTTAACAAACAGTTAAATTGAAAATTTATATGGGAAACAAAAACAAATATGTCAGTTATAATCCCAGTTAGTAGCTAACGGGACATTGTGAAAATGGGGCTTAGTCCCATTTTCACTATGTCCAGTTAGCTAATAACTGGCAATTTAACTGGCACATTTCTTGTTGTTTCCCATATAAATTTTCAATTTAACTTTTTGTTTAATTTTAACTGTACATTTAGTAATCGTGCCTTAATTGTACGCTGCAAATAATATACCATTCACAATGAAAATTTGTAAGTCGAACTCAGCCGACTTTTTGAGAATGTTTAACTTTGAGCCTTAATAAGTACGAGGCAATCACTTCAATTGTACTGAAACTTTGCAAAAAGATTGTTCATTTAATGTTTTAAGTAAATCTAGCAGTTGTTTTTTTTTTTCATTTAAAAATTATATAAATTATTGCAAATTTAGTCAGTTTTATCAATATTAAATTTTTTTAAAAATATCCGTATCTAATCAAGTTACTCGTAGTATATTTTACACATATTACGTGATTGTCGGTCGCATTCGTAGTGGGTGTGTATTATAATATCCGCCGGTTGCATTATTGAATGGTGGCTAAATTTATGTGTAGTTGTGTGCAAAATTTTTTCAATTGTTTGCTCAAATGCACACCACTAGAATACATAAATAATTTACACACTATTATATTTTTTTTTTATTATTGTAAAGAATATCTTTTTTTACCATTTTACTTTTCTTTACTTTTTCCAATTTCAGAAAATATTGTCGTTTAAAAAATATATAATTTAAATTTTAGGAAGTCCAATAAATACCATAGAAACGTTTAAATTTTGTTTGTCTACACCTTAATTCATTGGAAATTTTATATTGTTGGGAATGTCACAAACTTGCAGTTGAAATTCAAGGAATAGAAAAATTAAAAAATTCTTAGAACTCGTTTGAAAAATATCAACTGCAATGAAAATGCACACTTGCATTATACATTGTTTAAAGTTTCTTATAAATTTTAATTATTGCACAATTGTTGTTGAAATTATTTTATAGATTTAGAAAAAGAATTGGAAACAAAAAAACCTGTACTGTACTTCCCATGTATAAATATATTTATTTATTTAAGTCTGTGGATACAATATTATCCTTACAGAGTAACAACTTAAGTTATATACTGGTTACTTAAGTTATACTGGCGCGGTTTAAGAAAAAGGTTTTTGGGGAGGGAAGTTTAGAGTATTTTTAACTACCTTTTTTAATATTTTTTTTTAGGCTAGGAAATATCCCATTTTCCCTGCCCTTATTTATGATACAATAAAACCAAAGCAATTCTATAATTTTTATTTATAATAATCTGGGATCGAAAGTTCAAGCAAATGCATGTTTTATCCCCTTAAGTCTGAGAGTTTGACTTTAAATGGCATCGATTTGTTAATGCATTTTTGCGCAATTTACTATAAATGCATATTTTTTGCATATTTTGCTTTACATGCATATTTTTATAGCATATTTTTACTTATTTTGCTTTAAATGCATATCTTTACTAAATATTTTCACTTATTTTACTTTAAATGCATATTTTTATATAATTCTCTTAGTTTCTTGTAAAATAATCACGTTTAATGATATTTTGTATATCGCCAACGAGCCTAGAGATTAAAAAGGATCCAAGCTGCTTAAGCCGTTTTAGGTATTCTCTTAAATTTTATATACAAGTTGGGATTAAGAGAAATATTATTTGTGGTTTTTTAAATGAGTGTTTTTAAATTAAAAATAATTTAAATTTTGTGTTAATTGTGCAAAACGTAGGCAGACAACACAGGTCAACAGCAAAAAAAGGCTTGACTAACCACTATATAGATTTGATGCATCATGGCTGCCTAAGTACAAAAATGGTAAAATTTTTCAATTCTATGGATAATTTTTTTTTTAAAAAATTTTTTTTTAAAATTGACAATATTTTGAGCCATTTCTCCACTTATGTTGTCATAACTCAAAAACAACTAGTCCGATTTTGTCAAATTAAATTTACAAAAATTAAGGTTTACAATATCTTTAAAGAACTGTACAAATTTTTTTAATGCGATCAATAGTTTCAAAGTTATGAAACAAATTGTTAGCAAAAAAATGCTAAAAAAAAAAAAAAATTTGAAAAACAAAAATCTGGAAAAAATCGAAAACTGCAAAAAATATTACTTTTTATTTTTTTGTAGTAAAGCTACATATCATGCGAATTAAACTAGATATGGATCATAAAAATCGATGCATGCTTTACATTTTTATTTACAATTAATTGAAGGTATCGCATATTTACAAGCACTGTAGAAAATTGTACCTACTATATAATGAAAATGCAGAACATAAAAACTCAGGTGCATTTTACGACACGCATTTTGGCAAAACCCCTTTGGGAAAAACCTCTATGACATTTTTATGATTCTAATAATTAAAAAAAAATAAGTAATAAACAAAAGATTGTTTAATTTTTACGATTGCGGTAGGATAGTAATAAAACGCTCATAAATGTGCGTGTACGCTGAAGTGCTCTTATTTTCCGTTAGCTACCTGTAACGGATAATTTTTTTTTTTTCATAAAAGTCCTTAATGTTTTTTAGGATTCTTGGGAATAATAAAAAATTTGCAGCACACACAAACTGTATCCACACAAAGGGTTATCCCAAATTATAGTATCAGTATTTATAAGATCTCCTTGACCCTTTTTATTTCATTCAAGAAGTGTTTGCGATAACGCAAACATCATTTAATACCTACACAAAAATTAGAGTCATACAGCTTAGAAGTTAAAAACAATTTTCAAATATTAATAAAAATGAGCCAGAAAGCCAGAACATTTTCATGTAAAAACGATCCAGATTTATTTTGTTATGTGTGCGGCCAATATATCACCGGGAAAAAACGGAAGTGGTTCTTAACTTCATTGCAAAAGTCATATCAAGATTGCTATAATATCTATCCGCACAATTTGAACCAGCATTGGACACCGAGTACTATATGCATTCCATGTCGATTGAATTTATCTATGAAGTCTTCTAACGTAAAGTAAGTATAAATTAATAGATTTGGAATATTTTATAATTACAATATTTCTTAATTAAAATTTGAATTCTTCATATTCCTGATTTCAATTTTTTTTTTTTCATTTTACAGACGACACTTGGAAATTTTGAAGCCTATGCTATGGAGAGAAACAGCGAACCACGCATCCGAGTGTTATTTTTGTTTAAGTACAAAAAGCATATTTGATGGCCCACAAATTCGCAAATTGGTGAACGATACTGAATTTGGCAGTTCAATGTCAGAAATTGAGAAGAATGCATGGGATTCGTTTGTATGGGTTATTCAAAATTTCTTAGGAAATAACAAGGGTGATGATTACGTTGCGCACGTTGAAGAGATGTTAACTCACTTCCAGAATCTTGGATGCAACATGAGCATCAAATTACACTACCTGCACAGTCACTTAGATCGTTTTCCTGAAAATCTAGGAGACTTGAGTGAAGAACAGGGCGAACGATTCCACCAAGATATCCGGACAATGGAGGAACGATACCAGGGTCGCTGGGATGCACACATGATGGCTGATTTTTGCTGGAGTATTCAGAGTAACACTTCGTTATTCAACAATAGTAGAAAATCGACTAAAAGAAAATTTCAGAGTTTGTAGTTTATAATACATATTTATTTATTTATTTTCTTGTTTTATTTATTATAATAAATGTGAATAATAAAATATAAATTTTCTACTATTTAATTTATTTATTTATTTACATTTAAGCTCATCCAACACAAATGTCTTTCCGAAGAATAGAATCAGTATATTCTAGGTAGGGTTTTGCCAAAAAATACACGAATGTTACTATGTAATGCATTTTTGATGGGAAAATGTTTTCAAAATTCAATCAATCGAAAGAAGAACATTAACTACTCAATTTTATGTATATCAGACAAAAAACTAAAATTTGGTGAAAATGAGCGAATTCACTTAATTGTGAATAAATTCGAAAAAAATCAATCGATTTTTATGATCGATATCTCATTTTGTTCCTATTACATGTGGCTTTGCGATAAAGCAATAAATCTGAACGATTTTTGCCGTTTTCGATTTTTTATGATTTTTTTTAACCAAAAAAATTTGCTATTTTCACGTAAAAAAAATATTTTTTCCCTCAATTTTTTATTATAACTCCAAAACTACTGAGCCGATTGAAACGCAATATATTAACGGATTAAAGGCTATGTAAATTTCAGTTTTTCTAAATTTATTTGAATAATATCGGACTAATTTTTTTTTAGTTATCATTAATTATGTGGAGACACGTCTAAAAAAATTTATAATTTTAATTAAAAATTTTTTAAAAAAAAACCTCTCCATAGAATTTCAAAATTGAACCATATTTGTACTACTGGGACCACAATACATCAAAATTGTATAGTGGTTTTCAAAGCCCCTAAAATTTTTTCAAAATTGTTGCCTTGTATAATATATTGAACAAGACAAACTAACTTCAAAATTCACTTAAAATTACCTAAAAACATGAAAAGTATTAATTTAAAATGCTTCTCTTTCAGCGTTATTTTTCATCGAAATTGAATATTTTTGGTTTTTTAAATGCCTAATTTAAATTTTTTTATGCATTTTATAGGCGCCTAAAACACACATTTTTAGTACATGAAGTTCCTATCCCTGATACTAATATATTGCATCATATATAATTCTATATGAATATATGTATATAAAATAAAAAAAAAGTCTGTCACTTTTATATATAATTATATACAAACACATATGTTAAAACTTAACAAAGCACTAGCTGAAGTGCCCGGTGTTTCCCGGGTCAACTGTGATTTTTGAATGCAGAAAAAATTTTAAGCTGGGAAATAGACGACTTAATTCTGTTGTGTTTTGCAGAATCAGTTAGGATTTTAACGTTAAACTTGAAATTAAAGATTCCATTTGAAATTTATGAAATAAGGTTACAAAATTAAAAATTATTTTATGTTTAAAAATGTTGAATACAAAATGATGCTTTCAGTAGCAATTCACGACTTTATCAATAAAGATGTCTCATATTGATTTTAGTGCATGGTTTCGAAAAAGTTTATTCTTAAAGAATTTTTTTTTTGTTTTTTGTTAATGGACTTGTTATTGCGATAAGGAAAAATAAAATTTAAAAAAAATTAAATCATAAAGACTGCGAAAAAATCAGTGGGTATATTATATCATTTCATCTTAAAAACGAAATGGTTTTTCCTAAAATTTTTTGATTGGATTTAATACTTTTAAATTAAAAAAATAAACTTTATTAAAAATAATAATGGAATTTTTTGATTTTGACGTTTTTGATCAAAGTCGGTATTGAAGTGGGCTATGTAATGAAACTTTTACTGAGGCCTTCTTCGTTAAACGTAGGATATATGTGAGTAATTTCAAAGAAATCCGTTAAAACTTTCTTAGAAGTTTGTATTCGAAAAAACGAAAAAAGTTGAAAAAGCTGAAAAAATGTTAATTTTACATTTTTTGTCAAAAGTAGGCGTAGAAGTGGGCGTGGTCGATGAAAACTATACTACGATCTAAGTTGAGGTCCGAGGATTATTCATGCCGAATTTGAGGAAAATCCGTTGAGAATTGCAAATTTGTATAGAGAACAAACAAACAAACAGAAAATGAGTTTTATATATACATATATAGATTATCAGGAAAGACAAAGGACAAAGCAAAATTCAATGTATTTAAAGCAAAAAAAATATATTGAAATAGGTAAAAAGCTAAGAAAAGCTACACTTAAAAACAAAAGTTCAAAGTTAATACAATAAATAAAAGTTCATGATTATAAAAAGAACTTTAAATCAGAAAATCTTAAAAAAGCAATGAAAAGCGCTTAAGAAAAAACTATTTTAATGCTCAAAATCATCAAATCCAAATAAAGCAAAAAAAAAAAAAAAATACAGAAGTTAAATTTTCATTATTATTTGGAATCCCAATTAAAACAAAATAAATATGATGCAACAAAGAAATGTATCATATTTGATACAAATGAAAAATGATGTATATAAATGAATTATAATACACTGAGTTTGGTATAATTTGATACGATTCAATACAGTCAAAATAAATATGTTAAATACTGTGGTCCTTATTAACTCATTAATAGTGTCCGACCGAAGTATTCGACCAAAAAATGCTTTTTGTCAGTATTTAGCATTTTTAAGCATAATGGATAAATTTGACAAATGCAGAAATGTTCATTGGGCTTATTAGATGCGAATTCGAAAGTCTGTAGTTAAGCAATGAATTCAATATACGGCCGCCGAACATTCGGCTAAACCGGAAAAACTTCGCCGACCGATCATTTAACTTTACAGCTAAACTTCGGTTTTTTTCTTAAATTGTTTTACTCAAAAACAAAGTTTGTCCAAGTTGTCTACAAATACAAAAAAAACCGAACAAATATTGTTTTTGGCCCGTAGTCTGCGGTCGGACACTCATAGATCCGCTGGACATTTTTCAACCAAAACTTTCCACATATAAAAAACCATGCTTCATTAACAAAAAAAAATAAGTTTTGCCTTAAAGCGCCCTCTGGTGGAAATATTGTCCAAATCCAAAGTAAAAATCCGAGGTTGAAGATATTTTAAAAATTTATATTTTGTATAATTTTTAGAATTGTGAAATATTCGACCAATTAAAAAAACCGGTTTTCGAATAGTTAAAAAAACCGTAAATTTTAAAAACCGATTTTCGGTCTCTTTAATTCAAAACCGGTTCGAATAGCCGGGTGTTCCGGTTTTTATAAATCGCTTTGTAATTCTAATATTTGAAAATGTTTGTACACAACGAGAATTATCAGCATGATAATAATAAATTTTTGCATTAATGCAATGAAGTTGCATTGAAAATTTTCATAAAATTTTATGCAAAATTTGAATTCGTTTATTAAAAATTTCATACACTCAATGAAGAAATTTTATTAAAGTTGCATTAAAAGTATGAAGCTTTTCATTACTTTTAAAAAAAATTTCGTTCACTTTGTGAAGAAAAGTTTTTTTCGTCCATTAAAAACATAAAAAGTAAAATATTCATTAGTATTCATTACATTAAAAAGGCCTTATTAAAATAGCCTTTTTATGCTCGTTTCTAAATAAAATTAGTCGTAAATTAAAAAGATTGTGAAATAACAGTGCGAGAAAAAAATGCATAACCCCTTGCGTTTCACTGAGCGTTAGTTAGACCCTTTTACCTTAACTTGTTTTTAACAAAATTAAAGTAGAACAAGTATATTTGGTTAACATGAAGGATTGTCCACCGGGACGAACACCGATTTGGATTAAATGTGGAATTGTGAAGTTAAAAACTAAATTGTCTAACTCACTAAATAAAGCGAAAGAATCTCAATCCCTTTGATTGAAATTGGTGGGTGACCATTTAGGAAACCTTTTTAAGCGAAATATTTTATAGTCTTCAAAGTCTTTATGATATAAGAGAATAAAGCTATAAAGCTAAGGAATATTGAAAAAAAAAACTAAAGTAAAAAAGTTGGAAAAATTAAAGTTGAAAGAACAACTAACCCAGTAAAAAACGTTGCTTACCTGCAAGCAGGTTTGTAAGAAAGTAAGCCAAAAGAATCCCTTACAAACCTGCTTACATATGCCATGATTTTTATATGGCGAATTCCCACTTGGAAGCATTACTTTTTGGCAAAATAAGCGCTGATTTTAGCGCTTATAAAAAGCTGTGATTTCATGGCTTTCAGTAAAATCATTTTTCATGTCTAGATTATTACGGTTAAAAGTAATAATATGAATATTATATAATTTATTTTACATTAAATTCTACAGTTATTAATTTTTTGTTGTTAAAATTTTAGAAATATTAATATAATAATTGAATTTTTTCCGCACCACGTGCTAGCTCTTCAGAAGCAATTTAATGACTATTTATTTTGTACAACATACTCAAAAACACCAAACACGATCGGAAATCACTCGGTAAAACAGTTACAGATCGTTTATTATCCACGATTTTAAACTTTCTGCCTTACAACCTGCATCCTTGTAAGGGATTAAGGCTAAAGCTGCTTACAACCTGCATTCTTGTAAGGGAAATCAGTAGTGTCCGACCGAGTACTCGGCTTCGGAGTTCGGCCAAAAAGTGAAGTTCGGCCAAGTTCGGTGTTCGGCCAAATTTTGGCCGAATTTGGCCGAACTATCGAACTTTTTATGATTATTTATAAAAAGCACAAATAAATAACAACTGTGGTTATATTTACTTTTCCGAATTTACAAAAAAAACTACATAAAAAATACAACGTTGAATATGATAAAATATCAAAAAAAAAAAAAACGATATTTAAATATCAATGTGTGTGAAAAAATTTCAAAAAGCCAAAAGAGTTAAAAAGAAAATTTCCAGAAATATACCTACAAGATTTATAAGCAAATAATCAAGTTTAATGCGATATAATTAAATATATAAAAAAAAAAAAAATTCGAATGGTAAGTAATCCTAAAAAGAGAATAACAGGTTCATCAATTTGGGATAGACATGATGCAGTACCAGACTTAGAAGTGGCAGAACCAAACGAAAATTTTATTGAAAAAGAAATTAAAATGTTTATTACGGAGCCTTTAAGTCCCGAAATATAAATATATTTGAGTATTGGAATTCAAGTCCATTTACAAATTTAGCGAACAGCTTTTTAGCGCTGCCGGACAGCTGTATTCTGATAGACGAAGCAATTCACATGGTGTGAATGCGGAAAAATTGCTTTTCTGTCATTAAAATATCAAACTTTTTAATTTTAAATATTAAAGTTTAAGTTTTTTTCTATATCAACTTAAAAATCTATCAACTATTTTTCTTTGACTATAAAATATAGTACAAATATTTTATTCTGTTTTTGTACATAAAATAGTACAACTATTTTCCTAATATGATTTTTTTAAAAAATATACCTATAAATTTGTATTTTGTTTATGTTTAATAACTTTTTGGTTTAAATTTATTGATCTAAAAAAACAATTTATATTTTTTTTTATTAAAACAAAAAGTTCGGATTCGGCTTCGGCTTCGGCCGAACATTGATATTATGGCCGAAGTTCGGCTTCGGCTACGGCTTCCGCCGAAAAAAATGAGTTCGGTCGGACACTAGAAATCAGAAAGCTCAAAATTTTTTTTTTAGTTATTTTAATACGAAAATTATTCGTTAATTTTGCTGCTTCTCAGTATTATGTAATGGTAAGCACTTACATCAGTGCATTTGTTTTATCCTGCTTCTAGAAACACGAACAATTTTTACTGGGAATCCCCCTAATTCTATAAGGCGTAGACGTTTTTAATGCGTTTTTACAGTAAAGTCGTTATAACGACTATTATTCAGAGACCACTAATAACAGTTACCCCGAAAACTTTAACTCAAAAACTCCCTATGTTAGAGTCAACGGAGACGTATACTATTATATACCAAACGATTCGTATTGAAGTGCTCTTTCAGAATCTATTGTGATCTTAAGGAAACGATCTCAACTCCACAGTTAAGAGTTATTTTTCAACGAAAAAATAAAAGATCAGATAAAACTCTTAAGAAGAGAGTTTTATTTCGCCTTCATTAAATAAAACTCTTTTGAGGAGTTTTATTTTTCCCGTCAGAAAATAAAGCTCATTTGATGAGTTTTATTTTGAAACTCATTTAAGGAGTTTTATTTTTCCGTCTAAAATAAAACTCATGTTGTTTATTTTCTTCTTTTTTATTGACTTTATTTGCTATAATGTGTGAAATAATTTATTTATTTAATTTAACGTACATAGCTTTTTCTAAATTTTCTGCTGAAAGATTTGAACACAGGTCGCTCCATACCAATTTAAGAGCAGAGAATGCTCTTTCCACGCTTACATGGGTTGCAGGTACACACTTTATAGTTTTTGCCAATGTATACAAGTACGGATAGTGTATTCCTTTAGCCTCTCCGAACTCAAAAAGAGGTTTATCAATCAATAAGGGCCTTGGAGAAAAATTGTCGATTTCATAGAAAACTTTTTTTCATCCTCATTATCACTTCCTTCGCTTTCTTGTTCCATATCTACATATATAAGAAATAAAACAACAACCATTTAATAATAGGAATCAAACAATAACAAATTAAAAACGCACATGTTTTCATTTCAATGACGATTTTTACAATTGTAATGCAAGTGATAAGATTACACTGCCTTACAAATTGTAATGATCTGGCAAACGGCAAGCTTTGAGTGTCAATTTACATAAAATGAGTTTTATTCTCTAACGGAAAAAATAAAACTCCTCAAATGAGTTTTAAAATAAAACTCCTCAAATGAGTTTTAAAATAAAACTCCTCAAATGAGTTTTATTTTAGACGGAAAAAGTAAAATTCCTCAAAAGAGTTTTATTTAATTAAGGCAAAATAAAACTCTCTTCTTAAGAGTTTCATCCGATCTTTTATATTTACGTTGAAAAATAACTGTTTTGGATGTTTTTTTTTCTTTTTAAGCCACAAAATAACTGTTATAAAGGAACTTTTTTGATATCACTTATAACCGTTACGGTCCCTGCTATTATTTGCAATGTTTAACAGTCAAGAAAGACTTGTATTACAATAAAATCAATTTTATTTTCCCAAGAAAATTTTAGTTTTTGTTAATTCTGATTTTAAAAAATTGGATTTGTATGAAGACGTTTTTTTAAAACGCCTATTTTTTTACGAGTACAAAATATTCACAAAATCTTTACAAAAGCAACTAAAAGCTTAAAAATTTAAAGAAAAAGTTTTTAAGCTCAAAATCGGAAAATCAAAAGCAAGGAGCATATATTACAATGTAATGCATTATTTTATCGCACCTATTACCAACGTTGTCCTTGGATATACCTTTTTAATTTTTGCATATGTTTATAAAATCTAATCTAATTAAAAAAATATATATTTTTGACTACACCTTTTGCAACTGTAATTCAGAAAATATCAATTGGAATTTAGAAAACATCTATTGAAATTCAGGTTTTCCATGTCAAATTAAGAAAATAATAACTGAAACTCAGAAAACATCATTTGAAATGCAGAAACTATCAATTGAAATTCAGAAAATATTATTTTAAATTCAGAAAATACTCATAAAATTTTAAATTTATAAAATATTATTTGAAATTCAGAAAATAGTAAATGAAATTTCTGAATTTCAAGTGATAGTTTCTGAATTTCAATTGATATTTTGTGAATTTCAATTGATATTTTCTGAATTGCGATTGATGAGTTTCTGAATTTCAATTGATATTTTTTTTGAATTTGAAATAATGTTTTCTAGATTTCAATTGATATTTTTTAAATTTTAAATAATATTTTCTGTATTTCAAATGGATATTCTGAATTTAAAATGAAAAATCTGATTTTCAATTAATATTGTTTTGGATTTCAAATGGAAATTCTAAATTTCAATTGATTTTTTTTTTTCAATTTCAAATGGAAATTCTGAACTTCAATTGATATTTTCTCAATAACAATTGCAAAAGTTGTAGTTTTACTGGTTTATGCACAGCTGAAGCTTCCAAATGACGGTACGCCTAGTAGTTACTGTAAGAAATAAATAAGCACATATTCATATCATTTTGTAGTTTTGGAGTTCTAGATTTAAAATAAATAAATTAATTAAAATCTTACAATTTTGGAGGAAGTTAAACATTAGAAATAGCATATACCTACTTTCCGTTTCAAATATCGCTTAAGGGGGGACATTACATTCGCGGCAGAGAAAACAGACCTTTTTTTAAAAATTCATAACTCAGTCAAAAACAAACATTTTTCCAAAATTTTTATTATTGTAGAGAATTGAACAAATTACAAGAAAAAAAAAATTCAAAAAATATATTTTTCACTCCAACATGGTTTTATAGAGCTCCAAACTGGCGGCAGAGAAAAAAACGGGGCCTCGTGGTTGCAGCGCTGGGAGTCGCAAAAATTGTCCGATCTGGAAAAAAATTACTTTTTTAAATCTTAACAAAATTGGTTATCGTATGACATAAGCTTTTTTTAAATTTTTATTAAATTTTTGGTGATGTTCCAAATTTAAAAGTGTGTTTTTTTCGAAAAAAAAAATATTGACTTTAAAAATTCGTAAAAAATCAAAAAAAAATAAAAAAAAAAGCTCGTGTCATACGATAGCGAATCAACTTTAAAAAAATACAAAAAAAATCGCCAAAAAATGAACCCGCTAGTGCCGCAACCAGTACGAAAAACATGGTTTCGAGATAAACGCGTTCAAAGTTTGTGAACAAAGAAAACAAGGTTACCTTCAATCTGCCATGCCTGCTTCGTACTGTATGTCTTCGTTATCTGGTGTTGTGCTGTTTCTTACAGTTTCTTGCAATCGTTTAGCAACCCACCTTTCCAACCAATCCCACCCACTGGTACGAAATAACAACCACCAAAAGTCAGGTAGCAAGTAAAACAAGTATATCAGCTGCCGTACGTAGGTAGCGCGAAAATTAAAAATGCGCTCTCACTAATCCGGCTGTAACTTTTGAACCCGTAGGAATTTTTTCATGAAATTTTTTTCTTAGAATCTTAAGAATATTTACTAAAATACTAAATTATAAAAAAGTCGATTTCAAAAAACGGCCAATTTCATGTCCCCCCTTAAACGACACAACATATCGAAATGCTTTAAATGCAGTTCTGATAAAAAAAAAAAATATTTTTGACGATTTTGAAATAAAAAGCAGTAATTTTGACTGGCTGCGGGCAGAGTAGGTATAAAATAATTCCGTTCATTCAAGTGTTAAATAAAAAAAAAAAATAATTATTCATATTTATTTCCTTACATGTGAATTTTTATGACAACTTTTCGTTCTTATAAAAGTAAGAAAAATTACGACGCCCACTTAAAATAGCATAATATCAAAGTACGTATTTTGCATGACGGTGTCTTTTCTTAGCTGGAACATGTTGTCAACAATTTAGACATAACAATTACTGTATTATTTGCAACGTACTGCAGGCGGACAGGCAGGGCAGGCAGAGTCAGTCGGCAGGAGGGCACCATTTGTTAGGAAAATATTTTTCTTGTCTTTTATATTTATAACTATTGTTTATTGGAATAATGAATGCACGTGTGTTGTAAATACTTACAATATATATTTTTTATATACAATACACTCAAATCAAAAAGTTAGTATACAAATTAGTAAAACATTTTATGTCCCACATATCACAGATTTTGTTTCAATTTTCAGTACAATATTATTTTTAAGTAAAAATAATCCGTATTCTCTATTAACAACCCAGCAAAAAATTTCCAAAAAGGTAAGCGGGTTTGTAATCAAGCATTTTGGGCAGAACGCATTCCTTACTAGATTACCTACTCGATTCTTTTAACAGGGCGTGAGACTAAAATAATTGATTCTTTAGAATTGATTATTTTTTTTACCGAAGAACCATTTACTTTATATTTTTAAGAACTACATACATTTTTTAATAAAGAAATAGTTCCTTTGTAAAACTACGAAATACTTACACAAAAAAAATAAATAAATAGTTCCCTAGAAAAAATAAGAAGTACTTACATTAAAAAAAAGAAGTAGTTTCATAGGTAAATTCAACTTTTACTCACACGTAATTCTCCTACGTCACTCAAATATAACGATCAAAACTCATACGGAAATAAAATCCTAAAAAGTGAAACATCTAATTGTTATGATAACATGGGTTTGTCATAATTTTGGAGCTATAAACCACGAAAATATAAATGTTCAAAAAAAAAGAACGATTCAAAATTGAAAAACAAAAATATGACTCACGCACAATCACCCTCGAAAATTTTTTTTACACTCACTCACGGTAACGTCAGTAATTTCAACTTCCACTCACAATTTTCTGCTCACGTGCGCTTCCCTAATTTATACCTAACCACAGTTTAACAAAATTGAGGCAACATGCAATTTCTGTTTTTAGTATTATTTTCCTGCAAATAAAAATTTGTTTGAAAATATATATGAGATAAATTCTTTTTTCAAAATTAGGAACTACTTCCAATAACGTCCTTTTATTAAGAAAAAGTATATGATTACTTCTTGAGTACAAAAAGTTATAAAGGGTGTCCCAAGAAGAGCGCAATTTTTAAATTTTAAATAAAACACAGATATTTAAAAAAAAATCGTGAAACTTTATTATATCGTAAAGTAGACAGAATGAGGTTATGTATGGAACAATATATCGTGCAGATGGCCGCCGCGGCTTTGCTGGCATGCACGCGATCTTTTAATGAAATTTTCAATGACCGTTTTGCATGAATGCTGCGGTATTTCATTAATGCAGCGTCCAATTTCCTCTTTTAAGGCTTGAGTCGTCGTCGGCTTATTCGCGTAAACCATCGACTTCAAAAAACCCCAAAGAAAAAAATCTAATGGTGTTAAATCGCACGATCTAGGCGGCCAATTCTGATCTCCAAAACGCGAAATAACACGACCGGGAAATGACTGATGCAGCAATTGAATTGTTTCTCTGGCTGTATGACATGTGGCGCCGTCTTGTTGGAACCACATGCCCTCCACATTCATTTCTTCAACTCTAGGCAAGAAAAAACTGGTTGTCATTTCACGATACCGAACACCATTGACTGTTTGCGCTTGGCCTGCCTCATTTTCATAAAAAAAAGGTCCAATGATTCCTCCAGCCCAAAACCACACCACACAGTGACACGTTGAGGATGCATTTGCTTCTCGTGAATTACTCGAGGATTTTCCTCAAACCAAATGCAACAATTCTGCCTATTGACGAAGCCATCAAGATGAAAATGGGCCTCGTCACTGAAGATGATTTTTGCGAACTGTAGCCGCAAAAATTTCACCATTTTGGTAAAACAATTTCACAATGAGAATGCGTTGTTCATTCGAGTAGCGCTGCATTTTTACTAACCTCGTACCTTCTACTAGCAAACAATAACAATTGTTCAAATGTCAAACAATGACACTTCGAATGTTGCCAGATTTAAAAATTGCGTTCTTCTTGGGACACCCTTTACATATAAGTCAATAACCATGTTATTTTATTTTAAGTAAATAATTACTTTGTTATTGAGTTCATGCTTTCTGGTTTAAATTTAAATAATTGATTACAATACTTCTTGCTTTTTTGACTCTATCGTTTGAATGAGTTTAGTATTGCAGTTACTAAATTTGGCAATGAGATATGTAAGCAAGTGTGGGCATCACCTTCTTTTTGGAATGTGTAATTTTTTCCTGGGAAATTACAAAACTTTTTACTTATTTTCATTGCTGATTTTAGGAAAATATTTTACTAATTTTTTTAATCCGAATAGCGGAAATTACAAAAAATGTTACTTATTTTTCATAGTTGAGAGTAAAGTTGTTTGCAGGATATAAATTTTTATAATGTAAAATATAAAGAAAATGTCAAAGTATTTTAAAAATTAATTTTCATTGAAATAATGTATGAATTTTTAGTAAATAAAAATTAGCTAATTTTAGCCAACGAGTATTTAGCTAAAGAGTTTGCAAAACAGCCCTGTTAAACCAGTCTCATAAAATATTTATGCCAACTGGGATTGAGAAAACTGTTAAAAGTTTATGCTTATTTGCTTATTTTTCAAAATAAATAATTTAAAGTGTTTGTTAATAATGCAGAAAATATATTAAAAAACACAATTTGACTTGCAAATTTAATTAAAACAACTTAAAAACTTGAAAATTATTTAATTACAAATAGAACTGTTAACAAAATTTTAACATTTTCTATCAAAACTCTCTAAGTCTAAGTTTAGCTTTTTAGAAGAGATCGTTAAAATCGGATTGTTTTTGCAAATCTATTTCGATTTGTAAAGTTGACTAATATTTTCTACTACTTTCACCTAACCAAGTTTTACAAACATGTTTCTAGCTAAACGGCCTGCTGGCCTAAAGTTAGTTAACTTTTTTTGTGAAATTACAAATTTTTCTATAACTTTTACTGACGATTTTATTTAAGTGTAGTACGTATCTATCTCCATGTTGCAGATATTCAACTGACATTAAGATTTTTCTATTGAAATTATTTAAGTTTAATTTATTGATTACTTGTTTTATTACTATACAAATTTGTTGATTTAAATTTATGTCTTTTAACACCCTGCTGTTTTATTTGAGAACTTATTTTCAAATAGACAAATGTTTACATTTTTCGTACAATTTAAAATAATTTTCTTTCCAAATGTATTATTAATTAATTTTGTTTGCACAATGAGGGGTCTGGGAAAAGAAAATAAATATAAACACGTGTTATAATATTAAAGAGTTGGCTAATTTCGGATCTACTGGGCCCGGAATTCGAAAATTTACTTTTTCCAATTCCCAAATATTTTTTTTTTGTAGAAAATCGACTTTATGAAAGGAATAGTTTAGACAAATGTTAGAAAAAAACATTCATGAATATTATAAAACATTGATGGAACTTACTGTTTTTCAAATTTTCACAATAAAAGTCAGATGCTGAGTTTTTTATTTTTTCTGTCATAAATAAAAATTAATTTTTGACTTTTTTTGTATATTTTTTCACATTTTTATGTGTTTCATATGAATTTGTCAAAATTTATTATATTTCAATGATTTTTTTAAGAAAATTACAAAATTTTTTTCTCGACAAAATTAACGTCAAAAAATAACTTTTATTTTTGACTGAAATAACAAAAATTCTGTTCTATGCTCATTTGCTTTAAAAGTAACTGTTATTTTCGATACCTGACTATTTTTAAAAGTAATTAGCCTTCATCGTAAATTTTACAAAACTAAGTGAAATACGAGGGCAGATCAATAAGTCCGTGACTTTTCGAACTTCACTCGTAGTTATATGACTACTGTCAAATTTTGATCAAGTTCCGTCATTTACTTTGCGTTTAACAGCTGTTTAAAACATACAACCTCGTAGCTTTTTTTAAAAATGGAAAAAAATTATTTTCGAGTGCCCATTAAACATTATTTTTTGCGAAAAAAAAAACCGTCAATCAAAGCAACGAAAAGCTTGATAAATACTATGGGGACTCTGCATCGTCGATTTCAATGGTAAAAAAGTGATTTATTGACTTTAGTTGTGGTCGCACAAGAAAAAATGATGCTGAACGTTCTGAACGACCAATTGAGGTCAATACACCCGAAAATGTCGAAAAAATTCACGATATGGTGTTGGCCGATCGAAGAATAAAAGTGCGTGAGATTGTTGATACCATAGGCATTTCATATGGCTGTGTGGTTTTGATTTTAAATGATCAGTTTGGTTTAAAAAAGCTGTCTGCAAGATGAGTGCAGTGCCGCTTTTGCTCTCAATTGACCATAAACGTAATCGTGGCCAATTAGGTGATGGCAACAGTTTTTTTTGGGATGCACGCGGGATAATCCACATCGATTACCTTCAAAAGGGAAAAACAATAAACGGCGAATATTATGCCAACTTATTGGACCGATTTAACGAGGATTAAAAAAAAAAACGACTCCATATGGCCAAGAAATGCCTATTTTATGGACCTCGAAAAATACTATTTTTTGGAAGGGATACAAAAATTGGAGATACGTTGGACTAAGTGTATTGAGCTAAAAGGAGATTATGTTGAAAAATTTATTTTTTTTTGTAAAAGAACTGTGTTTCTTTCAAAAAGTCACGGACTTATTGATCCGCCCTCGTATATTCCAATATTCTTGTGGAAACTACACAGAAAAAATTATTGTCTAAAACATTCCAATTAAACTATTGTTTGATTTCAAACTCACTTTCAATGAATTGAAAATGAATTTGGTGCACACAAAATTTCCAGTTTTTATAACCCATAATATCAACAACAAAAAACAAAAAAAAAATAACAAGCATTAAAAAAAAATTATTAGTTAAATTAAAAAATTCGCTAATAAAATACTTCAAATTGAGAAAAATACTTCAAATTAAAAAAATAGCTAAAATTTAAGAAATCTCTTAAACTAATAAATTCTAAAATTGAAAAGAAAACAAAATGACAAATTGAAATCGCTGAAATAAAAAAAAAAAATAAAAAATCACCAAAATTAAGAGAATCGCTGAAATTAAAAAAATCTAAATTTAATTGTTTTCGAGATATAGACGTTTTGAATTTCATTAAGATATTTTTTCAAATTTGGCTCTGTTTTTATAAGTGATTCTTTTCAAGTTTGTTTATTTTTTAAATTTTTGTGATTTTTTCAATTAATAGTGTTGTTTCAATTTTATAATTTTTTTTTCACTTTGACAATTGTTTTCCAAATTTGTTTTTTTTTCCAACCATAGCTTTTTTTAATTTTATTTTTTATTTAATTTTTGGCGATTTTTTATAATTTTTTTTTGCAATTTTTTCTTATTCAGCGGTTTTTTTTACTTTTAACGATAAATATTAGTAATTTTTTTATTTTTGACAATTTGTTTTAATTTTTTGAAAAAATTAGTTTTCCTTTTTTTTTAGCGATCTTAACTTTTTTTTAATTTTGATGACTTATTTCGATATGGCGTTTATTATTTTTACGATTTTTTTAGTTTTTGGTGATTATTTTTTTTTTTAAATTTTGGTGGTATTTTTAAACTTTGTAATTTTTTAGTTTTTAGCGATTTTTTTTTTTAATTTTTCTAATTTCTTCACTAATTTTAGTCGAATTTTTTTTTTTTGCAAATTTTGATTTTAATAGTATCTACATTTTGGTTTTAATAGTACAGTACTTTTCGTTTACAGTCACATCGCTTATAGTCCATTTAGCGATATAGTCCGTTTTTACACTTTTACTGTCATCTAAAATCAAATTGCATACAAAATATTTAGGATATAGTCCATTCACGATATAATCACATTTGGCTTATATGCCACTAAACTCTGGCTACTAAAAGTAAATTTATATGCAAATAATTTAAGTTATAGTCACAATACAGAAAATTTCTAATATAATTGTGAAATCTTGAATTTTTTTCGGTTTAAAATTATTTAAAAATTTAAGAGGCTAAAACGAAAATTGGAACAAGGAAACTGAGCTGAATCGTTTCAAACATCGTTTTTATATTCCAAATTTTCCACATGTTATAATAATAAATGAATTGCATATAATCACATTTTATGATCACTATATCACAATTTATTTATAGGCAACAAAATGGCATATAAAAAAACTAGCGATATAGTCACATTAGCGATATAGTCCACAACTTGTGTGCAACTAAGAGATGTGACTATAAGCGAAAAGTACTGTATCTACAAAAAAAGTTGTTAGAAATTTTAAACATTATTCAATAAAATTTTTTATATATATGATTAAAACCTTAATTGAAAATAAAATCAATTAAATAGCTACAAATTATTTTAATTGATACTACAATTTCCTTAATAAGACCATATTTAATTAAACTTTTAATTGAATCAACAATTATTTTACTTGAAAGTCGATTTTAGTTTTTTCTGTGTAATATAAAAAAGGCAAATAACAATTTTAACCCTTTGTCAATTTTAACCCTTTGTCAACCCTAAATATAAAATAATTGATAATTATATACATTATGCATTATATTTTTGTTTAAATATGTTCAATAGGATTATTGGTCATTAAAAAAAAATCATTATATGTATAATCTGTCCATCAAATTATTAACAAAGTCTGGCTTTTTTAATTAGCCTTTATCTCCGAAAAATGGGCGTTTGGTGTATCTTATAAACTAGCAAAGCAACACAGAAAAAACTAAAAACGGGTTTCAATTAAACAAATTTATTGAATCAATTAATATTTTAATTTATTTTGCACCTATCACGGCTATGATAATATCAATTAAAACTTTTATTGAAAATTAAAATGGAAAAAAAGTTATAAATAACTTCTAAAAATTAAAAAATATGATACTCACGAAAAAAAGTGTGTGAACGATACGTTGGTATGTGTGTTTTGTAAATGCTGCGTCTGTTGTATTTGTTAATGCTGCTTCTGTTGCTTGTTTTATATTTTATATTGAAAATTTTCTATTTAAACTACAGTGTATGATAAAATAATTTGAGAATTACGTCTAAAATAAAATATGTGATTCAATTAAATATTTGTTTAGAAACAAATTTTATTCAAATCAAATCTTTAATACATATTTTAAGTTGATAATTTTTTCTGTGTATGAACTCGAACAAAATCAAACAAAGCATTTTTGGATAATCGCATGTTTTAGTAGTAAAAATGGGCTGTTTTTTACCCATTTTTCGGGAAAATGCTTACATGTTAACCTTTTTGTTTCTAATTTAAGGACCCCAAACAAGAATCTAAAGACGAAATAGAAATAGAAATATATCGACAAACAAAAAGTCGGTAGTGAAAGGAGTAAAGACCACTTTGAAGCAAAATCGACCAAAATTTGTATTTAAATTAAAATTTATTTAAATTCCGTTAATTAAAATGTTTTATTTAGCGTTTAAAGCTGCTTGAATGGTTATTATATGTTAGTTAGGCTAACTTTTTCAACAGCGATAAAAAAAATTGTTTTAGTCCAAAATAGATGAGAGCAGTTTGAAATAAACTTTGAAAAAATGAATAAAAAAATAACAAAATATAATAAAGGTCCACTTTAGCGAACATACCTATATGGTTTAAACTTTAAAAATCGACATTTTTGTTACAACGCACAGTGGTGTGTTTTCAAAAAATAAAAGTGGTAATAAGTATACTACTGGGGAGGACCTAGGCTTTTAGAATATTGTAATTTGAGACACCCTGTGCTTACACAGGGTGATTACTATGGCACCAAAGTTGACCACCTCGCCTATAGAAAATCTTTAAGTGTTTGCTACTTTGGCAAATTTGAACCGATTGGAAAAAATTTGACTGAGAAAATTTTCTATACACGATAAACAAAAAACATGCGTATGGTGGGAAGATATCTCTTATACCTAAAAATATTTGATGTTAAAAACTAAAATTTTAATTTTTGCCTTGACTTTTTTTTTGTTTTTGGCCAATATCTTTTCTGTTACAAAACCAAATCAATAAAAATAAAATTAGTGAGATTACTAACACATTCAGAAACAAACTTAAATTATCTTGAACAGTTTAGCGGTGAAAAATGCTCAAAGTCAATATTTTAAAAAAACTCTTAAAAATCGGCAATTTTCTACGAAAATGTACCTTAATGCATTTGCGTTTTTTTTAGAACTTTGTTAATAATTCCCTGCAGGAAGCTTGGGGTCAAGTGTCTCCAAGTCTCCACTTTTGTCTACTATTTTGTTGACATTGTCAACTAAGCGTCTACACTTTTTACTTTATTAACTCGCTAGTAAATCTATGGTTCTTATGTCTACATGTGGTCCCATAAGAACTAACGAGTCACTTGTGAATCTTTGGTCCAATGTCTGCATATGGTCCCATAAGAACTACCTAGTCACTAGTGAATCTATGTGTCTAAAGTCTTCATATGGTGCCATAAGAACTACCTAGTCACTAGTGAATCTTTGGTTCCAATGTCTACATATGGTCCCATAAGAACTACCTATTCACTACCTAGTCAATAGTTCTAATGTCACTAGCGATTTTCAATGACACGTAAATGTTAAATGTCTATAGCAAATTACATTGCCTGGGGAATATTTGGTTAGTAGTACTGGTGACACAGTCAATAGTGAATCAATACTTTTTCACTATTGACATTTCCTGCAGGGTTATTATTATTTTTTAACCGTTTCTAAAGAAATTGACTTTAAGAATGGCTGTGAACATAATTTTATTTATTTCTGGACATGCACTCTACATCCAGCATTGTTCGAAAATAGCCAATTTTTAAACGAAAATTTGACTTTGCAAGTGTGCCCACAAGTAGTATACTTATTAGAAGTTCTATACTTATTACCACGTTTTTTTGAAAACACACCACTGTGCAACGGTAGCATTTAAAATGTTATCTCCTTTATTTTGATTATAAAAAAAAATAATATAATAAAAGTTTAAATGGCTGAATTTTAGTGAAAATTTTCGGTTCCGCATTGAGTCTTTCATTATTAACTTATATTTCTCCGTGTGTCTTTTTTGCAAGGGTTTAAATTCCATAAAATTTAAAATATACCTAAGAAATTCTATATATTTTTTTTTGATCGATTGGTGATGATTGCATTGTATAGGTATGTTCTAAGAAAATTATTTTAAATGTCCGCCCTTATATCCGTATGTCTGCCACATTGTCTGACTGTTTTTTCTGTTGTTTTTTTAACAAACTCCTAAATGACATGCAATGTTAGGGAGTATGAACAATGTACATTAGAGTGTCTCGTTGAAAATCAATTTAAATTTTTAGCAGCAAAATAATGTTTGCATTATTATGACTTTTGAACGCGTCAACAAAAAATTAAAAATTTGCTGACATTACAAAATCAAAGTCTCTTCTTTAAACAATGTTGCACAAAAACAAATTTTTTTCGCGAAAAGGATAACGAAATTTAAAAAATGTCCTTAATTTGCGAGAATCACAAAAAATGCAATTAACTTACAACATCACTTATCACTTACAGCATATAAAAATTTCAAGTTGAGAATCAGGGATGTTGAAAAATAAGGGAATTTTTCCTAAAGTATCTTTGCATATATTTTTTACCCAGGACATCACACGTACTCACTTTTTCGTTATAATAACATCGTATGGCCCTTCAAAAGGAACATAAAAGTTTAATTTTTTAACAAATTATTTAAATTAGATTAGCAATAACAAGTATTTGAATTAGCCCGGTGCAAACAAATATCAATCATAAAAAATTAGAATTTAATTTGTATTTAAAGGGAAATTGAAAATGTTTATTATAATTATTTATTATTATTACTAAACTAATAAAGCTAGAAATCTGAAATTTTAGTATGTATTACAGAATAGTCAAAACTTATACATGCACGCAGAGAAAAACTATGATTGAATATGATTGCGGACACGAAATTATCATGTTATGATCGTAATTATATATTATTCTGGCTGATCATACTATGATTACCAATGACGATTTTATCGACACTTAGAATCATAATATGATTGATACGATCATATTATTTTTGCCAGGCATTGCAGTCATAACATGATGCTCTTATTTGATTAATTATTTGGCCAATACTTTTCTTATTTTGTAGAATTTTTTATTCTTTAATTTTTGAGCTACTAAGGCCTAAAGTTATTAATGTAAATAAAACAACAGTTTATTACATGTTCCCTGACGTTTCGTCAATTTCAAAGGGTCGTCTATTTAAATGATAAAAAACATAAATCAATACAATAATCATACACCAAAATAGTTTTAACTTTTTTTAATTTTTTTTTTCTTTTTTACATTAAAACGAAACTGATTTTACATTAAAACTCTTAAACTATCATAATATGTGTTTTTTCTTTTTTGTCAAGGATATTGAAGAAAATTTATGTTCATCATTACTGGTAGTCCAAAAAAATCGATGCCTTATTGCCGTTTTCTTATTGGCTATGCCAAATTTCATAAAAATCGTGTTTCAAGTTAAGATATCCCTAAGGCGTACACGCAAAGAAAAACATGGTTGGGGCAACCATATTCAAAGAGCATCATACATTTTTGGATTTATGATTGCGGCAACCAGGCACGTAGCTAGGAATTTGTTTCGGGGGGGGGGGGGGGGGTGCTTTCCGATTTTGATTATATATTTTTTTTTTTTGCACACTAGAGTAACAGCTTTTTTTTTTTTTTTTTGTTTGCTAAATTTTTACCTACAGGTAATGGGCAATCATGTATTAATAATAGAAATCGCTTTCTCAGGTCATTTTGCATAAAAAACCTCCCGCATAAAGTGCATTTCCTTAAAATGCATTTTTTCATTTTTTACTTATTGTGTTCATTATTTTGCGAATTTTGATGTCTATATCTCGAAACAACGCTTTAATCTGTTTGATCACAATCCGCGAAACACGTCAAATTTGAAAACGTTTGTGTACTTTAAGTTGGATATGCATCGTTATTGTCTAATTACCGAAAACCGCGAAAAATAAAATTGCGTTACTTTATATTTTTATGTGCTAATATACGTCTAGGCTTGCTAAAACTTGATAAATGTAAAAAAAGTAAAAAAGTTTCAACTTCTAATAACCCGATTAAAATTAATATGATGCTTTATATAATCATACGAAATTTAATATGAGTCTTAATACAGTTTTATCCGAGAAATGGGCATAATAATTAAATAACATCCGAATAATGACGCGATACAATTTAAACGATTTTATATAGCGGTATGAATTTATATCTGAACTGATACTGATATATACAAAATAAACTATAGTTGTATCCGGTTTTTGATTTTAAAACGTCATGAAAATCCGAAATATCTATTAATCCTTTTAGACTTTAGCCACTTGCAAAAGGTTTACAACTTTATAATTTGTAACAAATTCCATAGCATTTGGAAATTTTATTATATTCAAAAATAGAAAATAATATAATGAAAATGAAGATTTTGTGGAATTTATTAACTTACACCATTGACTAACAAACACGGAAAAAACGTTGAAACTAAATTTAGAGTTTTAGATTGAAAAAAATCTTAGACTAAATTAAGAACTCATAATGTTACAAATGAAACAAAATTATACACAAAATGATGCAATTAATTGTACTATTGTATTGATTTACATCCAAAACATGATTGACAAATTTTCTAGTGTGACTCTGCATGGGGTAATATACAATTTGGTCTAAAAAAAAAATTGAGAAAATTTGAGTCACATTGAACCACGTTAACACATTATGCAGAAAAAATCATTGTCAAAAAAATTTCAATTAAACTGTTGTTCGATGAATGAATTAGGTATAAAAAAAATTTTCAGTTTTTATAACGTATAATAACAACATTGAAACAAATGCAAAAATTTTAAAAAGTCGCCAAAATTAAAAAAAAATCATTTAAAGTTGAAAATACGCGTTTCTTTAATTTTGGTGCTTTTTTTAAATTTTTTTTTCGAATTTTGGCGTTTATTTTGGGAGTTTTTTAAATTTCTGCAATTTTGAGGATTGTTTTTAAATTTTGGCAATTTTTTTTTTCAAATTTTGCGATTTTTTCAAATGGTCTCTATTTTATTAAATTTTGGCGATTTTTTTATAATTTTGGTGATTTTTTTAAATTCTGTAAGTTTTCCCAATAGTAAACAATATTCCATTAAATTCTTAATAGATGTGAATAAAACTATATGTAATTGAAAATAATATTAATTAAATAGATACAAATTATTTTAGTTTTTACTACAATTGCATCAACACGACCGAATTCAGTTTAACTTTTCTGAATCAACAAATATTTTAATTAAAACTCAATTTAAGTTTTTTCTGTGTAGACATATTTAATTTTTAGTTGGCATTGTCTCAAACAATTTTTTGATTATATTTTAAGTCAAAGACTTCGAAATCTCTTATGAAATGATTTTATTTATTGCTTTTTGTTGAAAATCAACTCTAACAATGATAGCCGCCCATTTGCAGGCGATGTTTTCTAACGAAATTTTAAGATTCGAACCATATAAAACTATTTCCTATTTGATTCAAGTCAAAAATAAATATTTTCATATTAAATTTATCAATAACATTGTTACTTTCTAACGAATTGTATTAAATTTTTAAATTTGTCAAATCATTTCGGGGGGGGGGGGGGGGGCTCTAGCCCCCAAGCCCCCACCCCCCCCCCCCTCCCGCCTAGCTACGTGCCTGGCGGCAACCATGTTACTATTGTTGTGACAACCATATTCTTATCGTTTTCTTAATCATAATATGATAATTAGATTATCATATTATGGTCCCACAATTGATCTCAATATTATTATATTATGGTTATAGAAATGTTTATAAATTATCATAGTATGATTCCTACATTATTCGCGCAGCATTCTATTGAAGCTGGATTAAAAAGTTATGTTTTTTTGTTTTTATTCAAACGAATATTTATTTATTTAATAATTTACGCATTTAAATAAACTTATTTTAAAACAATTTAAGTAATCAAATTGTCTTTGCGCTGGCGAATAAGATGTGTTTTATTAAGAAGTTACATAAATCATTATTTTACATCTATGCAATGTTTTTATAGTTTCTAAAATAGTAATACTGAACTTTCTCTTTTTTAGCACAAATCTTGCTTTGTCAATTTAACTTTTGCCTAGGCTCCCATGATAGACCGGGTTGAGACTACAAAATTATTCCTTTTTCTACTTTTATGTTTTTCTATTTTTATGTGTTTTTTTTGTATAATATTATTTAATTTGTTCGTACTGACTGCTTCTTACTTAAACAAGAATGACACTAAAAGAGCAAAGACGCTTATAAAAAACAGACCGATAATTTTATAGTTGGCTGCAGTAAGAGAGAGGAATATGATAATAATTACTATATTATAATAGTAGGCAATAGAATAATATGATAACCGAAAAAAGATATATTTTTGCTATAACTTGTTTAAAGCAACCATATTATTGGTGAAATATGATTGATACAATAATAATTTAATTGAAACAGCCATTTATGGCTGTAGGAAACATAGTTTTTGCTCTGTGTGTATTCTCTAAGACGAGACTTGAACTTAGTTTCGTGTTCATAAGCTTCGTTTTCTAGAATAGAATGATTCACTATTTTTGTATTTAATTTTTGTTTTTAATTTCAATTATAAATTAAATTTTAAATGTTTTTTTTTAGTTTTTCAAAATGTTTTCTTTCCCTCAGGAAGAGTCGGTCATTAGAGGGTTTAGTAACTCTTCCCGTATTGAGCTCAACATAAATATTTATAAATATTATTTAATTCTAGAGAACGGCCTTCTACGGGACACCCTTATGTACAAAAGTACTTATATTGTTAAAGTTTATAAACCATTTGAATAGTAGAAAGCTTTATAATACTAAATACATCAATCACTAGTTATACGGTTTATATCAAAATCTTGAATGGATATGTACCAATATTGAAATTTTTTTATAAAATGATATCCGACTTTGAAAAAACTTGTCAAAAATATATACACAAACAGAATTTTAATGGACGAAAAATTATAATATATTTCTATTTCTCACAAAATAAATGAAAAATTAAATGCGCCCCAAGGTTTATCAGTGCGGGGTCGTGGGTTCAATTCCCACCAGAGGAATTGAACCCACTACAACGCGCCGAAAGGTTAGGGTAATGGTATATAATTTGTAATTATATGATTACTAATAAATAAAATAAAAATAAATTAATAAAAACCTTCGTAATTTATATTAAAAACCTTTTTTAATGAAATTTCTTCGAACCATTTTATGAAAACATGCAATAATTTAATGAAAATTTTCAATGCACGAGTCTCAGTGCAACTTTATTGCTTTTATGAAAAAACTTAAATTATCAAAAGCGACTTTTTAATAGTCATTCCAAAGAAGTTAACAAAAATATTAATTGAACAAGAACTAAATATTACCGCCGTACTGTAAGTATCCGGTGTACTATATACTATTTGCAAGTAGTTTAACTGTCTGCAGAGACAAACATTGTTGATTTATTTAGACAAAAGGTAATAGAATAAAACAAAAAAAATATTAATGAACTTTAGTGTTTGCAAAAAATATTGTCATATTACATATTTTCTAAATAAATAAACTTTTTTTAAATTGTAATATTTAATAATCTTAGCATTCTAAACCATAACTGCTCGGGAAATTTCCTCCTTATTTCCATGGTTAAGATTCAAAATCGCTTAACGCTTTGTAATTTCCAGATTATATGAGATATATACAACATACGATCAAAATCGTACGATTCAAAATCCAACCTTTAAAATTACCAGAAGTATTTTGGTGCGTATGATTAATATTATAAATTTATTAACTCTCCAATTCTATTATGCCCAAAAGACTATTTGAAATAAGTCAAAAGATAACGAATTCACCTAGACGGTTAACCGATAAAGACATTATTCGAAAAAAAACCCCGGTTATTTGGGTAGGTTAATCGACAAAATTTGCAGTTAATCGATTAATCGTTTAATGAAAAATAAATATATTTCTTTGTGACTTTATCAATAATAAAATAGTTTCTTTCTAAATAAGGTCTGCTGCCTTGATATATAAATAATTAATTTAGACAGATTTAAAAATGTATTTCGGAGATACAATTTATTATTAAGGAAAAATTTAAGGCACTAAATCCTTAGAGTTACAGAGTTTTTCGATTAAAACGCTCTAAGATGTTACTATTTTTAAAATATGAGAGTTTTAAAGAACGACTGGTAGAACAACTTATTGTCTAGTTCTAGTGTCGTTTTGTACACCGATGCCTTTTCTTTGAATTATTACATCGATGTTTGTTCTCCAAAGTAGAACAAGTACTCATTAAACTGTTTTCAGTGAAACGGCTTCGGTTTCCTTGAGATTGGTTCTAGTGGAGCATGTTTTAAAAATGATGTAGTTTCTAACAAAATTATTAAAAAAAAAATTTATAAAGTTTCAACAGTTGAATTGAGAGTTGAGAGACTTGATTTAAAATACATGCTACACAGAAATTAGTTCTTTTCTTTCTATTGCAACGTAGGGCAATTTTTTTTTTTTTGACTTTTGCAGAAGTTAGCCCTTTTGTTAAAACCAGTGTACTTTTTTTAATAATTTTGAATTTATTTTTAGCATTTTCTTAACTTCAAATGACATCATCAATTTTATGATAAGGTTTTAAAATAAATTAATCGGCCTTATTATGAGTGTCGTTCTCGTATTTCGACAGTGGTCGTAGTCGTAGTCGTTGTCGTTTTCAATATTTTTTGGTATCATGTAAAATTTTCGACAACGACATTTTTGTAATTGATTTTTAAAAACAGGTTGGTTCATAATTATCACCATTTTAAATGTTTATGAGCAACCCGGTTTTATAATCTGTCAAAAAACAGCTGTTTGGCTGCATTAAAAACGTAAATTTAAATACAAATTATTGTTTGTGAAATACAAATAGAGAATATTTTTTAAAGCCTTAAAATTCCAAAGGTTACCAAAAGACGAGACAGAGAATCAGGATACTTATTTTCTATCAAATATCAAAATTTTTTAAAACAGGGGTGCTTCGTCTCTTATACGAAAAGTCTCGTCAAGCTTGGAAACGATTTCCTATTTCATCCAGTTCAGTACGTCTTCTTTCAAGTTCAAGTCCCTCTTTTCTAAGTTTTAAAAGTTCTCTTCTAAATTCTTTCTTACTTTTTAGATCTTCCTTGTAAAGTTTAAACTTTTCTTTATTTTTTTTTAACTCTTCCTTGTAAAGTTTTAACTTTTCTTCCTTTATATTGTAGTTTTTGCGTTGATATCTTTTAATTTCAGATAAAGATTGTTTGATTTCTGTGCAATGCTGTTTGTACTTTTAATTGTTCCTCTAGATCATTTTTGGCTGTTTTCTTAGTTGGGGTCTTGTTGGTAGCATTTAAAAAACTTCGCTGTTGAGGAACCTCATTATTTTTTGTTGGTGTTTTTGATGAACGTGAGTTATGTGCTTCTTCAAGAACATCATTGTTTTGTGTGGATTTCATATATAGTCTTTTGTGAGCAGCTCGGTTCTTCGTTTTCTTTGTTCTCATTCATTAAGACATCCCCTTCATTGTGGTCATTTTCTATATTCCTGCGTTGGATACCAAATGCAACACCAGAAGGATTTGCAATTGTATCAACTTGCAACAAATCGGCGGCAGCTTCTTCTGTAGGAGATAACACATACTGTTGGAAGGAGCCTCCTCCGGTAGCATGACGTTCTGCTCTGTTGTGAACTAATTTTCTTTTTATTTTAAATTTGTAGTCAGCCCATACCTTCAGCCAACCCTCGCCTGTACCTGTTGGAGGTCCTAAAATGTTGAGTTGATCACCAATTTTATTCCACTCCTCTTTTGTGTTCACTGTATTTACGCGACTACTATATCCTCTTGCCAGGCTTGGATATTGTTCCAAGAGTTCTACCATCCTGGTAAATTGCTTTAAGTTTGTAATTTTAGGTCTACAATTTATTGAAAAGAGGTAAATGTAAAATTAATAGTCATAAATCAATTTTAAATTATTATGAATACCAACTTTTTTAATAATTCAATTTTTTCCATTTTTTTTTTCAGTTTGTCGTGGACAAAAACTTTAACGACGATTTTTTTAATATTTGACATTTAAATACGTCACTGGTGGTACCGAAAATTGTAATAGAATATTAAACAGTGATACATTCTGTCGTTTTTCGACAACCATAATACCGATTTTTAAAAACGACTTATTTACGAGA
Source organism: Delia radicum (assembly GCA_021234595.1). Classification (NCBI taxonomy): domain Eukaryota; kingdom Metazoa; phylum Arthropoda; class Insecta; order Diptera; family Anthomyiidae; genus Delia; species Delia radicum. The sequence goes on along the minus strand of CM037853.1, from coordinate 77,273,543 downwards.
CGACAACGACACTCATAATAAGGCCGAATATTTAGATATAAAGCATTGAAATAAATTTATTTAACTTAATAAAGTAATAAACCTAATGAGAATTAATAAGATCTAATTAAAATGAATTTTATATATTTATTACTAAGCCATAAACATTTATAAAAAACAACTACATACATAAATATTACAAAAAAGAATTTTTAATTGACAGCTTTTAAAATTTTCAACACATCGATTTAATTGAAAAAAGTAGGGAATTATTTTTTTCTGTGTAAAACATTGGCAAATTTCACGTCACGATCTTATTTTCCTAAACCGATAAAGCTTTTGCTTTGGATAGTTAAAAGAAGTTATCTAAAGGCTTATTAAAGCCTTCCCTTGATTTACATAGAATTTAAAGATATTTTAGAAGTGTTGCTTTTTTACAGCTTTTCTTCACACCTTTTCTGCCACAATTAAGAATATTACCAAGTTTTGGAAAATAATAAAGGAAAAAATCCATATCAAAAATTTAACCTAATTTAACCGATTATTCGGGTCGAGGCGATTAATCGAGGAATCGGTTATTCGATTAACCGAATTGGAAACACTAAATTTTATATTATACAAAATAAAAAAATTAATAAGGCAAAAAAAACTTTTTGCTAACGTGACCGTTTTTTTTAACCCTAGAACATTTATTACCTTTTTATAAATATATTGGCAACAATGTGTTGAAAAAGTTTATGCTACTTTAATAAAACGCTTTGTTTCCATATTTTTTTTTTCATCTCAATATTTATTTTTTTATTCACTCATTTATACATTTTATTATTTCATCTTTTTATTCATCGACATATGACGACATCAAAAAAATAAGGGAATGTTCGATAAGTTGATTTTGGATTATATAAATAAAAACTAACAACCCGGTTAAAAAGTTCATATTTATGTTATCATATATGGTCATCTATATTCGTACATACTAGAAAAATTAACACTCATTTCCTCATATATAGACAAATATGTTCATATATTATTTTATATGGTCATCCATATGCGTTCATACATTATATTTTTTTTTTGTAATTTTTTTAGAAAATTTTGTATTTAAAAAAACTGTTAATAAAAACAATATTAAACAAAAAAATGTTGTTTCAAATGGCAAGGCATGTATATATTATGTATTTATGTCAGCGCAAATATTCTGTTTATTGTCGCATCACAATGAAACATTTGCATATAAAACGACATTTTAAACAACTTTAAAATAAAGTATAATACGACCACATTAAATTAAAACATTGTGGATAATATTAATATTATAAATTTTTTAAACAGGACATTACAGATAAAAATACGAATTATTCAATACGTTTAGTTTTTTCTTATACAATTAAAAAACACTTTTCATAATAAAATTTAATTATGATCTTGTACCTTAGAAAATTTAAATGAAAATATGAACTTGCAGTTCAACAATTTATACTAATTGAACGTTTTGAGTGTTTCACATTTCCTGTTTAAAAAAACTTTTAATCTAGTCCACTTCATGAGATTAACAACAATTACAGAAACACATTTTATATTTTTATATGCACTTATTTGTCGAAAATAACAATTACAAAAAAAAAAAATGGTAGAAACCAATTCTGAATTTTGTATATCTTGTACGCAGTATTAAAGTACTCAAGAAAACAAAAGTTTTGATACCAATATGGCCTATGCTGTGTGCCCAGGGTTGTCACTTATTTGAAATATTTAAAATATGGGTTTTATATAAGCTCTTCGAGAAAAGTCGTGTTGAAGACGAACGATTACGAACATAGAAAAAATGCCAGATAACTCTTTATAAAATTAAATAAGCATTTCCTGTCAGAAAACGACAAACGGACCACCGCTGGTAAGATTGTGCACCTAAAAAAACGTGTCTAATGATTTTTTATAATCTACAACATATCCAAGTTTCATTAAAATCAGCGGACTCACCACTGTGTAATTTCCTAGTAAGTGGAATATTCCAAGTCCCAAATACAGCAGCTTATAGGTCAAATCTTTGGTCGTTTTTTTTTTTTTTTTGCTATAGACCATTTCTATTGAGGCAACTTATATAAACGTTAAAAATATATAACATATTTCATAATAATTCAAAAGGTCCACATTCGAAAAGCTTATACAATTGTTAGAAAATTATGTGAAATCGACACAAAATTTTATTTAGATTCAAATTTATTTATTTAAATTTTGTTAATTAAAGCATTTTATGTATTTTCTAAAGCTGCTGTAGGGGGTTGCCAAATGTAAAAGCAAAAGAATGCTGCGTTTATTTTATATTGCTACCTTTTTTTTTAATCAAACATGATTTTTATATGTTGAAAAATTGTCTAAAATACACAACGATAGTTAAAGTAATGCGTAATCCATTGAAAAAAAAACCTAAAACTTTGAAACCCATCAAAAAATGTAAAAAATAAAAAAATATGTCAACGGTCCTCTTTAGCGAACAAACAAAGCACCTCATTAGCGAAAAATTTTTAATTTGTTTTTCTTATTTATCATTATAACCTCCACATATCACAATATGTGTAGGTTATAATGATATATATCAGTTTTTCATTCCGTTTGTAACGCATCAAAATATAGATCTAAGACCCCATATAAAGTTAAACTATATTCTTTATCCTTATTCAATTTTATTCCGAATTAGCGATGTTCGTTTGTCTCTCAGTCTGTCTGTTGAAATGGCGATCACTGCACGACCACACTTTTGAAACTGCGCCTCTTAACTCAGATTAATGTACATTTTCCCGAAAAGTTTGGTATTGAAAATGAGCAAAATCGGTAAAGCGGTTCAAAAGATATGAGTGAAAATGTAAAGGCATTTTAAATTTTCTATAGAAATTAGTATACCCAATGTAGAAACGGTAATGACATATCATTAATTTTTGGACTACCAGTAATGACACCAGCTTACTCTCTGCATTACTTTAATACAAATAATAAGTACTTACTAATAATTAGTAAATTTAACCATTATTATAAGTACTTATTTTTATAATTATTTTAAATATCAAGTAATATTCTCAACATTTTTTGAAAATCTATTTGTAGACTCACTATTTGTTCAACTCTAGTAAGTACATACATAACTACTTATTTTTGATTTTTTATAAGCTGATAAGTAACGACATTTTGTGTAAGCAAGTCATTTATGTTTTTATCTATCAAGTACAGTGGACGAATTATTAAAATGCAATTTTTTTTTAATACTCCAGTGCTACTTTTTTGATGAAAAACTAGCAAAATATGAAATGTTTCGCTTGGAAAATTATTTTTTTTCAAAATTTTAGTTGAGATTCATCTCAAAGCGCCTTCCAAATGCGTGCAGTAAATTTTACTTTTCACAGATGACAATACTTTAAAAAGGCAAATTTTGTTTTTTTTTTTAAATCGATATTTTTTTTATGTGATTTTCAATTTACAATGAGCTTTCAACCTCCGTATATTTACTAAAATAAAGCTAATCAAACATATTCCCTCGGTTGATACTAGTATTTGGATCTGGCTAAAGATCTCATCAGAACCCGAAGCTTCAGAAAATTTTGTTGAATCGGGCATTAGAATAAAGCTCTCCTTGGATAAAGCAAATTGCATTATTCTTCTTCCTAAACATAAATTTATCTTAGCCAAGTGATATTCGATACACATATTTTGACGACTCTTGCGCTCTCAACTGGTCCCAAATTTAACAAAATAAATAATTACCCAGACGAAACATTTCAGATAATAGTCGATTTTCGTCAAAGATGTAGAGTTGGAGTCTTAAGGTATCTTAAGTGTCACATCAGAGCACAAATTATTTTGGATTATTTTTTCATAGTTTGATGCAAATATTTGTTACTAATAAGAATTAAATCATAAAAACACTTTTAGTGCTGAATTTTCCAAAAATTTATTGTTTTTTGTACGCTGCAAAACAAACTTGTACACTCACAATATTTTATAGTTAGAAACAAACGAATTTGTACATTAAAACTATAGAAAAAGTTGTTAAAAACAGGACTACTGATTTTTCGTTTAAAACAATAGTAATTTCCAATTATTTTTAATTGTTAAAAAATTAACTAAAAATATCGATAAAAACAAAGTTCTTTCGTTTATTTTAACTATTAAAAAATAATTGCTTAATCCGTTAAAATAAACGACGTTCGTTTTTTTTTTTGACTATCAAAAAATTACGGAAAATCCATAAAAATAAAAGATTTTCCATTATTTTGACCATTAAAAATTTAACTCCCAAAACTTAAAAATAAACGATTTTCCTTTATTTTAACCATCAAAATTTTACCCCCAAAAACGTAAAAATAAACGATTGTCGTTTATTTTAGCTATCACCAAATTTAATTTAAAAGAAATAAAAATGTATTATTTACATAATGTATGTTAGGATTTATTTTTAAAACTAAATAATAAGATTAATTGAATAATAATTAATTGAGAGAATGGCGCCTAACATTTATATGGCAGCATAACGAAAAGGATGACCTTTGAGTTTATCTTTTACTATAATATGCAAATAACTTAAAAAACTATGTGTTTGTAAAATAAAAGTCAATTAAAATCTAAAGAAAAACTATAGTGATGGTAAATAAAATATTTGGTTTAGTACTAAAGTAAAAAGCACTTTTGTAAACATTTTGGTACCTTTTGATTTAATTTAATTGTTAAGGTACTCTTGCAATACTATTGCACATATTACTGACAATTGTATTATCATTCAATGTAGCCAACTCAATATTAAATATTTTACACATATCTTGTGCAGACACAAAACCTTTTTGATTTTTTCTAGCCTTCCAATATGACATACACACGGGTAATTTGTTGCAAACTAGCAAAAGTTGCACAAGAATATTGCTTAATTTTAACTTTACATTAAACATTGATGCGCTTTATCTTGTTTACCTAAAAAACACTAGACTTTTACCATATTGCTAATTAATTTTCTTGTATTCAAATAATCAGCTAGCACATGTTCTATACTGCGAAAATTATAATCCTAACTTTTCGTTTTATTTTATATATATTAAAATTTGTTATTTGTACAGTAATAAAGAAACTCAGATTTTTTACTCTATCTCTAGCATGCTGTCTCTTCATCTCCTAGATGTCATCTAATAGATATGCTTTAACATATAAATTTGGAACAGTGAGGGAACTCCATCTCTGTTCTAATATGCACATTATGCACCGTCAATACTGCTCAAGGATGAGAAAGTGCAAATTTGCATCGTGTGCAAATAACCACGCTGAATACCCTCAGTAACATAAAAAAGTAAAACAAAATTTACTGAAACAAAGCACTTTGGTACTTTTTGGACTGAAAATGTAAATAAGTAATTTATTTACCATCCCCAGTTCATGCATATGAAAAACGTTTGAGAGAACTTTAAAAAAAAAAGATTACTGTGATTTTTGTGTGATTTTTTTTTTAAACAAGTAGATTTTTTTTTAAACATGTAGATTTTAAACGAAAATATTAACTGCTACAGAAAATCCGCATTAATTCATAGTTTGTTTTTTAAATAACAGTCAAAAAAGTTGAAAAATATGTTTCTTTGTATTTTAATAGTTTATTCAGTTAAAAACAAACTTTACGGATTACTTTTTAAATAAACTACAATCGGTAACGGAAAATATATTGTGAGTGTACTTAAAATGAAAGGAATGAAGTTGTAAAATACTCGAGTGAGGAAAAAGTAAAAAAATATTTAAATATTTTGCCGAAAAACTGGGTTTAACATCACTAAACTTATATTTTTATTTTTTATTTATATATATTATTGAATAATTTTTAAAAGTTATTAAAAATTCAGGAAACGGATGGAATGAGGTTTGGTATCAAATAATATTATTGTTATTTTTATATGGTAGCAACAACTTGTAAATGCTGAAAATATCTTGGAAACAAATTTACAACCCCTTGGGTGAACTTATAATTATTTCGTCCACTGTATAACACGTCGAGCGCTTAACTGACAACCTGGAGACCCAGGTTGGAATCCCGTGTGGGCACATTTTATTTAAATAAAGTTTTCAAAAAAAAAAAAAAAATTATTAAATTTAGTTGTTCTGAAAATCTATATTTAGATTAATCATTTTTGTCCATACTAGTAAGCATATAGGTAACATATTTTTTGAATTTTCGTAAGGTGTTTAGAAATGACATGTTTTTATTTTCTCCACATCCCCTTATAAAAGTAATGAGATTTATAATGGAAATTCTAAGTACTTTCCATTATCAAGTATGTACTTATATAAAAACTTATATGGTAATGCTATTCTACACTGGGTATCTTAGTACAATTTCATAATAGCGTCTGGTATATGAATTATGGTGTCATATTTTTTCACCGGCCGATTAGAGGCTAATTTTGAATTCACCTCAAATTTTAATTCACCACAAAATATTTCTTCACCACAAAAAAAGTTTTTCACCTCAAAAATTGTTGTTTACTACACAACTTCTTTTTTGTATCCAAAAAAGTTTTTCACCTCAAATTTTTTGTTTCACCTCTAAGATGTTTCCTTTGTTTTATTCATTGTTACATTAGGTTTGTTTGCAACGACGCAATAAACCCAAGAAAATCGTGTGCATTCATGTCGAAACTTTTTTAAAATAGTGATAGCGGAAATTAAACTTGATGACAGTTTTGATATTTTCATACAACAACACAATAAAAAACGAAAGATCCACATTAGCGAACATTCCCATATTCATAATGCATCATAGCAGCAGCAACAATAACAAACAACAAAAAGTGCCGACAATGTAAACATTTTTAATATTGCAGCTGTGAACATAGTGCAACACTGGCAAAAGTAAGCAACGGCCAAACGACAACCATTATGAAAAATAACAATATCATATAAAATGAGATTTTCAGAAGAAATAAAAAAAAACTCAACAATAACAACAAACATTAAGGGGCATAATGTAATTTGCTGTTGGTTGTTGCAATTGTGTTTATATTGTGGTGGTGATTGTTGTTGTTGCAAGTCTGTCTGCCTGTCTGTATGCATGTTTTTTTTTGTCCCCTACTGTTGAAATTAACAATTTTGTTCCTTTTTTTGTGTGTGTTTTTATACCCTGTATTATATTTTCACGAAATCAGCGCATGCGCAACCAAAGACATTGAATTGACAGTAATTTGCAACAAGAAAAAAACACTAAATAAATGTCTATGTATTTACTAACTAATTTAACAAGTTTAATTTTGAAATCACACCATAGTACTTTAATGTGGACAATAATATTTGTTTTATTAAGTAAATTGTGCATTGAGGGACAAACTTTGGCCCTTGACCCCAATTTGTATACCAGCCACTATATAAATATAATGAACCAAACACGGATCCAGGGAAAATTGAATATTTTCTACCCCAAAATAAAAATTTTTAATACACAAATGTAAATGAGATTAAAAAAATTAAACAAAGACAATCTAACTTTCCTCCCTACAAACCTTTCCTGGATCCGCATCTTAAAAAATTTATTTGGGAAGAATCTATTAGTGGTTTTAAAAAAAAGCATATAAAACGTATTTAATAAAATTATATGTTTCTTCGACTATGGCATAAAATTATACTTTTTAGTAATATAGGGGTTAATAGGGGAAAAAAGTATACCCCATGATGGCCTGACCAGACCACTGAAGATATTAACCTCAAATTTGTTATTTACGTTCATAATGCTGTGTAAACATCCACTTAGACGGAGTTATTATAAATTAATATGATTTTGAACCAAAATTGGAAAACTGTCCTTCTTAATTGAATCAATTAAATTCAGAACTTACATCACATTTTTTATATTATAGCTCAAAGGCTTTGCATATGTTCTTAAATGACCTATGCAAAGCCTCCACTAAGAGAGGGTAAAGCATCCACTAAGAGAGGATAAGGAGAAATTCCTTAGAAAACAAATTAGTTTTCTTCTAAATACATTTCGGTATATAAAACTACCGGTAATGAAATATCGGGCTTTTAAGCTAGTCCTAATATAAATACAAGGTGGCGCAAAAGTAATCCTCCTATTAGAAAATGCTATAATTTTTGCGATTGGCCCCTAATGTCAGTTCTGTTTTGACATTTGTGTAGTAAACACATGCGAAATACACGTTAATAAACAATGTTACGCTACATTGATCCGGAACGCGGAATATTGGTGACTATTTATTTGACCAATAATCGGTCGGTGACTTTGGCACAACGTGAATTTCGTCGCAGATTTCCTGGCCGTCCAACGCCTACTGGTGAAACACTGCGACTTTTAGCCGCTCGCCTCGATGCTGCCAGGCGTGGCAGTCCCCGAAGTAGCCGTTCTGCAGAGAATATTGCTGCTGTAGCCGAGGATGTCATGGAAGCGCCGTCGACATCGACCAGACGACGTGCCACGCAAATGGGTATCAGTCGACGGTCTTTACAGCGAATTTTGGTACAAGATTTGAAGATGTTTCCGTACAAAGTCCAGACGGTGCATCAGCTGTTAGCTGCTGACCGCCAATCGCGTGTAACATACGCTCAAGCCATCCTTAATCACCACCAAGAGGAAGATGATTTTTCATAAAAAATAATCATGAGTGATGAGGCCCATTTCCATCTTAGCGGGTACGTAAATAAGCAAAATTTACGCTTCTGGGGCACTGAAAATCCGCGTGTAACAAACGAAGAGCCATTACACCCGCTGAAAGTCACTGTATGGTGTGCTGTTTTCGCTGGAGGAGTCATCGGACCTTTTTTCTTCGAAGACGTCGCGGGCCAAACGGTTACTGTGAATGGTGAGCGCTACAGAGCAATGATCAACGAGTTCTTTTTGCCGCAACTTGATGAATTGGGATTGGAAAACATGTGGTTCCAACAGGACGGTGCAACGGCACACACTGCACGTGCCACAACCGATATGCTGAAGGATGCATTTCCCGGGCGCCTGATCCCCCGTTTTGGCGATTTGCACTGGCCAGCAAGATCGCCTGATTTGACCGCTCCAGACTTCTTTTTGTGGGGCTTTTTGAAGTCGCGGGTTTATGTCAACAAGCCTCAGACTCTTGCAGCTATTAAAGACAATATCCGTCAAGAATGTGAGGACCTATCGCCGGAAGTTTTGGCCAAAGTGATGGAAAATGCCATAAAAAGGGCTCAAATGACAATCAACTGTGGCGGCGGCCATTTACATGACATCATATTCTCGACTTGATGTAAAAAAAATTAAAATACCAAATAAAAATAATTCACAAGAAGAATCAAAGTTTTTCATTTTTTTTTTTTTAATTACAGCCAAAAAACATCGGAAGGTTATTTTTGCGCCACCTTGTAGTATTAAGTTAGTTAAATTTAACTATTTGTTTGCAAAACAGTCTTTAATTTTATTTTTTTTTTTTCAAGTCAGAAATCAGTTAAAAGATCTGTCAAATTAACTTATTTATTTCTATTTTTAAATTATTTTGACTTTTAATAAAGTTTTATAATTTTGTTTTTTCTTTTCAGGTTTTATCCGCATTAGATATTTTACAGCCACCTCATTTGGATTTCTTCCAAGAAATGTAAGTTTTATTCAATACTTTTGATATTTTTAATTTTTTTTTGATTTTTTTTTTTAAAGACAACTCAAAAAACTCTTTCAATTATACACTCAGGAAATTAAGAAGTTAGAATTAAAGTTATAATGACTACAAAAGTAGTCAAATGTAGTTTGTCATAAAAATTACTAACGATGTAGTCATTTTTACCTATTGATAAAACAACTCCAATGGTACACACAAAAAATTATCAACCTAAAATATCTAATTAAAGATTTAATTTGAATTAAATTTGTTTTTAAACAAATAATCAATTGAATCAATTAATATTTTCATTGACCTTTAAATATATAAATACACATTTTATTTTAAACATAATTCTCAAATAACTTTTTAGAAAATTTTAAGTATAAAATACCAAATTCATTTGAAGTTTACAAACAAAACCAGAACACACACAGCCGCACAAACAGACACAGCATTATCAAAAACACATCTACAAATGTACACACAGCACAGCCATTTAGCAACTAAAAGTCGGTTACTACACCTGAAATCGGTTGGTACAACTGAATGTTGTTGATCACAACAAAATTTGGTTAATAGAACTTAATTTTTGTTTCTACGCCCAAAACGTTTAGAAATCACATTTAAATATGTTTGTACTAATCGATTTTATTGGCTGTAGCTACCAAAATAAAATTTTCAATTCGGTTGGCACTTTATTTTTCTGTGTGTATCTTTTACATTCTTTATTGTTGTGGGTATCATTATTTTTTTTGTAGTTACACAGGTAGAAAAATGCAAAGGGCAATGCGGTACTAAATTTTTGGGCCAACTTGGAAATGATAACGTTAATTTTCGGTTGGATATTTGTTTTTTGAAACGATGGGAAAGCATTGGCAACAATATAAAAAGAAGTGCTCTGCCAACCATGGAAAAACAAAAAAAAATTAATTCATATTCTTAATATTATTCTGTAAATTAAATGATTTCGAATTGAAATTGATAAAATTGAAAATTATTCAAGTTCGAGGCCATACTCTATATTTCTTTATTAGGATATTGTCCTAACAAATAATCTATAGAGTTTTTTGTTTTCAAATTTATTATTTGACCCTTTCAGGAATGTGTTGATAGATCTATTTCGGGAATTTTCTACGTTCCCATCATCAGAACACGTTTTGAAAGCGGTAACAATTCCATGCCAAACATCAAACATTCATATAAACTAGTTTACTCACTACATGAGAACTAATATATGAGCTTGAAGTTAAAGATTATAACCATTGATCAAAAAATAAATTGAAAACTTGTTTATTATGTGTAAGGACCACCTCTGGTGGATATTCAATACACGTTTTTTGTTTTTCTCTCCTTTTTATATATTGTTTAGTTTATAAACAACATAGGGGGAGTAAACTACATGGGACATGGAAGTGTACTGAAAATATAAGACATCCAGTGTAAAAAAATTTGTGTTTGTGCTATTTTGGGTTTTAAACAACATTTTTGTAAGGTCTATTTTTTTTTTTTGCTGGGAAGTGAAACAAGTGCTGGTAAAACACTTTTCCTAACGTTGGTGGAGCCCTTTAAACCAATGTTTTGCCAGCGGTGTTTTTTCATATTCGGTCGTAAATTTTGTCAAGCATGTATTGACAAAGCCCTTTTAGCAGGTGTTGGTAAAGCTCTGTAACCCAATGTTTTGCCAGTAGTATTGTTTCATATACAGTCGTAAATTTTGTAAAACAAGTACTGGCAAAGACCTTTCTGAAAACGTTGGCAAATCCTTTTTAAAGGCACTTTTAGCAGAAGTTGGCAAAGCGTTCCAAATAAGTGCTTTACCAGTGCATTTTCTTTGGTATTACTGTTAGCCAACGTTCTGCCAGTGCGTTGTTTTTTTGTGCCATCGGCAATTTCTACCTGGGTAGCTACAGCTTTTTATCTTTTTAGTTTTCAATTAAAGTTTTAATTGATATTATCATTGCCGTGATATTTATTGAATCAATTAAAATATTAATTGATTCAATAAATTTTTTAATTGAAACTTGTTTTTAGTTTTTCTGTGTAGTAAAAACGACTATCGAAGCGGTCAAAAAGAACTTACTTTAAATGAATGCATAAATCATTAAAAAGAGCAACAAAATAATAAAAACAATGAACCTAAAACTACTACATAAGTTGTGAAAGCTATTGTTTTTAACAGTTATTTTTTCGGTATTTTGAAAATATTTTTAAATAATTTTAATCGTCTTTAAAAAGCAAAATCAAAATTCCAAATGGTACTCCACTTATGACGTTTTTATGCATTGGAGATACAATGCAATTTTCTAATTATTATTTTAAAAAATGCCACATAATCTTCTATATTAATATAACTAAAAAGTAACTATTTACTGCAAAGTTACTGTTTTGGTATTTGTTTATTGTAGTATTTCAACTCAAAACAACTGTTACTGACATACAGTATTTTTGGTTAGTTATTTTTTTGAAATGACTGTCTAAATTTGTCGTTCCTCATTTTCTCATAGAAAAACAACTACTACTGTTTACTACCCGAATTACCTACATGTAGTTACATTACTGTAAGAATATTCTGAGTGTAGTAAAAGTAAAATATCTTTCAGTGCGTATTGTTTTCTAGAGAATGAAGTTAAACCACATTAGCATTTTCTTAGTTCTATTTAAAAATGAATTTAACTGCTTTAACATTTTTTAACAAAAATTACCTCAAATTGTGAAATATTTTCAAGCTCATAAAAATTTTGTTTATGAAAATGTTTTAAAGTCCTTTGTGAGTTAGTGAAGATTATTTTATCTTAAATACATACAAATGTATTTTTCCATTGTTTTCTAAATTAGTTTTCCAATAAAAATTCGATGAAATGATTTTATTCTGCTGTAATAGATGCGCAAGTCACAAAAACTCCAACTAATTTTGTCAGAATTTTTAAACGATTGTGTGATTTTCAAACAAAAAGGATTGTGAAGAAAACTAATGGAATTGTTTTGTTAGTTTTTGCTTAAACAATGTCAATTTAATATGTCAGAGTGCTATTAAATTTTATGTAAAAATTATAAATGCACAAGTCAGCCATGGAAATTTTTCACTAAAATTCATACAATTAGTAGAAGATTCAGAAAAAAATTTTAAATTAGAAAAGATACAAAAAACACAATTTATTTGTTTTATTACATCGACTTGTTTAAAGTTAAAATGCAACGGAAAGCAAATAATTAAAAAAAAAAAAAAATTATTATTAAGAAAATGAATTTACTTGATTAAGAAATTAATTAAAATTAATAGTTCATAAAATTTTAGTTATTCCCAGTGTAGAAACGGTAATGACATATCATTATTTTTTTTGGCTACCACCAATGAAACCAGCGTACTCTTGGTATCACTTTAATAATACAAGGTGGCGGAAAAATAACCTTCCGATGTTTTTTGGCTGTAATTTAAAAAAAAAAAAATGAAAAACTTTGATTCTTCTTGTGGATTATTTTTATTTGGTATTTTAATTTTTTTTACATCAAGTCGAGAATATGATGTCATGTAAATGGCCGCCGCCACAGTTGATTGTCATTTGAGCCCTTTTTATGGCATTTTCCATCACTTTGCCCAAAACTTCCGGCGATAGGTCCTCACATTCTTGACGGATATTGTCTTTAAGAGCTGCAAGAGTCTGAGGCTTGTTGACATAAACCCGCGACTTCAAAAAGCCCCACAAAAAGAAGTCTGGAGCGGTCAAATCAGGCGGTCTTGCTGGCCAGTGCAAATTGCCAAAACGGGAGATTAGGCGCCCGGGAAATGCATCCTTCAGCATATCGGTTGTGGCACGTGCAGTGTGTGCCGTTGTACCGTCCTGTTGGAACCACATGTTTTCCAATCCCAATTCATCAAGTTGCGGCAAAAAGAACTCGTTGATCATTGCTCTATAGCGCTCACCATTCACAGTAACCGCTTGGCCCGCGACGTCTTCGAAGAAAAAAGGTCCGATGACTCCTCCAGTGAAAACAGCACACCATACAGTGACTTTGAGCGGGTGTAATGGCTCTTCGTGGGTTACACGCGGATTTTCAGTGCCCCAGAAGCGTAAATTTTGCTTATTTACGTACCCGCTAAGATGGAAATGGGCCTCATCACTCATGATTATTTTTGATGAAAAATCATCTTCCTCTTGGTGGTGATTAAGGATGGCTTGAGCGTATGTTACACGCGATTGGCGGTCAGCAGCTAACAGCTGATGCACCGTCTGGACTTTGTACGGAAACATCTTCAAATCTTGTACCAAAATTCGCTGTAAAGACCGTCGACTGATACCCATTTGCGTGGCACGTCGTCTGGTCGATGTCGACGGCGCTTCCATGACATCCTCGGCTACAGCAGCAATATTCTCTGCAGAACGGCTACTCCGGGGTCTGCCACACCTGGCAGCATCTCGTGTTGTGCCAGTCTCTTCGAGGCGAGCGGCTAAACGTCGCAGTGTTTCACCAGTAGGCCGTCCAACGCCAGGAAATCTGCGACGAAATTCACGTTGTGTCAAAGTCACCGACCGATTATTCGTCAAATAAGTATATATATTATATATAAATTCCTGGGATTCCTAGTTGGAACATAGGGCCAAATAAATAGTCACCAATATTCCGCGTTCTGGAGCAGTGTAGCGTTACATTGTTTATTAACGTGTATTTCGCATGTGTTTACTACACAAATGTCAAAACAGTACTGACATTAGGGGCCAATCGCAAAATTTATAGCATTTTCTGATAGGAGGATTACTTTTGCGCCACCTTGTAGTAATAATAACTTACTACGTAATAACTAGTTAATTTTCCCATTACTTCAATACAAAAATAATGCTTTAACTATAAGTACACTTAAAAAAATTCAGCACACACAAAAAAAAATCAGTAATGGCAGCAAAATTTTTGCTAGGAGGATCCTTGCAGAGACATTGCTAATATCAGCATAAAATATGCCCAGCAAAAATGTTGCTGACTTTACTGAATATTTTTTGTGTGTGCTTACACTCACAATATATTTTCCGTAAAGACTACTGAATATACACATTAAATTAACTGAAAGTCAGTTAAAAACAGGACTACTTACGTTTCGTTTAAAACGATTGTATTTTTAGTTTATTTTCAACTGTTGAAAAATTAATTGACCAAACCCATAAAAAAATAGATTGCTTTCGTTTATTTCAATACTCAATATAATATAACAACTTTTATTTTAAATAGAAAATTTTAACTGAATAATTTAACTATTACCGAAAGTCCGTTTTTTTTTTTTTTTTGTTTATTTTGTTTATTGAATAACAGACAGAAAGTTAAAAAATATAGTAGTAGTAGTAATTTTGTTATTTACAATTAATTAAGTTTACAAATTCATTTATAAATTCTATATTAAATATTTATTGCAAATAAGAAAAACAAAAGAAGTAATGTTCGACCATGTATGTTTTTAACGTCTGTCGAAATTTTCCGGTGATTTTAAAATTAATTTATCAAGCAAGTTAATTATAGTCTTGTATCAAAAATTTTCTATAATACAAGGCTGTGTTAAGGTATTGTACAAATTTTTCCCAATCTGTTTCTGTAGCACCGTTCAGTATTTCTATCATTTCTTCATCAAGTAAATTGGATTTTCCGAAGCTAGCGATTCTGAACTCCTTAAGAATAGGGCAAGCAAATAAAAAGTGTTGGAATGTTTCAATTGTACCCATATTGCAAAGTTTACATAGTTTTTCATCATTTGTCGCACCGAAGGTGTTGTAATTAAGTTTAATCAACCCACATCTTGCTTTAAATATCCAGGTTATATTAGACTGATTCATATTGTCGATAAAATAATTTAGACCACGGGTATGATCTAAACTTTTGTATATCCTTGAGCTGGCTGCTTTATTTTGTAAGCACTGATTATGTTGATGTTGCTGTATTATGTGTAAAAGTTGATTATTTTGAGCAATCCATTGGTGTTTATTGGACTGTGTACTGGACAATGGTGTATTAAGTTTTTCTGCAATTATTTTCAATTCTTTGAAACAAAACAAGTTTTTTTGAATAAGTATTTGCGTTATTTGAAACGGTAGAATATTATCCTGGTATTGAAAAATAACTCGAGTCAAGTACTGCATATGTAGTTCTAAGGTGTATAAATGATTGTTTACTGCGGAAGTCTCCAGCATGAGAGCATAATTTGGAGTAAAATCTGGCAGCTTCAATACTTTTTTCATAAAATATCTTTGAAGTATATCTATTTCTTCAAAGTGACCGTAACCCCATACTTGGGCTGCATATGCTTGTATAGACCTGCATACCGCTAAGAAAAGGTTCCACTTTGTTTTAATTGTATTTCTCTGTTTGAAATAAAACTCTTCCAAGTTTAGTTTATATCTTTTTTTGCCTGGATATTTCTGCTTTCCACGTGTTTGGTAAATTTCATTTTGGGTGTAAGAATAACTCCAAGAAACGTATACTCATTGGTTATTTTGATATTGTTTCTATTTAGCTGCCATTTTTCTTGTGCTTTCAGTCTGCCACCATTTCTAAATATAACGATTTCTGACTTATTTAAGTTGATTTCAAGATTCCATAAAGCGCAATAGTTTTCCAAATTTTGTATCATTTTTTGAAGTGTATCTATTTCACTTCTGTGGTAATTTTACTGTATATTCCTTTGAAACAACTTTACCGATTAAATTTTTAAATAACTGTTTATTATTTATGGAAAAGTTCTTGTGAGTGTATTTTTATCATTATTTTAAACATAAAGTAGTAATCTAAAAATTTTTTAAAAATCTTTTTTTATACCCATTATTTTTTCTAGTCTAGTAAGTACATATATAAATACATAGTGCTGACAAACCACTGTTAAAAAATAGTACTGGCAAAGCACTGTTATTGAAATTACCTAAGTTACAACTAATATTGTACTAGAAAAACAGAATTTTATTTGCAAAGCATGTTCTTTGCCAGTATCACACTCAATGCATTGCATTGTGTTGATATCAGGAAAATAGGTTATGGGGAGGAGGAAAGAGGGAGTAGTGTTTGTGGACATTTGACTTGAATTTTTCTAAATTGTAATTTGCAGGGAAGACTTTCGCAGGGAGACAATTCCACATACGGCTAGAGTGACTGAAAAACGAGTTTTCTCTGTAATGCGTTGTGCGATTTGCCGGGCTATAGACAACAAACGGATGAGATCTACTTGACAAGCGGGTAGTACGAACAGAGACCCGGTCCCTCGGGATGAGTCGGCTTATCTCAGCAGAACACTTCCCATGGTAATATCTATAGAACAAAGTCACACAACCCACATTCCGACGATGCTCCAACGAGTCAATAGAGTTCGAAACCCTACTGTCGTTGATAAGCATCAACGCTCTCCGTTGCACACGATCCAGAAGCCCCAAAATAGACTTTGAAGCACCTGCCCATATATGGGAGTTATATTCCATCTTCGGCCGGATGTAGGTGGTATAAATAGTAAGGAGATCAGATGGGGTGAAGTATTTCTTACACCGGTTTAGAAAACCAAGACACTTGAAAGCTTCTTTCGATACTTGAATAATGTGATCTGTCCAACGGACATCACACTGTATTCTCATGCCCAGAACATCAAGAGTATCTGAATCCTCAATAACGATCCCATCCATATACACAGATGACGTGGTTGAGTCCACAGACCTATGGGTCAACATACAACATTGAGTCTTACGAGCATTAAAATCGACCCTGTTCGCACGACCCCACTCTGAGATTGTCGAAAGGTCATGATTGAGTGTGTGTGCTGAAAATCAGTGAGATAATTTTTAGCAAAAATTAGTAAATTCAGCAAAATGTTTTGCTGAAACTTAGTTCAATGCAAATGAAATTCGACTTGTTAAAATCAGCAAAAAAAATTTACTGGAAGATAATTCTACATTTTTCAAATGAAGATAATTCTAAAATACAAAAAAGAAATATTCAAAATATCGCTAAATATCATTAAAACCCTTTATCTTTTAAAAACTACCTGAGACTGGCATTTATTTTTTTTACAGTCCAAATCGTATTTATATTTGCCGGCATCCACAGTTTATCAAAATATTGTTTTGTACAGCCGCACCAAAGCGTATTTTATTTTTACAGGCATCATAATTTTTAAAATTATCAAAATATCATTTATTTAATAATTTTTTGAAATTAGTTTATTTAATTTATTTATTGTTTTATTTCTATTTTGTTAATATTCACAATTTCTGTGTGCCTCTGTTTGATGTGTAGTATAGAAAATAAATAATTAAATGAAACGCGGTTGCATTATGTGTAAGTCTTATAATGGTTGTGTTTGTTTATATCTTTTCTTTTTTTTCTATTTCGTACATACAAGCTGAGACATATGCATATTAAAGTCTTTTTACTTGTTCTCCATGCTATTAACGTGGTTATCAGCACAATTTTGGTAGCAACGTAAATTAGTTAAACATTAGTTCAAAATTATGATGTGAGCAAGATTATTCAAGTTCAAGATCATTAGTTCAAATTTTTTTATTTGGTAAGAGCGTTTAATTAACATTTTAGCTGACAAATTTAGTTAAATGCGTTTAACAAAATTTTCTGCTTACTTTTTTGAGTGTAGCATTTTCTTCACCCACAAAACAGTCTCGGTAGTAGCAACCGTATTTGTTGCCAATCGAATGAAAAACACCAAATTTTTTGAACTTCCAGCGTTATGCCAACCAACGGTTGCCGCTGTTATCACTCGGATAATAGGACAATACTATCAAGATCGTTAATCCCACGTTCTGCCGACGCTTTGAAAGTACTGTGCCGATTGTATTTTTCTGCCTGGATACTTAACGTATGCGGAAAAAAATTGCAACAAATTTTGCAACGCTGGAAAAAAAAGTACTAAAGCTATTAATTTGTTACCGTTATATTTAAATAACCACATGTTTTCTCATGTGGCTTTGACAATTTTATCAATAAATTGGCATTTAATTATTTTAAAATGTCGACAAAAGAAGAACAACGTCGAGAAACAATTTGTAATTTTTTCAATAATCATCATGAATGCATCATGGATGATGAGTCATATTTTACGTTAGATGGCAATGAATGGCAGGGAAGCCATTTTTTCGAAGGAAAGAAACCTACTGACAACAAAATAAAATATTTGGAGCATATAAAGTTCCCTAAAAAAGTTTTACTACGGCTTGCAATTAGTCCGCAAGGGATGTCGGAACCAGTGTTCTTTGAATCTGGATTGGCCGTCAATTCTAAACGATATATTGAGCACTGTTTGCCAAAAGTGAATGATTTCATAGAAAAGATGCATCGAGGCCTAAATGTGATCTTCTGGCCAGACTAAGCATCTAGCCATTTCGCTCGAAAAACCGTAGAAGCTATGGACACACTTCATATACCATATGTTCATAAAGAGGAAAACCCACCAACTGTCCCTCAATTACGTCCAATCGAAGATTTTTTTGGCTAATTTAAAGCGAAGAGTTTATGCTGATGGGTTTAGACCGAAAAATACATAAAATCTGATCGAAAAAATTAAAAAGGAACTCCTCAAAAAGCCAACATCGATATTTTCAACAGTTATGGAAAAAGTTCCCCAAAACTGCCGCAAAGCGGATCGGATGGGACCAAATTTTTTTTGACATTAAATTAATAGTATGTATTGTTTTTTTTTTTAAAGTGAAATAAAATTTACGTTAGTTTTAGAAAAAACTACAACATATTACATTTTGTTGCAATTTCATTCCGCATACGTTATTTATATTTTTTTGTAACCTGGAAAGTAATGACATTTTGTGCATGTAATTTATGTTCTTATTTATCAAGATAGCTCAGATGGTAGAGCGATTGACTGATAATCTGAAAATGTCCCACGAGTCCCGTAGGGGCACATTTTATAAAAGAATTTAAAAAATCTAAATAAAAAACATATTTTTTTATAAAACAAATTTTTTTTTTTTTGAAAATTATATTTTAAACTCATACTTTTCTTCATAATGGTAAGCATTTAGGTATCCACATTTTTTTAAATTTTTCTTAAGGTAAATAAGTTACACTTTTTAAATGAAAAAGAAAAAAATTTGATAAAAAAAAAAGGAATTTGAGCGTAGAATATCTGAAAATGTCAATTTTAAAGTTCAAAAGTCGTACAAAAGCAGTTTTTAGGCCCAAAAATAAAAACTCAACATATGGCAAAAAAAAAAGAAAATATGAGTAAAAATGACAAAAAAAAAGCTTGGTCATTATCTTGTGAGATATATTCCTATAAAAGTAATGAGATTTGTAATGACAATTGCAAGCACTTGCCATTACCAAATATGTACTTACATAACTACTTTGGTATAATTAGAAAAATAATTAATTTGTTTTAAAAATATAATTGACTTAATTAAAAACGTAATTGATTCAATTACTAAAAAAAATATTTAATTGAAGAAATTTTGATTTGTGAATTAATTTATAATTGTTGTATCTTAAAAAATAATTGAATTAATGAAAATATAATTGATTCAATAAAAAATTTACACAGTGTCGAATGGCGAATCCTCCGATTTTAATTAAACTTAGATATATTGTTGAGGTACATTAAATATTAGACACGTATTTTTTGGTGTGCAATCAAACGTTTAGAGAAAAAAGGGGTGCTAAAAAATTACAAAATTTGTGTTATGAAACATGTTCAAAATTTAAGATATTACTATTTGTTTGTTCAGTATTAAAGTACTCGAAAAAACAAAAATTTTGATACCCCTATTGTCTATGCTGTGGGCCCAGGTCTGCCACATCTTTGAAATGTTTAAAATATGGGTTATTAAAACACTTCGGAAAAAGTCATGTTAAAGCCGAACGATTACGAAAATTAAAAAAAAAAAAAAACAGCCACCCTCTCAATAATGTTAAATAAGCATTATTCTAGTTAATAACAAAAACATTTGCACATGCTCGGATATGTTTTATACACCAGTGGATATGTCTTTAAAATACCTTTCATTTGATACCCAATTTGACTATAGTTTAATAACTTATATAAGAGATATATTTTAAAAAAATATGTTTCATGTTTGGCCCCACTTTTTATCCCATGAACTTGTGATTGCGCACCTAAAAAAATACGTGTCTAATATTGTTTTCTCCTTTATAACATATCCAAGTTTCGTTCAAATCTGCGCTGTGTAGTTTCTTTGTTAGTTGTAAATCATTATTTGATTTAAATAAAAAATTATTGATTCAATTGAAACATTAATTGGTTCAATTAAACAAAAAAAAAATGGATTTAATTAAAAAAATGTTTACAAAACTAATTACAAGGATTTCAAATATTTCCATTAAGAGTTTAGGAACATATAAATTAAATTTTCTAGAAATCGATGCCAATTTTGAAAGCTTAAGTCCCTATATATACTCGTATTAGATATATATATTATAGATTGATTTCTTGATTTGAAAGCCTTTTTTTGATATTTTTCCCTTAAAAATATGTATAAATTCAATAACATTTTTATCTTTCCCTTCACCCAAATAACTTTTAGATATGTGATAACAGAACTTCTCCAATCCGATCTCCATAAAATTATTGTTTCACCCCAACATTTATCTGCCGATCACATAAAAGTGTTCCTCTATCAAATTCTACGTGGTCTCAAATATTTACATTCTGCACGCATCTTACATCGTGACATCAAACCCGGCAATTTGTTGGTTAATTCAAATTGTGTATTAAAAATTTGTGATTTTGGTTTGGCCCGGGTCGAAGAACCAGATCAAACAAAACACATGACCCAAGAGGTCGTCACACAATACTATCGGGCACCCGAAATATTAATGGGTGCCCGACATTATTCATCGGCCGTCGATGTCTGGTCAGTGGGTTGTATATTTGGTGAACTATTAGGACGTCGTATATTGTTTCAAGCACAAAATCCAGTACAGCAATTAGATCTCATAACAGAATTGTTGGGTACACCCTCAATGGAAGATATGCGTCATGCATGTGGTGGTGCACGTTCGCATATGCTGAGACGAGCCCCCAAATTACCATCATTCTCAGCTCTCTATACATTAAGTTCACATGCAACACATGAAGCTGTACATTTACTATGTCAAATGTTGGTATTCGATCCTGTAAGTTAATTATATTTGATTTTTAAACCATCATTTTGAAATATCTTATTAGTGTATATCCGAGTATTTAAATATTTAAATATTTGAATGTATTTTATTTTTTTTTTTTATAAGGACAAGCGTATTTCAGTAACTGATGCTTTAGCTCATCCATATTTAGACGAAGGACGTTTACGTTATCATTCATGTATGTGTAAATGTTGTTTTACAACACCTGCTGGTATGCGTCAATATACAAATGATTTTGAACCTTCGGCTGGTCAGGCATTTGATGATTTATGGGAACGTAAATTAACATCAGTGCAACAAGTTAAAGGTAAGTTTAATGTTTTATAATTTGTTTTTTTTATCTTATGTATTAATTATGTCAAACTTAATCAAAATTGTTATTTACAATTTAAAGTTGTTAGTGTATCTAAAAAGTAACCATAGTTTAGGTTAGGGTGAATTAAGTCCACCAACCGGAAAGTTAACTCGGAAGTCATAAGATATATATTGCGATTTGTTAGTCTCCTCTATGTGCGCTACTACCTGAAGATCTTAAAAACATACACATTTTTGCAAAAAGTCAGACACACTTACCAGACTGTCTAAGTCATGGAAGAACCTGCTTCCCAGATAGCTTAGTCGCCGCTTCCTCGGTCCCGGATAATTGCATAGAACATTTAGCAACGTTTCATCCCCACAGTTCATATTGTAATCCTCACGGGAGTGAGATCTGACTGTCAGCTAACCAAATCCTTGATGAGTTTCCGTTCTTTCTGGATAAGGCCAATCTGTGACTGGTAAAGAGAGGACATACCACTTAACCAGAATGTTTATTAACAAGAAAAAGAAGGTTGGCCAGAATTTTACCCATTGCAAGCTGTTTAGTTTATCGTTTATTATATACGACATGGCCTTTTGCGACAGTCTTGTGGTATGCCCATCTTTGGTTAGTCCTGTGGTTTAAAGCAGGACAAATGACCTCCTCTTATGACAAGCCAATGTTAAAGTTGCCAGTTGTTTACATAGGGTAGGATCTAGCAGAGGACCGGTCTCTGGCACGAAGGGAGCGATCCTGTGGCACACTTAGAATCAGTCCCATTCCCCATAGGGACGTTATTCTTCATCATCCGTCCATGTCTAGGATGTCTTCTCTAAGTTCCGGCTCATTCTGGTTTAATTGTGAGGTAGTCTAACGGGAAGGGAATTTGTCTCTAATTACGAAACCCAACGCTTGTGCTAGTCATATGACAAGGATGGGTATCGTCAATATTCCATTGTGAATATCAAGTGTTAAGAATGAGGATGTGACAGAATATTTTTTATTTTACTGCCCAGATTTTTCTAGAACTAGACTTCTCATTTTGGAAAGTTATATTTTGTTTATGAATTCTGTTCAAGAACAACTCCAGGTTCATAAGGAAGACTGCGAAATTGTTGACACGGACTACTCTATTTTATAGTCCGAGCACCTCTTCCCAAAAGCCTTTTTGCACCTATGAAATTTAGAAAGATTATTTTTCTTTTTCTTCTCGGTGTTCACCTTCCAGGAATGGTTAAAGTCTACAATGAAAGCGAGTATTTCGAAGCAGGATGGATAAAATCGAATCGAATGATTCGGTTGTAGCTATCGAATTTTTTGGTAGTTATCACCAAACTTCTGTTAAGGCAAGCGAAATTCTTTTGTCGTGACAGAATTTCTGTTGTTTCAATTTAATGACTGTTATCGCAACCGAAAAATTCAGTCGCAACAACCGATGCATTTGATTGGTAACAAATACGGTTGCTACCTCCAAGTCTGTATTCTGCATGCACATATCAACAGGGCATGTTGCTAGAACAACAACATTCCTTCCCAATGCTCTCCATCCTATTGAGGATTTTATTGATCAGCAGGTGCCATAGAAAATAAATTATCTCCTTTTAAGGAGAGCCCAGTGTTACCTACTACACAGAGAAAACATATTCATTGTGACGACCGAATGATTTGGTTGTAGAAATCAAATGTATTCCATGATTAATTTAAATTTTATGATTCACTAGTCACCTTGAATATGTTTTCTGTGTGTACCTTTTGCGGACTTCATGTGTACGATCGATAAAGTAGAAACTATGTCCAGCTCACTTGGGTCCTACATAAAAATTCGATCCCGTTGTGATACCTTAGAAAGGTTCTGACTCCATGATGAAGAGACTAATGCTGCCGACATCAATTTCGGAAAGGTCCGTCTGGTCATTCAACACTGGTTGACCGAAAAGAGCAACCCTATTGTTCGCTGGATGGAGCCAAATTTCCTTCTCTTCCTAATTCATAAGCTAAATCTGTGGTTTAGTGCCCGTACTCCACAAAGGCAAGTCTTTGAACTCTCCTTGCACTTCTAGCAAGGGATGTATCCCGACGCGGATATAGTCTTGAATATGTTGTAGAATTAACAATTCAAAGGAAACGTGTTTTTTAACTGCCTAAGCTTATGTTTAGGGGTTACTAAGTGGGATCAAAATGACGTCATTTTTCGTTTTTCGGATTATTTCGTTTTATTTTAAAGTTTCGTTCTATTTTAAAGTTACTATACTGTTTCATTTTGTAAGGCAAAAAATAAAATGTTAAATATTTGCAGAATTTACTTTCGCCCGAGTCTCAGTAATTCAAAAGTAATATGTGCCAAATTTCAAGAAGACTGGATAACATTTAGAGGTTGTACACTTTGACCACTTTTGCACAAGTAGGCAAAATTACTATAAATCTATATTAGTTACTTTTATCATTAAAAAAAATGTGCATGGGTATTATTTTCGCCCCTAGATTACAAATCCAAATTTTATCCAATGTGTAGGTGTCCAAATGGGTCTTTTCCTTATTTCCGGTTTGTTTTCTAAGTTTTTGGACGTATTCAACGTCGTATATCACATATTCAACGTCGTATATCAACGTGAAGCATACGCTCATCCAAAAAAGCTTTTTTTTAGACTGATATTAAAGGTGCCTTTTAGCAACTGTGAAAGAATCAATTGACATCTGCATCTGTGAAAGTGCACAGCTGCTGTATCACATTCAAATCGTTCCTTTAAGTTCACAATTGCCTTGTGTCAGGACCACTTGATTTTATGACACAACATACAGTTATGATGTGATGACGGCAAACCAGTCAAAGCAATTTTCGTCCAGACACGCTCTCAAATCCATGCCCCTTGGATCAGTCCTGTATGACGTTGTCCCGTTGAAAGTATTGGTCAACTTCCCGAATACCTATTTTAACCATCTGCTCACAAGCGCCTTTCAGGCAACAGGACTAACAAGCAAATCCTCAAAATCCTTACCATTTATTCACTGAAACAGCAACTCTATCGTTCAAAGTTTTGATACCAACATGGGCAACTGAGGGCAACATCTTTTTATTCCAAATGAGGTGGATTTTCGAAGGGTAACTTGAACATAATTTTTCGTTGCTGTAGGCTAAAACCTTGTCGTTTCGTTATTAAGTGCTGATGATGATGTTGGAGATGAATGTCGCAGCAAGACTTTCTTATTGATTTCAGCGATAGCTTTTTAACGTTTATATAATTAATTTTTTATTATATAATTAATTTTTGTCTTCTTTTGTACACTTATATGGACTTTCCACAAGACATTCGTCGTGAGACGAATGACTGACTGTATGTGTTTTGCTTTTGCATTACGTAATATAGTATTTTCGTTCGTCTCTTGCAAAATGTGATCTGGAAGCACCCCTAAGTGCATTGTCCACTTAACTCCTTGAAGAGTTCAAATCACCACCTTTTTATGACCAATGAAATTCTTTATCTTCTTGTAATGCGCTAGTCATGTCCATCACATTTTCCGCGAAGTTTTAAAAAAATATGGTTTGTGAAATAATTGTCTATAGACAATTATTGTAAAATTCCTGTCGTTTTGCAACGGATAATTTAGACGAACTGTCACTATAAACTCAACACCTATTTTAGCACACAAGTTCCTTTTTTGTAGGAATAAGAAGCTCATTAGTGCAACACACTTCAATATTCGATATTGCACTAGTTTCAGAAAAAGGTGGTCAAAGCCAATCTTTTTGAAATTTGGCACATATATATATTACAACACTTTGACTCGGGGCGATAACAAAGTCATTTGAAAATTACATATTTGGAAAAATGATACCCCCTACGAAGTATACTGGTATCACCAACATATTCAAAGTTCATTATAATCTGTAGGTTCGGGTTGGGATACCTCCCTGTAAGAGGTATGCCAAAACATACTGAATATAGTGATGGGCGTCCTTAATTATTTTGGCAAAAAAAAAAGTGACTAGCTACTTAATCTCATGTTTAAGGGTTAAAAAGTGGGGTTAAAAATTCATTTGTTTTTGTATGAAAACTTGTCTTTAATTTATGACGTATTCAAAAAAACAAAAATTTTTATATCCATATTGGCTATATTATGAACACAGAGTTGCCACATTTTTGTATTATTTGAAATATAGGGCAAAAAAAAGGACTGTTCGGAAAAGGTCGCATAGAAACCGAACGACTAAATTAAATAGGCAATACTAAGCAATGTTTTCAGCTAAGTACAACCACAATTCCTTAATAAAACGCCAAATTTAATGTTATTCAATACAATTTTTATTAAGAACAAAAACACTTGGAAATCTTTAGACTAAATTTATGCACCTGTGAATGTGTCTTCAAAAAACCTTGATACCAAATTTTTCTATAATTACTTTAAATAGAACAAAATAAACCGAAAAAAACGTAAAATGTAGTCATTTTCGACCCCACTTTTCACCGCCTAAACATGAAATTGGGAGGCTTTGGTTTTTATTCGTTACAACATATCCGAAGTTTAGTAAGATATGCTGGTCCGGGTCGGGGATATCTTCCTTGTAAGCACTAAACTTTGGTTATTTTAAGATAAACTATGAACTATTGAACATAGGGACACCGAGAAACCCCTTTTCTATAATAAGCCCTTGTTTTAGTAACATGCCCCTGGACCAGTTCGTATTATTTTATCCATAGCATGGGGTATTTTTTTACCTTGAAGTAATCGTATTAAAAAACTTTCAAATTGTAATTAGAGTTTTCTTTATTATGTAGAATAAAATATATTTTTCAAGTAAACCTCTGTAAAGTTTATTCACATACACTCCCTTAAAATATGCTTTAATATTTAATAGCAAAACAAAATATTTTATTAACTTTATTTTATTTTTCTTTTTGCAGAGGAAATGCATAAATTTATAGCCGAACAATTACAAACTGGTCGTGTACCTTTATGTATAAACCCACAGAGTGCAGCATTCAAAAGTTTTGCTAGGTGAGTATTTTTGTTTTAAACTTTATTTTATTTACATACAAATCTTTTGCTTTTATACTCTTTATATTAAATCTTTTTAACAAATTTTCAAACATTTTACTAAAAAAAAATGAATTTAACTTTTCTAAAAAAAATAACACATAAAATATTTAAAATGTACCAAAAAAAACTTATTTTTTAGTACAAAAAATTAAATTACAGAAAACTGCCAAAAATTAGTTTGTTAATTTTGTTTTGATTAATTTAAAACTTTTTTTTTATTTTTTTTTCTATATTCAAAACATTTAAAGCCAGTAAAATGAATGAGATAAACTAGAATTTCTACTACAACAAACACTGCTGCTAAACCGCCCTCTTTTTTTACATAAATTAATTGAAAATTTAATTAATTTAAAACTGAAATAAATACACTATAAAAAAAAAACTCAACTTTACAAACGAAATTAAATCTTAAAGTAATGAGAGAAAAAGAGATTTCAATATGCATTTAATTGTTTATTTAAACAAAAAACAACAGCAACAACAAAAGACAAAAGACAAACTTTTTAAAAGTAAAATGATATTTAAAAATTCTATAACGCCTAAAAGTATGTAACCTTAATTGAATTTTATTCACACAATTAAAAGTATGCAACGAAAAAATTAAAAATAATGTTTTTTGAAAGCAGTGATGGCAAAAGTTTTTGCAAAAACTTAAATTAAAACTCTACATATTCCATGAATATTAACCAACAATATCAACAACAACTATAATAGAAGCATCAACACCAATATCGAACTTTTTATCTGCATTATTCTCCTGAACAACATAATTTTCTGCTGATATCAACAACAATTTTTATAGGTCGGTTAAAAGGAATGCAATTTCCACATTTTATATAAATTATTATTTTTTATAATGAAATTATTTTTTCGACGGTAAAAGTAGAAGCACAAACAACATTTACTTGCAATATTGTTAAAATGTACCATAATTGATTTTTCATATTAATCGAAAAATTTGATTATATTATATTAAAGCAAAATCGTATGGCTAGTTACACTAGTTCAAAGCTATTTGGCGTATTACATAATTTGGTTTATTCAACTCGCATTCAATTTAATAATACACTCATGAAATTTTGTAGGTAGAAATTACTAAAAATGCGATGACTGTATTTTTCATATAAATGATTAAAACTGTAGTCATTTTTAACATTTAAAAAAAAAAAACTAAAAATGTAGTAAAAACAACCCTTAAAAACTGTCAAAATATCTTACGTACAATTAATAGCAGAATTGTAAAAAATAATTACAAATGTAGTAAATATAACCAACTGAAATCGTAAATAGATTTACACAAACAGCCAAAATAACAAACAATACTATTGAAATATCCAAAATTGTTTTTATTTATATTTTATTAAAATTCGCTTTACATACAATTAAATGTAGAAGAAATAAAATCAACAAATTTTTTTTTTTTTTTGGCAGAAAGTTGTTACTGATTAAGGCCGAGTTTTTAGGATGTAGCTTATCTTTAAACTAAAATTAACGAAGATTTTAAATTAAATAAAGATTTCAAATTAAATTCTGAAGTGTGGGTTATTTTGTTTTACTATGATACGTACACAAATTCTAACCAAGATGAAGTGGTTTTGACAAATTTTTGTTAATAAACTTGAAAATGGCAGACATAATTCGTTTTCGGTTTAACTAAACCAAGTTTAACTGGCATCCCAAAAATTTGGGTTTAATTGGTTAAACGTTTTATTAAATATTTGAAAGAGATACCAAATTTGTATTTAATAAACATACACATAAAATTTGTTAAATTATTACGTCGAGTGCCACCGAAAATCTGTTGGCGTGATATAAAGGGTGATTTTTTAAGAGCTTTCGGATTTAATTTAAAAAAAACACATAAAATTTAGAGAAATGTATGAAATCTTTATTTGAGTAGATAGAACGATCTATATAATTCAATGTGGAAAGATGATTTCATGTAAATGTTGACCACTGCTATGCCTTAAATGGTTCATACGCTGGGTCCAATTTTGGCATACTCTCTGCAACATATCGGCCGGTATCTCACGAATAAATTCTTCAATATTGGCTTCCAGTGCGCCAACCGTTGCGGGCTTGTCCATATAGGCATGAGCCTTAACATAGCCCCTACAAAAAATAGTCTAAAGGCGTTAAATCGCACGATATAGGCGGCCAATTGACCGGCCCAAACGTCAAATAAACTGTTCACCGAACTCACCTATCAATTGGGTCAATGTTTCGCGTTTTGTGTGGCATGTGGCACCGTCTTGTTAAAACCACATGTTACCCAAGTATAGCTCTTCCATTTTGGGCAAAAAAAAATTCTAATCATCGCTCGGTAGCGCTCGGAATTCACAGTAACGTTCCTACATTCGTCGTCTTTGAAAAAGTAAATACTCGAAAATAATTTTTTTTTTTTTGGGGTATCCAGTAATATCCGATTGGATCCTTCATATGTATTACTGGATTAAATAAGATTAAAACTGATCTGAAATTGAATGATCCAAAAATATCTAATTAAAGATCCTGATTGATCACAAAATATCTCATGGGACTAATTAAGATCTACTTGGATATAATTTGGTACAAAAAGATATGTAATTTTTGGTGGATCCAATGAGGTATTTTGAGATTAAATTAGAATTACTTAAATCCCACGACATATATTATTTTTAATAAAATTTAAAAAAAATTTTAACAAAAATAATTTTGACATCTGCATATAATTATGTACGGTGTTATATATAACAATATATGTATAATTATGTCTTATACGCATAAAAAATATTAATGATGTTGGACCATTTATACTCATATCTCAAACTAAATTGTTAATCTTGTGTCATATATGGAACCTTACATAATTATATCTAACATCATTTAATGTCATATATAATTATATCTTGAATTGCATTATGCATATGGCATCATATATAAGTATATCTTATACCATACAAAAAAAAATGTTTTATAAGACATAATATTTTATAATATCTTAAACTATATAGCTTATATGTCACCATATATGATTAGATATTGAGTTGACAATAGTTCTACCATATCTTATCATGTACATCATATAAATAATAATAAAAATATATAGTTATATATATCTCCACATAAGAAACATAATAAAATGTGTCCATGAATGACACCATATATAATTACATATTATAATATATTTTAAGATGAAAAACATAAGACCATATATAAGTTATTTACTCGGGTTTGCAATGTTTTTTTAATTAAAAAAAAAAATTTTTACTTCTGCATATTTTTAAATATATAAAAAAAAAAAATATTTTGGGGGTCCGTGAACCAGTAGAAATGCGCCAAGGGAAGCAAAAGTTGGTGGGAACCGCTTTGATAGAACTTGTTTGATATTGTTTAAAAAGCATGTGTTCGACATACTAGAATGTTTTTATCTTAATTTTATTCCCTGCGGGAAATGAAGAGTCGATTGATCCAAGGTGACGATTTTGTGATATATGATTTGGGGGCACGTCGTGGTGGAACCGAAATTGTGGTGTATCAAAAAGCGTTAATTTGTATGAAATGACCAATCACGTGACTATATTAATAGTGACAAAACATTGACAAGTTGGTACTAGGTATATCATGTAACTGGAGAAAAGGTGTACTGAAGCAACTAGAGCCGCTGCAGTTGAAATTGTTACTGGTCATTGAACTGGATCAATGCCGTTAGCAGTGGATGAAAACATGGCAATTAGTGCCAAAGGATTTAATTCCTTGACTGCTACATAGCGGACATAACACTGAAATAAACTTATTTTAAAATTGATTTTTATTGTGTCTTTTTGAAGGTTTTATGAACATGTGCTTTGACACACTGTTTTGGAGAAGTTCAGTGACTGGTTCCGGACGGGCAGTTAAGCAACTCGTATATAATATGACACACGAAGAATAAAAAGTAGAAGGTTATTTGCTAATTACACAGGCCTACAATGATTTTGGTGCCGCTAAAAATAAAACAGATTTCAAGTACGTTCGGTACCCTGATAAAAAATTGATACTTACTTTTTTAATGCTACGTGTAGTTTTCGAGATTTAACGTATGTCTTCTTCACTGCATCTGTTATAGGTTTTCTAAACTTTTTTACTACATATTCACCACAAATATAACAAAATGTATTTGGATTATTTACACAACACCTTCTCGACGACGGCATATCGATATTATCATTTAATCAAAGAAATTAATTGACTATAATGACATTAAGTATAATAAAATACATTTTTTAGGTTATGACCGATCGATACAAACCTGACAGCTAACCATGACGTCTTGCGGACTAATTAACCAAATTATAACATAGAATTAGCGGCACCAAACAAAAAAATTTTTTTTGTAGGCCTGTGTTATTTTTCGCATACCCGACGACATGTACTCCTTAGACCAGTGCGATGGCACTTCACAAAGCTACCCCCATAACAGCAAATATTGCGCTTAATATGTGACTAGTTTTCCATCAAAAATTGTTCTCGAGTTCTACGATACGTACACCTACACCAGCCACGTGATAATTATTTCACCACTGGTCCTGTTGCATGTCACATAATTCCTAAAATGATCCTACTTTAACACTGCCTACTTCTAACTTGTCCCGTAGCTTATACATTTCAAAAAGTACGGTGATAGGTAACCTTCGTAGAGTTATTCGCCACGTCACAAGGTGCTCCAAAGGTAGCAATTGCCACCTCCTATGACAAGCCCATGTTAAAAGTACCGGTAACTTCCATATAACAGAACCGAAACTAGGACAGGTACATGCACACAAAGTTCCAGTCACGTGACCATACCAGTGGCTGGTCCATTCCCCGCAGGGTTACTTAGGATTTGTCACAGACTCCATATTTTGGAGGCATAAATATATATAACATTTTTTTAGTTTCAGCAATTTTTTCCTTAAACTAAAAGGGAAAGTGTGCGATTTTTTTTTGCATAAATTAATGTTTATTAAAGATACATATTAAAATTCTGGATCTTCTTTTTGTTGTAGATCTTTTAATAGCGAAATCGTAAAAAATGAGAAATTTAAACTTTAAATATATGTATTGGGTAATTAATATGCCCTTTCGAAATGTCAAATTAAAAGCTATTTGAATGTTGCAAAAAGTAGCATTTTTATTTTTTTTTTAAAAATTTAAATTTTCTGCAAAAAGTTTTTTTGCAAACATTTCTTTAACTATATCTAACTTTGAAATTCTAAAGCCATATTCGTGATCTGCGTCCTAAAGTCATTTAGAAATAATTGGTAGCGAAGCCGATGCATCAAATTTTTCTGATTTTGTTAAACACAACGTTTGAAAAATACACCATCTGAAAAAATTATAACCTTCTTCCTAAACACAAGTTTTGTACATTTTTAAAAAATTTTCAAATTTTGTGGGCTACGGTCCTGGCTCTAAACAATTTTTTCTGAAACTTTAGTTCCAAAACAAGGTCCATGAGAACGTTTCTAAAGGAACCAGTTCTATGATATATGGGTTTGGGAACTAATTTTTCAAAATTTTTTCTGGGTACCTTTTGTTTTATTATTTTTTCTTATAATGTCAATAATCAATATTTATGTACATATTTATAATTTTTTTTTTTACTAATTTCATATTATAAATTTTATATCTAAACACTTACATGTAAATATTTTTAAATGTAAATAATTCTAATTCAATTGTAAATTTTCATAAACTAAATCTAATTAATATTCCATTTATTTAAATAATATTCATGTTCTACTTTTTTTTTCTTTGTATATAATTATTTTGAAATTATTTTATAATTTGGTTTTCAATTACATAAGTACTTGCCTATTTTTGACAATAGTTATTGCATAATATCACAAGTGTTTTTTTTTTTTTTAATTCAATTCAATAAACCTTAGTAAAGTATAGTTTTCTCCCTCTTTGTGTTTTGTGGACAAATGACACTGTGCAACAAATTTGTTGTCACCGATTGTATCTTGAATGAAAGCAACGGGAAATGAAAAAAAATTACTATCAGTAGACCATACCGGCCAAAGGGTTTTAAAAACTTAGCTCAGATTTCAAATTTACGGTCTTTTGAAGTTGGTCTTTATTCAGTCCAATTTTTCTTTTTTTTTTTTTAATGTGTTTTAATGAAATAAACTACCCAGGCATATAATAGTATTGTTAAATTTTTTCAACTTTCACCCATAATAGAAAAAATGGTAAAAAATAGTCAAACTTCAAAAGGCTATACAATTTAAATTCGAACTAAGTTTTCAAAACCCATTTGGGGTTTTTGCTCTACTGATAGTCTACTTTTAAAGGGTCCGCCAAATAACTTTTTTTTTTGAAAATGCTATAAAAAAAACCTAAATATTTTCTCAAATTTCTTTTTTTATTTGAAAGTACAATCCTTCCGGTTAATAATGGAAAATAATTTCATTCAAATGGCTGCCTCGGCTGGCCATGCAGTAGCCTACACGATCGGTCCAATTTTTAAGCACATTATCGATTGTGTGCAGCTGTATTTCCTCCTCTTCAATTTTGTGATCAACATGGCCCGATAACGATCGCCATTGACTGTAACGGCCACTCCTTGCTCATTTTCGAAGAAAAATGGTCCAATTATGCCTCTGGACCAAAATCCGCACCAAAGAGTGACTCGTTTTGGGTGTATCGGCACACATTCTGCAACATTACCTTGATTTTCAAAGTAATGTCGCAATATTTCCCAGTGTTGTATACACAACCATATTCGTTCAGCGGAAGGATAAAACTAATTATCTGTCAAATCAGACATGAGCTAAGTGTTACCATTCACGAAATAAGCACTAGTTGAAAAAAAAAAGTTAGATGGCGGATCCTTTATTTCCCGTTTGTCTCGTTAAGGGTACAATTTCTTGTTGCCCAGTGTAATTTATTTTTATCATACCTACATTTATACTAGATACATACTTCTAAAATTGTTGTAATCCAAAGATAATTTATAACATCAAATTGAAATCCAACCATCAATCAATCTCCTCTCCCCCTTCAACTCGGCATATAGCAGCAGTGATGATTGTGTAGAATTTTATCTCTTGTCTTCAAAAAAAACCAAAAAAAAAAATCCTTTTAATACATTGTTAAGCTTTTTAATTACAAAAAAAAAAAAAAAATAATAATTACGTAAATTTATAATTATATTTTTAATTTTGACAAATTTAATAAATATTTTACGTATTCTATTTGTTTTTATTTTTAATAAAATATGTAGAAAATAAATTGGTAGATTTTCTATACTTCTTATTTATAACTTTTTGTTTTTTTTTTTTGTTTATTTGTAGTTTAACAAGTAGTTGTGTAAAAATCTAATTTGGCATTTATTCTAAAAATTTTATAACAAGAGTTAAAGTTTTGCATCATAAAATTAAATAAAATATAATTTGATGAAGTTTTAAAATTTCTTTGGATTAAATACAATTAAATTATGTATATCAATGATCTTAATATTAAACATAAATCACGTGATAAACATTGTAAAAAGAATTTAATTTGTACACTGAAACAATTATTCAAGTAATATTCATCGAAATGTATCCTAAGAAACTTTAATTAATATTTATAAAGTATTTTTATAATATTTATAGTCATTTTTAAAAGTTTTTTGCAAAGGCTTTTTTTAATAATTTTTATTGAAACTTTAACTATTTTTTCAGTGTATTTTTTCTTTTCAATTTAATACGGAGTACCAATAACTATAAAGACCATTAAAGTGATGATTTTCTCAACTTTTTTACAATACCTTTATGGTATTTTACACAGAAAAACTAAAATCGAGTTTCGATTAAAATATTTGTTTATTCAATAAAAAAAAATGGAATTTAAACCAACTAAGAAAATTGTGATAACAATTAAATTTTTTGCGACACTGTTATTTTCTTCAATGAAACTCATATCAATTAATAACACTGAGCAACTCGAAAAATTAAACATTGACCAGAAATATTGCGCTCAGTTTTTAGTTTAGGTCGAAAAGAGGATTCGGAGAAGGAAAAATACTTCCCTGATCCGACTCAAGTCCCTGAGGGTTTACACTTAAGCCAGAATGTCGTCTTGTTGTGCGATCTAAACAATCGGTTCTATGTCACCTTTCTACCCCAGGAACTCCGTCGCACTGACGAAACACCTCAACTTCTTTCATCCTATGCCCCTAAGATCCCCCAATGTGGATATTGGTTCACTGGATAGTATTTCGACCCGGATCCCGGCAAATGCCGGACATTCACAGAGATAGTGTTCCAAGGTCTTCTCATCCTCCCCACAGGCCCTGCACACTTCCGAGTCCGCCCTACCAATACGGTGGAGATGAGCCCTAAGTGTCGAGTGTCCCGAGAGGATTTCCATCAAAAGACTCAGTTCCTTCCTACTGAGATTCAGAATTTCCCTCGTCTTGTCCTTGTCCGGGTTGCCCCAGAGAATATTTGTAGTCCTGCCAACACCCGCATTTTCCTAGATGGTCCTATGCATGGTGTCAGCCCAGTCCACCAGCTCCGCCTTGAGAGCTCGAAAAGGTTTAACGTTCCCCAAAGTGACTAATTCCAGGGAAGGACCTCCCCTAGCCAAATCATTAGCCACTTCGTTCCCGCTATATCACAGTATACCGGCACCAATATAATCTCAATGCGTTCCCGTGCAGAGAAATCATTAATTTCCCCTTTACACCTGAGTATCGTCATTAATCCCACAGAGTCCGTAGATAAAGCCCGGATAGCCGCTTGGCTATCCGTGAAAATCAAGTTATCACCGGTCAAGCCCATGATATTCACCTGCTTAATGCACTCCGTAATCGCGGTGACCTCCGCCTGTAGTACGGTATTATGGTCAGGAAGACGGAAGCATTTGCGTACATTGAAGTCAGCGTCACAGAAGCCCAGACCCGTTTTTCCATCCAATTTTGATCCATCCGTGTAAAAGTGGATCCCCGGATGGTTACCCAAGAAGGTCCCATTTAAGCATGGTTCCCTGTCGGGGATTAACGTGTCACTGAGCGTCGTGACAGACCTCTCTGAAATCCTGTCGCAGTCCCATTCTGGGACGCAATACCCTGGCAATTCGTCCAAAATAGTACGGTGCCCGGTAATATGGAAATTACTGTCCCATTCCCCGGTAGCCCTCAGCCGCATCATAGTCAATGCGGTCTCGTACTTCACCTGTACCTCAATTGGGCGAATTGCTAGAATAGTCTCGACAGCCCTAGTAGATGTGGTTCTCATTGCGCCACTAATGCCCAAACAGCATAGGCGCTGTACTTTCTGCAATAGTCCCATATACGAGCAAAATCTCATCGATGTCCACCATACTACAGATGCGTACGTCAGTATGGGTGTGACAACGCTATTGTATAGCCAGTGTGTTATCCTCAGACCCCATTTAGATCCTATTGCCCTTCTACAGACGGCCCACGATATGTGGGCCCTCTTCACCCTTTCCTCAATATGGTCCCTCCAGGATAGTTTTCTATCAAGAACAACTCCCAGATACTTGACCCTTTTGGAGATGTGAACCCCTTTTTCCCAGGAAGATAGGTTCATCAAAATCAATGATCTTCCTCTTCCTAGTAAAAAGGCATATTTCAGTTTTGTCCGGATTGACATTTAGGCCTCTGGGCCTAGCCCAGTTGTACGCCAGTTCGAGTGCATAAGATGCCCTCCTACTTATATATCCAGGATTCTCCCCCCTTAAAAGTATCGCGCTGATTTAACTGCATCCCCAGTTTGTTTACTTACGGCCTGGATTTTTCGCAAATTTGCATTAAAGTTTTGCATGTTTTAATGCAGTTTTTTATAATTAAAAGTTTAAAAATCAAATATTTTATCTTAGTTTTTTATACTAAATACTTAAAAGACTTTCATTGACATTCGGGTATCGAATTTGTGCAATAAATGTGCAGCATTAACAAGTAAATACACGTTTTTTTACTTAGTTTTTACTATATTTTAGCATAATTTACTCGTATCATCCCATCGCAATCGATCAAAGCATTTTTGTGCATAAGAAAAAGACAAATCTAACTAATTATTTTGTGTAAAAAAAAAAAAAAAAAGAATTGCGGTTAATGTGATAAACGCGAAATGTGCCTAAAATGTATGTATATGACAGAGCATAGCAAAAAAAAGGACGATCTTTTACTGTAATATGTAAATAGTAGGGTGAGCGATTTTTCGACATTTTTTGAAAACCGCTTTTCGGGTTTTTCGAATAGTTAAAATTTTTAAAAATCGGTTTCAGTTTTTGGCATTTGAAAAAAAAAGTTTAACCGGTTTTTAAAAGTTATATACTCAGAAATATAATGAATTTGAATTATTTTAGTGTTTTTATTTGAAAAAATACTATTCATTTTTGATCAGCCACATTAGTTATGATCAAATACTATTCATTTTGGATCAGCTTGAGAATTTTTATTAATTAGCGCTCCAAAGTTGTTGTCTGAGATACACCTTTTGCATTAAGAACAATTTATTCAAAACAGTTCATTATTGAAAACGACGAACAAAACATATTTTAAAAAAAATATTTAATAAACAAAAAATAAAATTAATTGCTTGTTATTTATAAAAATTTTATTTTTTTTTATTTTTATTTGTTAATATAAATGTTCAAAAATGACACAGAAGAAATAGAATTTTTGAGGATATGGAAATTTTTAAATTCTTTTACATGAATAATTTTTCTCTGCATGAACCACTTTAAAAAAAAGCGATTTTTTACAAAAATTTTTCAAAGCATTTAATTTTTAATACTGAATTTTGTAAATTCACGGTTTCTAATATATTGAAGTTAATACATTCTAATATGTTGAAACCGGTTTTTAAAAACCGACTCGATCTGCCTAGTAAATAGCTTAATAACTGATGTGTACCAAAATTCAGCCAAAAAAGTTTATATTTACGGAAGATATTTTCATGTTCATCACTTTCATTACATTACATTACAATCATTTTCATTACAATGAATGTCTACAAAACATTTTCAAATTTTACTTTACAAATGTTCACATATTTGTATGAACCCAGTATAGAAACGGTAATGACATGTCATTACTTTTCTCACTACCAGTAATGAACCAGCTTACTCTCTGCATTACTTTAACACAAATAATAAGGACTTACTAATAACTAGCTAATTTTTCCATAATGCGTTGCCTATAAGTACTTATTTTTATCATTATTTTAAATATAAAGTAATGCTCTAAAATTTTTATGAAAATCATTATATTTTTACTTCTATAAATAACTACTAATTTTTGATTTTTTGTAAGCTGGAAAGTAATGACATTTTGTGCAAGCTGGCCATTTATGTTTTTATCTATCAAGTATTATATACTCGATATTGCTCAGAGAATAGAGCGGTTGTCTGACAACTTGGAGGCCCACTTTCGAATCCCGTGTGGGCACATTTTATTAAAAACATCTTCAAAAATTTTTTTTATTAAATTGATTTTTTTTTTATTTATTTTAAGACTTATTATTTTTGTACATACTGGTAAGCATATAGGTAACCACATTTTTTGATCATTACTAATATGTCATTATTTTGCATGATATCCCCATATAAAAGTAATGAGATTTTTAATGGCAATGAGTTTTGTAATACTTGGTAGTACCAAATATGTACTTATATTACTACTTATATGGTAATGCTTTTCAACACTGCACTCATAATAATCTATAGGTAAAATACACGAAAACCGTTGTTCATTTTACGAAAGTTTTGGCTATTTTGACATTACGAAAAAATTTGTAGAATATACAAATCACATTTCGTAAAGTTTTGTAAAAACTTTTTTTAAATAAAAATGTGGTGCATACCTTACGGGTTTATTTTTAAATTAAAAAAAAAAATGTAATGGTGTCACACCAGAATCGAACTCACGATTTCAGTGACGTCCTGCTATGTTGAAGTAGACCCCTCTACCATTTGCACCAAAGTAGCCGATGCAATACAACAAACTAAAAAGGAACTTAAGTCGAAAATATTATGAAATTTTTATGAAAACTAGAAAAATATGCTACAAATATTTAATAAAAAAGGTAAAATCGCAATTAAATATTTTTATTATGTTTATTGA
Source organism: Delia radicum (assembly GCA_021234595.1). Lineage (NCBI taxonomy): Eukaryota > Metazoa > Arthropoda > Insecta > Diptera > Anthomyiidae > Delia > Delia radicum. Next base: position 77,234,425 of record CM037853.1, on the reverse strand, counting down.
ACTAAATAAAATAATATAATTTTTTTATAAATATATCAAATAATATATTAAAAAACAAAATAAAAAAATAATAAAATAATAATAATAAAAAATTTAAATAACAATTTCAAACTAATTGCATTTTATTATTAAATATTTTATCTTTTTAAATATTTGTTTTACTGAATTTCATACTAAACCCGGCAAATAAAGTGGAAGTAGTGTTTTCGGGTCCTCTTTAACTTGGTTTAGGATCCTCTTTATTAAACAAAATACAAAATATTCATTTATATCAAAACACAAAAATATTACTATAAAAAAATAAAACATAGAAATTTAAAAAACATTAATAAACAAAAAAATATAAAAATTAAAAAAAAAAAAAAAAAATTCTCCTGGCCAGGAGTTGAACTCGCAACCTTCTGATTGCAAATCCGACCTCTAACCACATCAACCTCCATATGTAATATTTGTAACATTACAAATTTTTGTACAATGTACTAAAAAAATATTACGAAATCATGTTTGTATTTTTTACGAAATTTGTAAATTTATATAATTTGTTTTATACAAAAGTTTGTAATATAAACAAAATGTTTGTACATTCTACGAAAAAAAATTTACGAAAAATATATTTGTATTTTTAAGCATGGATTAATATGAGTGTGGGAATATTAAAATAAAATAGACATGGTAATGTAATGAATTGTTTGTTAAAATAACTTTCGCAACTTTAAGCTATTCACATATTATACTAAAAGATGAACTCGTAGGTCGTTCTTTTCGCTATGCTGCTATATACATTTTAGGCACATATCGCGTTTTTCAATGAACCGCACATTCTTTTTTACACGAAATAATTGTTTAAATTTTTCTTTTTGCTAATGCACAAAAAAGCTTTGATCAATTGCAAAATGGGATGATAAATTAAGCAAAAATGGTCAAATATAGTAAAAACTGAGAAAAAAACGCGGATTTACATGTTAATGCTGCACATCTATTAAACAAATTTGATACGCGAATGTTTTAATTAAAATTTAAAATATTTGATTTATGAATTTTTTGTATAAAAAACTGCGTTAAAACATGCAAAACTTGAATGCAAATTTGCGAAAAATCTGGACCATAAGTGAAAAAACTGGATACCCCATTGGAATCCTCGTGACCGAAATATTTACGAGCTATTGTAGCGCTGTGGAATTTAACTAAAAATCTACAAAAATTATATTAAAAATTTAAGAAAATTTTACCGAAATGGTAAAATATTACCGATACGGTATTTATAGTTATTATCTATTCAAACATACACTTTATTTAAAAAAATATTGAAATTATATTCTTTAAAAAAATATGTCATCAAACAATTTAAAATCGGTTCATATTTTATATTTAAACTGTAATCGATAAAATTAAATAATTAAAACACATTTTTTAAATATTTCTTCCATAATTATTTTTTATTAATTAAACATTTATTGGAAACCGATTACAGGATAACACTGGAGGACAAAATTATAACTATTGAAAATTAATAAGGATATGTCCCCCACTATATACATATATATATCAGGCACGCTGATTTCAATGACGTACTTTATTTTTCGATCTACAGTTTTTCCACAAAATGACTTTAAAGCTTGCAGTTTTTTTTACATATGATGCTTTTTAAATGCAATCGATCTGACTGCTTTCTATTAAAATGTTAAGACAACCCCTGTATTCTTATTTGAGGTACATATTTGATTCACAAAACTGTAGATTAAACCCGCTATTTATCGGTTTATCTATTTTTTTTTTTCAACTTTTACAGTTTAAACTAGCGATTGACTTTCAGAAATGGTAATGCAGTAGAAAGAGCCTATTACGAAGAGGTTTTAGCAAGAAAACAATTTGTTTTAATATGATGCTCCATATGCAAAACATGCGATTGGTCAAAAATATTATATGGTAGCATAACTTTCCGAGACTCAAACTTTTAGTATGATATTTGTATAAATTTGAAAAGTGTGTGTGCAATAAATCATCCAAAAATGTTTATGTTTGAAAAAGTTTTTTTTAATAATATAATAAATAAATAATATAATAATACTTTTGTGACAAATATGTAACAAATCGTTGGTTTTTGTTAAGAAAACTTTTGCAAATAAATGAAATGTTTTAACAAGTTATACTAAAAGGTGGACTTTGGGGTCATCCTGGAAAGCTATGGTGACATGTAAAATTTTTGACAAATCGTGAATTTTACATAAAAAACGCTTTAATAAAATTACTTTTTTCTTACTTATATAACTCCTCTTAAATTACTCTTTCCACTGCGTAAACATTTGATTAATTATTTAGCAATCAAAATCGCGAAAACGGAAAAAAAAATTAAAACAAAACGCTTAACAACGAGTTTAATTTTAAACTTTGGGAATGAAATATGTACCATACATATTAATGCTGCACTAATAGAAATAAACCTGTAAAAACAGTAAAGAAAAAAAGCTACTAAAAATTAGTTAAAAATGAGCTTGCAGAAAAAACTACTAAAATTAGCAGTTTTGTTTACTAAATATTATTAATATAAGAATAGCAAAAATAAATCTGTTTAAGTTACAAAAATTTAGTTATATTTGAGCTAAATTTTAGTTAATTGAAAGTAACAAAATAATCTGCTAAAATCAGCAGAAACATTTACTAAATATTAGTAGACAAAAAATCATTAAAAAATTTGAAATTTTTAAAGTTTTCTCTTTAGCTTTTTTAAATGCGAATAAAAGTCTGCCCTTATGAAATGAGAAATCTAAAACTTTTTAGCTAAAATTTCTATTTGACTACTAAATTCGAGGTGAATATAGCTAAAATTTTGTTAATATTACAGTTTTTGTTTGCTATTTTGAGTTTACAAATATTTAGTAAAAGTTTTTACTAATTTTGCAAAGCAAAATGCTATTTTCAATTAACTAAAATTCACATCGATTATAGCTAAAATTTTGTAAAGTTAACAGATTTATTTTTACTATTCTTATTTTATTAATATTTAGCAAAAAAAAATTCTAAATTTAGCAGTTTTTTTGCAAGCTCATTTTTAACTAATTTTTAACTAGTAGCCTTTTCTGTTATTTTTACAGGCATATTTCTATGAGTGTGCTTCGTCCTTAGATTTCAATAGAAATAAATTAGATTTATTGCATTTACAAAGTTGCGTCAAACTTTAAAGTCATTTGGCAGAAGTAGAAGTAGTAAAGTACGCCGTTGAATTCAACATGCCAGAACTATATAGAATTGTGACGGTCAGTGATTTGTTAATTTTTATGAGGTCCTGCCGTGTTGTATTTTCTGTGTAAATAAATCATTTTCAGTTTTGGACAAACTTGCTTAACAATATTCCTTTTTCGTGTTAATATTTGCTTATTACTAACAAAAACATTCTAAATTTATTTATTTATTTCTTTAAAACTACCCAGAGAGAATTTTCTTGGAGTTTTAACAAAATGTTTCACTAAACTAATGAAGTTTTCTTCACAAAGTTAAGTAAACATTTCTTAAACTTAATGTAAAAGCTTCGTAATTTTAATGAAACGTTTTCATAAGGTGTATGAAATTTTTAATAAATAAAATTAAAATGTTCGTAACATTTTATGAAAAATACAAAAATTCATTGATATCATGCAGATAGTTCTCTCAGTGTAGTATGCTATAGAAAATTGTTTTGATTTCATGTAAAATTGGCATATCGATGTTTCATGTTCCTTTAACCCATTATTGACCAACTGTTCCCTTTTCAACCAAGCATTCTTAATCGGCTCTATTTTTCACCGGATAAAGATAATAAAGTGATTTAAGAACCTTCGAATAATTCAACATCTTGTCTACAAACGTGAAAATTATGGAAAATTCAGTGTTTCCAAATAATTATTTAAAAAAGCAAATTTCTGACATTTTCTGATTTTACCTTTTTTAAAAAAAATATAAAAAATCTTAGTTTGAGATAGGCGTGGTAGAGAAGATTAAGCATACTTTTCTAAAAATCATAACTACATTGTAAATTTTTATTGAATTAGACTACGCAGTTTCTGGTAACACAACCTTCATCAGTAATCCTTTTGACAATACTGTAATTATTTGTTATGGTTTTTATTGTTTGATTGCATCTATATGAAATGTTTATTTATTAAATGCAATCCTGACCGTGGCTTGAACCTGCTTTCTTTGCCACATGCACTTCGCACTACACTTTAGACAGGCGCTTTAACCACTTGATCTAAAGTCAGGTCGATTTTTGCTGTGGCTTAAAACCAGTTTCAATTACACGGGGTCGATTTTACATTTAATTGTAATTGCAGAAGATAGCTAAGACATACACCACAACAATTCACAATTGTTAGAAAATCATATGTAATCTAATTTCCACTATTTTCCCAAATCTTAATTTTTTATATTATTGATCGTTATGTTGGTGAGAAAATATAAAAATGTATTTCGATGCTAAAAATTATTCCAAAATGTATTCCATTTTCACTTAAATCATAAATAATGACTGGTTTTTAATATAACACAGCTGGAGTTTGCTAAACTTATTAAAATTAGTATGTCAGGGTTGCCATATAGCAATTTAAGAAAATGGTCAAAAACTCAGACATCCGCTTCGACGGGATTTTTGGATATTCCTACGGGGAGATTGAAAAACAAGAGTTCGTCTCTCCCTTGATGGCCTGCCCAAAACCCCTTTGGTTAGAAAGCTGAAATTTTTAATTTGTGTTCATTCACACAGAGAAATACTTGGCCAGTTGCCAACTAGAATTCGGTTACTACGAATAAATAATGTTGTTACAACTTTATATTATGTGATATAATTTAGTCAATACAATTGAATTTTAGTTGCTATACCCAAAATATTTAGAAATTACATTTATAAAGGGTGTTTTTTATAGAGGTATAGAACTTTGTAATGGAATTAAACAATGATAAATTTTTTAAATTGACATGTAATTTACTTTATTCGATATTCTCGTGCATTATAATTTAAATATGATTTCTGGCATATGACCGCCACGGCTGGCTTGTACTAAGTCTAATCTGGAGTTTCAATTTTCGATGACTTTTTCCAACATTTGTGGCCGTATATTGGCAATAACGCTGTGAATGTTATCCTCCAAGTGGTCAATCGTTTCGGGCTTATCAGATAGTAGACTAGCGACTTCACATATCCCCATAGGAAATAGTCCAGCGGCGTTTTTAAAGAAGTACGGACCAATGATTCCACCAGCCCATAAAGCACACCAAACAGTCAGTTTTTCTGGATGTAACGGTGTCTCAACATGCACTTGATCATCACTCCTGGTGTAAAAACGTTAATTTTGGTCTGATGGATGATTATATTGACCGCGATACGTATTTCGAACAGAACCACGATTTTCAAAATAAATTTGCATAATTTGGAAGCGTTCAAATGCCAAACAAAACTAAACATAAATCACTTGACAGCTGACAAAAATTAAAGTTTTATACCTGTATAAAAAAACACCCTTTATATGGTTATACTAACTGAACATTTTGGTTGCAGCTTCAAAAGTGCACTTTTTAATTCAGTTGGCACTTTTTTTTCTGTGTGTTCCAATAAAATCTAACTCCCCCTTGGAGGCACGCTCAAACTGATAAAGCGAGGAACTTGAAATGTGGCATGTGTGTTCCTAAACACGAGCTGGCGTATATATACACTGAGGGAACTATCTTCACTTCAGTAGTGAATTTCTTTATTGCTTTTTAACATAATCTGCGAAAAAATTTAATATAACTATGGTCTTTCAATTAAAATGCATTCAACCAATCCGGGATATGCGTTCTTAAAGAAAATTTTAAACTAAAGGCAAAAAAGTCTTTTAGATCGAAAAAAATCCTAAAACAAACGGTTTTTTATTGCATTGAAATTTTCTTTATTTAATTAAATAATTTAAAATTAATTTTTTCTGCAAAAAGCATTATTTGCACTTATAGTAATTAAATGTGCTAACATTTCAAAACTTTCAAGGGCTGCTGATGGGCACCATCCGATTGCCATAAAATTTGGACATGTGATAGGGGGGGCAAAATGAATAAGAATGATTACCTTTTTGGCTGCCATTTTCACGTTTATGGGTCAACATTTTATGTCAAAAATAACCCAATATCGGTTAATTTCGTTTTTTTCAAGCTTCAAGAAACAAAGTATCAATTTGGTATCAAATAAAAGGTTGAACTTTCCAGTGGTAAAAAAAATTGTAAAAGTTTTAAAACAAAAAAGTGTCAAACAACTTTGAAACTTATTTTTACTTATAGAAATAAATCTGTAAAAATAGCAAAAAAAAAGTTAAAAATTAGTTAAAAATTTCCTTGCAGAAAAAACTGCTAAAATTAACAGATTTGTTTTTACTAAATATTAGTAATATAAGAAAAGCAGAAATAAATGTGTTGAATTTACAAAGATTTATTTATATTTGAACTAAATTTTAGTTAATTAAATGTAACAAAATAATCTGCTGAAATCAGCAGAAATATTTACTAAATATAAGTAGACAAAACAAATCATAAAAAATGCAAAATTTTTTTTTAGTTTTTTTTTTTTAATGCGAATAAAAGTCTGCCCTTATGAAATCATCAATCTACTATTTTTAAGCAACCATTTCTGTTGAGTTTAGCAAAATAAACTGTTATTTGTTTTCAATTTATAACGAGCTTTCAACCTCCGCATATTTACAAAAATAAAGCAAATCAAACATATTGGCTAGGTTGATACTAGTATTTCTCTCATCTCATCAGAACCCGAAGTTTTAGAAAAGTTAGAGCCTCCATAATAGGCAGAACTTTAACAAAAAACCTATTAATAATCAATTTTGCTCCATTCTTGTCTTCTTAGTAATCAATTTTTATTTGCTTTTTGCTAAATATAAGGTAAACATAGCAAAAATTTTGCTAATATTAAAGTTTTTCTTTGCTATTTTGTGTTTACAAATATTTAGTAAAAGTTTTTGCTAATTTTACAAAGTAAAACGCTACTTTTAATTGACTAGAATTCACATCGAAAATAACTAAAATTTTGTAAAGTTAACAGATTTATTTTCGCTCTTCTTATTTTATTAATATTTAGCAAAACAAAATCTGTTAAATTGGGCAGTTTTTTCTGCATGGTAATGTTTAACTAATTTTTAGTAGCTTTTTCTGTTATTTTTAAAGGTTTATTTCTATGAGTGTACCAATTTTTTATTACTTTCGTAAACTCTATATTATATCCGAATTTCATAGAAATCTGCATGAATAACCCAACAGACTTCCCTTGTTAATTAACAAATTGTTTAATATAATTTGTTGTAGCCTGGTCCCTATCCGGATTTTGTTTTCAATATAGCCAACATTATTGAAAAATATTAAACTAGAATTGGGGTGGCCAATGTCAAAAACCCGGTTAGTGTAAAAATTCAAAACTTTAATTTTCAAATACGAACAACGTCTACACATTAAGAGATAATCCACATCAGTTAGCATGGTCATTGTAGATCAGCGGTTCCCATAAACTTTTGGTTAATGGACCCCTTAACATACTTCTACTGATTCACGGACCCTTCAATAAACTGTTTGTTTTTGTCATATATTAGAAAAAATGCAAAACCTAAAATTGGATTTTTATTTTAAAAATTAAATAAAACTTTACAAAACCAAATACAGTAAAGTCCGATTAAGATGAACTCCGTGAGATCTAAAAATGAATTTGTTGTAAGTGAGGTTCGTTTTACTGGAGTGAAGTTTCTTTACAATTTTTTTAATGTCCACAAAATATTAAAAATTTTTATGAACTTTTTTTACACATGTTTTGAAATTATTTCATTTGATTTCAAAAAAAATAATTTTCGATACATTTGAGCATAGTTTACATAGATATCAAACTCTTCTTCTTTACTTTTAACAACAAACACATTTGTTCATATACTTTCAAATATTTTGTATATAGGTATATGACGTATGTCCAATACATTCTCAGGAGTTATGTGTACTGACAGCTAATGTCAAAGAGTTTGAGATCTATGTAATCTATGCATTTGAGCAAGAATTTCTGTGTGTTCGGTTTAAAAGAAATTTTAGGACAATTTGCTAAATTTTTGGAATTTTGTATTAAAAATTAAAAATTTAATGAAAATTTGTATGTAGAACTGTCAAAAATAGTTCATCTTAACGGACGGTTCGTCTTAAGAAAGTTCGTATTAACAGATGGTACATTGAAGTTGTTACAAAAACGCCTGAACTTAGTTCGTAAAAACCTAATTTTCCGTTTTACTGTAAAAGACTTCCAGAAAGAATCATCAAAAATACAAAAGTGTGAGGAAACTTGTATAACTAGTTTTTGAACAATTAAAAAGTGTTCAATAAGAATTTAATATTTGGGCCATAAAATTTTTTTTCAAGTTTTTTAAAAAAAAAAAAAACTATTTGATGAACTACTTTCATACAAAAATTTTAATTTTTACAAAATATGATTTTTTTGCCTCGTGCTAGTACGGCTTTAAATTAAATAAAAAAAAAAGATTTATATTAAAAATTGATGCACAATTATTAAAAAAAACCCACTTATCGTAAGTGATAGGCAATTTTTGGGGAAAATTAATTTATCTGACCAATGGAGTCCAAACAAATGTTTAATTATTCAATTAATTTTTTTTTAATAATTTAAGTTATTAATAGAATGGCAAAAGGTTAGCTTAGGAAGGATTATGTGCCCAGGGGCACAACTCCACTCGGAGACCAATACGGTCCATTGTGAATCCCTTCAGAGAAAAAACGGTGAGAAAGAATAGAAATAGACAGAAACATAGATTGAAAGATAGATATAAAGAAAGATAGAAAGAATATATACTCCCCAGAAACCAGCTCCTATCGTCCCCTTACTAGAAACAGCCGTCCTATCTCCCTGACAAATCTCAGCAAATCTACTGGATTGTATCCAGCGACACACCCGAGTTCGTCGTGAAATCTATCTCCTAGCCATTTCTGTCTGAGACCCTGCACATTATATGCTCAACTGTCTCCAGTTCCTCAACGTCCTCGCACAACCTGCAAAAATCCGGTATGTCCCTGTCCCATCTGCTTGTGAAAGCCCTGACAGAACAATGACCGGTCAGGAACCCCGTAAGGGTCCTGGCAAAAACTGTTGTGAAATTTTTTCAAATTTATTTTAAACAATCATGTTGTCGAACTCTCCGCGGACCCCATGGAATTGTTGTTGTAGAACATTACTAGCAGATTACAGAAATGTTACGTTTTTAAAATTTGTTCATAAATAAAAATTGTCGAAATTTCAAAATGTTAGCATGGCCGAGGTATCCTTCTGGCGGGTCTAATTGCTCTGCGCCTGGTGGGTCTATCGGGTTCTTCGGTAATCCCTAAATTCAAAATTATGTTGAATTATGTCCAAAATATTTAAAAAAACACCCTACTGTGCAATCCATAACCAATAAAATTTCAGAGATTTTTCATTACATTCAATTGGAAGCTGAAAAAAAAATAGTTAAAGAATTCATATCGTTTTTTAACAATATGGAGTTTATTCTTTTCACATGCGGAAATTAAATTTTTCAATACTTCATATTCCTAAGGGAAGATAAATTGAAGCATTATATTTTATTATATTAGCGGCATTCACAATCTGCCTAGTAAAAGGAGTAATTGGTCTAAAATTGTACTAAAAAAATAATTGTTTTGAATTTCAAATACACTCTCATAATAAATTCGGTTGTCTCCATACAATTTCATCCAACCGAATTGATTCGGTTGATTCACATAACAAATTCGGCTGTCTCAACAGAATTTCATCCAACCGAATGGATTCGAATCGGGGATTGTGGCAACCGAATTCGGTTGTGAAAACTGAAGTCGGTTGAGACAACCGATTTTACGAAGTTGCAGCAAACCAAATGAATTCGGTTGGATGAAATTTTAAAATTTTTATGAGAATGTCCTCTTATACTGCAATTACAGTCCGAATACTCCTTTTTTTTTAAATGACTGTGAATACCGCTATTATTTCGTTATTTTTATTTTATAAAACAAGTAAATGTTGTTTGTGCTTTTATTTTTCGTTGTTTTCCATGCATTTTAATAATTTACTTACATTTTATTTAACAAAAGAATAAAAACAGGAAAAAGCAATTACTAAAATATTTTTATTAAACTTATTTTACAGTTCAACTGTAGCGCATCCTTCCGAATTGCCACCATCGCCCCATCAATGGGAATGACGGCAAAATGAGGCCATAGCCGCCTAAAATAATAATAAATACTAAAATAACAAAAAAGAAAAAAAAAACTGAATAAAATAGCAGAGCAACTACAATAACTATCATCAATATACTACAAAATATTTTGCAGAAAACTCACTAAAAAAATTCATTAAAAAAAAAATCAGTTTTTTAACAAACAACAAATAATTTTTTTGCAGCCAACCAGAAAACAGTGTGACAACTTGAAAAATAAAAACAACAACAACAACAACAAACCAACATTATTGTATTAATTTGTAAGATTACAACAACAAAAATGCAACGATTTATTTTTAAGTTTTACTTTTAAACAACAACAACAACAGCAACAATAACAACAAAATCACTAAAGGAGAATCTTCAAGGATTTATTTCAAAATCCCCCCCGAACATACAACAAAATTTGAAACATAATAAAAAGGAGTAGAAAAAAAATATAAATAAATCATTCCACCACCGATAATTTTAAAATAACCAACAAAACAACATAAAAATTAAGGAGTTTGAAAAATAAAAAAATAAAAATATTGAAAAATTAGCAAAGGAATATATAGAAACCATTTCATATAACTAGTCTTTAAACACAACAAGGATAATACCATCAAACCTACAATTTACTACAACTTACTTATGCAACAACAAATTCATATTTTGGAAATCATAAAAAAATTTGCTTTAAAGAACAGAAAAAAATTCAAAATTACAAAATTGTAAAAGAAATTTAAACAAAAAAAAAAAAAAAAAAGAAAACAAAACAAATTAAATATTACGCATAATATATTGAGCGTATACTAATAAAACACAAAAATTAACACAATTTTATTCAAAATACTAAATAATTACAATAAATATAATGTAATTAATAATATATTTCTAACATAATATTTAATTATATTTTTACTTAAAAAAAAAAATTATTAACAAAAAACAAAACTTTACATACACACACCCAACCAACACACACACTCTATAAGAACAAAGTATTTTTTTTTTATTTAATAAAAAATAATATAGATATTTTCTTTTTCTCTCTTTTAAATATAAAATTCAAATTAAAATTAATTAAATTATCAATCATTTTAAAAAGGACATTTAAAAAAAAAAAAAAAAAAACTAAAACCAATTTTAAAGACTAAAATGTATGTTTGATGTAAATAACAATTCTCTAACTTGCACTATGGTTTAAATATAGAAAGTAAATTTTAAATTTCAAGGACGTTTAACTCATTTTTGACACAGTATTCCTTTTTTGTCCCAGTACTTTTAAACGGCTATATTTTCGTTACCGAAAAAAGATTATTAAGTGATTTAAAAACCTAAAAATTATTCAACACCTTGACTTCAATAGTGAATATAAAAATTGTTAAAAAATTTTTTTTTATCCAGAGTTGCCAAATAATTATTTGAAAAAATCAATTTTTAAAACTTTTTTGATAGAACATTTTTTGAAAACTATTTAAAAAAATAAAAGAGACTAAACTTTTATATTTTGTATGGCTATGTTCATGAAAAAATATGAAAATACAAACATTTCTTGATGAAGCATGGCTGTAGACTGAGAAAATTCTTTGCAGGATATTAATGAATTTTTGCATTAGATCTATGAAATGTCACTGAAACTCATCCATTGAATTAGTCATTAAAATACTGCAATTTTTCATAAAATTTCATTTTATTTATCCAAAAATTCATGAAAAAGTTTCATTAAAAACAGTTTCGTTAAAACTATGTAGCTTTTTCATAAAGTTTAAGAAATCTTTCATTCACATTGTGAAAAAAACTTCATGAGTTTAGTGAAAAAATTTCATTAAAACTCGTCCAAGAAATTCTCTCTGTGTATGTTCGGAAAGTTTGGTTGAAAAATGTCCAGAAAATTTCACTGGAACTCGTCCATTGAAACTTTTCATTAAATTAATGGAATTTTTCATAAAATTTCATTTTATTTATTAAAAAATTCATTTATGAAAGTTTCATTAAAAACAGTTTCGATAAAACTATGTAGCTTTTTCATAAAGTTTAAGAAATCTTTCATTCACATTGTGAAGAAAACTTCATCAGTTTAGTGAAAAAATTTCATTAAAACTCGTCCAAGAAATTCTCTCTGTGTATGTTCGAAAAGTTTGGTTGAAAAATGTCCAGCGGATCAATGACGTGCCATTAATGAGTTAATATTAATATCTGTGTTTGTGTGACAGCCTTTCGGTAACACCGTGAGACAGTAGTTTTAACAAAGAGATAATTCCTTGAACGAATTTTAATGAAATTTTTCACTAAACTATTGAAGTTTTCTGCACAATGTGATTGAATTTTTTTTTTAAACTCCATGAAAAAGTTTCATAGTTTTAATGAAACTGTTACATTAGGAGCATTAAATTTTTGATAAAAAATATAAAAATTTTCATTAAATTTTATGAAAAACTGCATTAATTTAGTAAAAAATTTCCAGTGACAATTCATAGATGTAATGCAAAAATTCATTAATATCATGCAGAGAATTCTCTCAGTGTATAGCCATGCTTTATTCAGAAATGGTTGTATTTTCATATTTTTTCATCAACATAGCCATACAAAATGTATGGCTTTTTTATTTTTTTTTTTAAAAATAATTTTCGAAAAATGGTCCATCAAAAAAGTTTACAAATTGATTCATTCAAATAATTTTTGGGCAAATCTGGATAAAAATGTTTCATAATTTTTATGAAACCTTAAACGTGAGATTGGGCAGTTAAAAATAGTTCGTGTCTCTTTTTATCGGCCCTTTACAACATATCTAAAGTTCATTAGGGTCGGGTTACCTCCGTTGTTAGTGTGACATTTTTCTCAATAAATTAGAAACCAACACGTTCTCCACCATGACACTTACTGACATTAATGTCAAGTGTTAAAAAGCAGGGTTAAAAGTTCATTTGTTTTTATACAAAAACTTGTCTTTAATTTACGAAAACTAGAATTATTTGTACGCAGAGTTAAAGTACTCAAGAAAACAAATTGCCTATATAGTGGACCCAGAGTATTTGAATTATTTGAAATATAGAGGAAAAATGCTCTTCGGGAAAAGTCGCATAAAAATCGACTTTTTTAAAAATACTATTTTTTAAATATTCGCCCGCGAACTTTATGCCACGAAAATTTGCCTTTGAGCTTTTAATAACTTTATAATGTTACATATAATTTTAAAGGTAATTTTGCCATCTTTAATTTAAGACTTCAATGTTTCATGTAGCATTAACACTTTTAATTTTATGCTTAATTTTGTAAAGTAATTTTAGTACCTTTTTTACGATTTATGAAATTGTTAAGACGCCACATTTCACAAACCAAGTGCTGCAATGATTCTTACAGAATCAATTTCGATATATAAAATAACCAAAAAAACACAGTCCTGTATGGTAAAATTTCTTTAAGGCTGGAAACTAATCCGGTCCTGTCAATTTTCTAGTACGACAGACTTCATGGTAATTTAACTTAAAATGTAAAAAAATTTATATTTCGATCAACTTAATGAATATGTTTTGGGAGAACGAAACGCTCTTCGTAATTTCTCTAATTTCACGAATTGACATAAAAAAAAAACTCTATTACTCACTTTTTGTTCAGATTCAATTTGTAAGCGAAATGATGAGCCGATCGCTTAAATATTTTGCACACATAATCTAACAAGCTTCTTGAAGATAGTTTCATAAGATAAAAAGTTAAGTGTCGTTCACAAAAGCAGTTGTAAGAGAAAATGTGCGTATGGTTTTTTTCAATCTCACTCCTTATAGGTGTAGAAAACTCTATATTTCCGATTTTAGAAAAAAAATATAGAAACAAGCTGAGTTTTTCTAAACTTTATGTTAAGATATCTTCAAAACCTGATGTAATGGAAAAATTTTGAGGTCAGATACGCTTTGCATTCATCGGACCTCAAGCCTTTAGAGAAGTATATTTTAGTATTAAGATCTTGAGTTAATTTTATTATTAAGATCTTGAGTTATTGGTCTACAGATTTTTTTTTCAAACAAGTGTTTCCCTATACTCACTTTCAGCGGAGTATTTTTTTTTTTTTTTTGTCAAAACCTAATTCCTGAGCACATATGTCTTCAAAGTTACATACTTCTGAGATTTTTTGAATTTTTTAAAAATAATATAGTTTAGGGAAATGTTCAATTTTCCCTGGATCTGTGACTGAAGTCTAAATCAAAAACACACCATCATTTAAATTAAAACCTAATTTGAATACAGTTACCTTGAAGAAAATATGTGAACCCCTTTTTTACCAAGAAAACATGAAATTAATATAAAGAGATTGTTATATGTGGCGTATGATTTATATTAATTTAAACATTATAAAAAATAGCACTCATACGACACGTACGTATATCGCATGTATATCAATAGTTGGACTAAATCTTTGTTATACTCGTAGTATAATGTATTTTTGATTTTCAAATACCGTTTAATCGCAGATGACAAAAGCAATAATTTATTTTGGATGTGTTGATTTATCAGAAATAACAATTAGTAAATTAAATAACTTGTTTCATTTTTGCCCTAAGACTTGTGTGTGGGGAATGTTAAAAAATATATTAGAGAAACATAAGTTGAAAAGATTTTCTTGAATATCTTGTATCTCAGAATATTCTTTAATATAACTACAGTAGATGCAAGAAATGCGTTAAAATCACTTAATTGTCAATCGAGTATTTGTTTAATATAATGTTTTTATATGATATAGCGATTAAATTTAAAAATATAACACACTATTATAATCGTTCCTATTATTGTTTTCAGGATCCCTTGTAAAAATCCAAGTATTTTGATGTGGATTGCAATCTTGTAAATATTAATTGTAATGCTTTTCGTAATTCCAAAATTGAATCTAAACTATTTCCCGATAAGGAAAAAAATTATGAGTTATCGAAATAATTTTATGGTTATTACCACAGAAGACAAATTTGCCTGTTTTTCAGTGTTTTCTTTTGACATTTTTACTCATATTTGCTTAATTTGTCATTTATTTCATTTTTCAATTATGGGCTTAAAATAGGTTTGCTACATCCCAAAACCCAGCCAACTTGACACTAAGCTCAATCCTGTGACTGGTAAAGGGAGGACATACCACTTAACCAGAATGCTTATTAACAAGAAAAAGCCAGTTGGCCACAATTTTACCCATTGAAAGCCGTTTATTGTTCGTTTATTTTATACGAAATGGTCCTTTTGCAAAAGTCTTGGTTAGACCTGTGGCATGCCACTACGTGGTTTAAAGCAGGACAAATGACCCTCTCCTATGGCAAGCCAATGTTAAAGTTGCCAGTTGTTTACATAGGGTAGGGTTACGCGGTCTCGGGCACGAAAGGACCGATCCTGTGGCACACGTAGAACCGGTCCCATTCCCCATAGGGATATTACTCATACGTATAAAACAGCTAAATTTTATTAAAAAAAAAAACAATAAAAACTTAAAAATTATAGAAAAACTTTAAAAAAAACAAAAGCGTAACCATTACAATTCAGTCTCTGTCAAATAATATAAACATCTTACAAGTAATTTAAATCGTAGTAATGCTTTATGTTAATTTTTCCACATATACTTTGTACTTTTATTAACATACTAGTTCTGTTCCTTTGGGCGTTAAAAAAAAAAATTTACAATTTTCATCAAAATTTTGTCTTATTAATAGCTTAAATCAAGCAATAATTCAATGGGGGGGGGGGGGGGGGGGGAAATTGCAAGTGTTGGTACTTTTTAAGCCAACAATTAAAATGAATTATGGGTTTTTTGAAAAAATATAAGAATCAGTGTTGGGGTTTGGTGGTTAAACAAATGATAATACATTTTTTTAATATTACATTTTTTAAATTTTAAAAATATAAAAAATAAACTTTAAAACGTGAACAGGTGTTTTAGCTTGACACAATATATATTATATCTTGACACTTGACAATCAAGTTCATTCCAGGCCCTGTGGCAACCCTAGCTTAAAACCATTTTTTTTTTTTTCTTAAGATTTTTAAGATTTACATGTGTTTTTTAAATTTTATTTGCTTTAAATACTTTTTTGCTCAAAGTCCAATTTTTTTTTACCTTTTTTTGTAGTTTTGCTATTTTTTTTTTTGCCTTTTTCCAATATTTTTTTGACATAAACTCCTCGATTTTTGGCATTTTTTCGTCTTCTCTGGTTATTAAATTCGAAAACAAGTCGCAAAAATGTGATTATTTTGTAAACTACAGTTTTGTTTGAGCATCTTAGAAAACAACTTCTAGACCCTTATCGATTATATAAAACACATGGTTTTAAAAAACGCCTTCGCTGTTAATTTTTTCTTTTGTGCTCACCACATTATTTATTCCAAACAGAAATCCATGCATGTTGTTTAGATTGTATCATACGTGGCGTGGCGTATGAGCAATATACTTTTATTAAAATAACACTCATACGTCACATCTAAAGTTTGATCATTACGATTATTTTAAAGTTTTGAAAAATGTTGAACAAGTTTTATTAACTTTTTAATTGAGTTTCTAGGGAGTTTAGACAGCGAAATAAATCTACTTGATTAACGTTAATCCACCTTTTAAATCTTCCTCGTTTATAGGGAATTCATATATACAAGTTAATGTCCTAAAAATGGGGTTAAGTGGTTAATCAAGCACTAAACAAGTCGTTTAAACCATTTTTTAATCTTTTTGATTAACAGTCAATCTAACTTTTTCTGTGACTACTATTTCTAAACGACTCTATACTACTAATTGTGTGTATCTTTGTGTTTTTATATAGGTTCGGTTGGCAGCGCTAAGAAAACAAAAATACAAAGACAGGTAAAAATTAACGTTAAGAGGCTGTTGACGCTGTCGACAAAAATGTTTGCTAACGCCAGTATTTTCCTTGCTACTCCTATGCTGGATTACTATCGGCGCCTCCTTGGAAAAATCTTTTTACTGTTAAGTTAATCAAACAATGCATATGTAAACGAGGAAGATTCATGTACACTCAAAAAAGTTAGTAAAGTCAACAAAATATTTTGCTGAGTCAGCAAAATTTTAGTTAGGAGGGTGCTGTCAAAAAAATTGCTAATTCCAGCAAAAACAAAATTAGTAGATTCAGCAAAAGTATTGCTAATAGATTCAGCATAAGGTTGATTAAAAGTCAAAACACCTTGCTAAAAATTATCAATATTTTTCTAAATATTAGCTGGCTGAAACATCAATGGTTATCTAAATGGTCTTTTAAAAGAAGGCTTATATAACAAAATATGACATAAACATCCTTTTTTGTAATAAGAAAAATTACCTTAGATGTGGGACTTTGCCTTTCGCTTTTGTCTGTCTTCCTGTACGTATATTTGTGTGCAATTTAAAATTGCCCATTTGATCACACTACCTTAGTAATCAATTTAAATATTTAGTTTACAAATACACATTTAATATTTATTAAATTTAAGTAATTTATGTTGTCTTTAAATTGGTTAAGAGACAATTACTTTTACAAGCCAAGCAGGTGACATTACAAAATTTAAGTTGTTTTAATCCACAATTTTGTTTTATGTATGAGAAACAGATACAAAAATCTTCCATGCTTTATTTTTTTTTTGTATGTCTTATATGAGTTGTACTTTTCAGTATAATTTTCCTCTTGTCTACTACATCATGACATGCTGCGACATCTACTTCATTCTGCGTATATTTTTCAATCTGGTTGTCGTTCACTCTATTAATGTTCATTATCATCTAAATTTTTTAGCAACATAAATTAGTAAAACATTTGTAGAATATTAGTAAAACATTAGTTCAAAACAGTTAAGTGATAAATAAATAATTAAAGTTTTAGCTGAAAACGTAACTTTAGCAAACAAATTGTCTTGATTTACAAGACGTTTTATTAACTTTTCTACTAACTTATTTTTTTGAGTGTACTTGATTAATTTCGCATTTTGAACTCCCTATAACATATGCATTTTGCGACAGTTAAAAGTTTAAGTTGAAAGCTAAAAGATTAACTTTGTCAGTTTAAAATATCAAGCTGGAGGAGTAAAAAAAATTCTGACTTTGTATGTATGTTTTTTGGCGTTGCCAACCGAAATTATATCAAAACTCAGAGTTGCGGACAATTAGTAGTGTGAATACAGAGTTGTTTACTGTTAATCAAAAAGATTAAAAAATGGTTTAATCGACTTTTTTAGTGCGTGATTAGGAAGTTAATCCCATTTTTAGTAGATTAACTTTTCTGTGTTAGTTCGAAATTTTGAGATTGTTTCAAAGAAGACAAGTGCGATGAAGTAAAATTTTTTGTGTTAAAGTGGGACAAAAGACAAATATACTTAAATAAAGAAAAACACTAAATATATAGTAGTAATTTATCTTGTATAGCAAAAAATTAACTAAATAAATGAATACAAATTTTAAAACTAACGAAAAGAAAAAATACAAAGTAAAACTCAATATGTCTTAATCAATTAAATAATACACATTTACACTGTCTGCATAAAAGAAAAAGACCTACAAGAAATGGAGATAAATTGTATGTTCCACTTCAGCCCTCTTTCACCATATTCTCAAAAATTGGCACACCTTATGCAATGCGAAAATCAGAGCGTTTCAAATGAAAAACAGAATATTCTTTTACTAAAAACTTGTTTTCCTAATTTTATAAGTGAAGACACTTTCACTTAAAACAGTAGATACCGACGTTTTATAGAATATGATAGGGTTTTCACTTTTTTCAGCAACAAGACCCAATAGTGAAATTATCTGAAAATCCATTCATATAAGCAAAAATTTAAATTTTGTCCACTTCACCACTTTCTCCCTACCAATTGGTAATATTTTTTTTTTTTTGACCATAGTGCAATAAAAAAATATTTTAATTTTTGTTTTTAAATCGTTTATTTGTCCAAACATTTTATAATAATTCTTTGAATTTTATATTTAATCATAAATATTTTTTTTTAAATTAATATTAATTTGCCAAATTTACCTCAAATTCTTAAAAGTTAAAATAACATTATCTAAATATAACAAAAAAAATTATAAAACAAACAATAATAAAAATTTATTAAACACTTTATATTAAATTATAGTTTAAAACATAAATTAAATGTAAAAAATTTTATAAAACAAAATAAAAATATAACAAAAAAAAAGTTTAATGGAAATGTAGAAGAAAAAATATTATAATATATTTTGGAATTGTCTATAATTGTATTAAATAAAAAATAATAACTACAATAAATTTGCTTAAGTAGATTTTTCTCTTTAAAAACTAAAAAAAAAACAATCATCACACGCTTTTATATGTGTTGTGTTTTGTAAGAAAGAAGTTTATTTAAATGTCTGATAGAAAAAATTAATTAAACACTGCGCTACAAATTTAACCCCAAAAAAACGCAAAACAAGAGTAACGACCCTAAATATTTCGGTCACGCCGATTTTAATGGCATACCCAAATTTTTTTTTTTGCGAATTTGCATTAAAGTTTTATAGCATGTTTTAACGCAAGTTTTCATATATAAAATTTTAAAAATCAAATATTTTATCTTAGTTTTTTTAATTCAGTTTTTACTATTTTTTTAGCATTTTTGCATAATTTATTATCCCATCGCCACCGATCAAAGCAATTTTGTGCAATAAGGCAAATCTGAACAATTGTTTCGTGTAAAAAAGAAAAAAAAGCAAGTGCGGTAAATGGGAAAAAACGCTGAATATGCCTAAAATTTATATGACAACATAGCGAAAAATTATGACCTATGAGTTCATCTTAACCCATATCCAAAACGCTCTAAAACGGCTCAGTAAAAATCAACGAAGCTGTTTGCAAGTGCTAAAGACATGCAAAAATATCTGTTTTTAAGCTTTTATTTTTAGCTCTTCAGGTTTGGCCAGGAAAAGTGGTCGATTTTTTGACTGAATGCAATATACAAAAATGCAAAAATAAAAGTACAATCTGAAGTTTAAAATAGTTTTGCTGTAAATTATAATTATAATTCAAATTGTAGTTCGAAGGAATACATTGTGCTAGAGTTTGTAATATTTTTTCAGAGAGTTAGAAAAACTGTTTTTTTTTTCCTGAAAGTCGGCGAAGGACGACAAAAAATAGGTAAAATCAAGAACAGACCCAAACCAAAAATAATATAAGTTAACATAAGTGTAAAGTAGCTAATTTGCTTGGTTATTAAGTGAAATCAACTTCCCTATAACCTGCAACGATAGCACAAGTCAGTGGTCGATTTTTCGACGACTGGTTGAAAATGGGTTAAATAGATTAAAAAATGATGTGTATCAAACTTCAGCCAAACAAGTTGAGATTTGTGATAGTTCTTTTAACAAATTACATTGACAGTCTACAAAATAGTTTCAAATTTTATTTGGAAACTCTTTTTTAATATGTCAACATTTTTAAAATAAAATTGGCAAATATTGTGTAAACATTCACTTTAATGAAAGTGTTTGTTAAAATAACTTTCGCAATATATAACTTTTTTGGCTGAATTTTAGTGCACATAATTTTTTAAACTATTTACATATTATACTAAGAGATGAACTCATAGGTCAGGGCTGGCAAAACTATGACACGCGTGTCAGTAGTGGCACTTGAGCGGATTTTCAATGGCACTCGAGATTTTCTTTAATATTTTTAAATATCGTACTTTTGTTAAACAAAATTCTTTTTAACAGTTTTCAGAGGATATCTCTATGAAAATATATGCTTTAAACCGTAAATTTTAAAATTTTTCATAAATGTTGTAAATCGCCTTTCGAAATTATAAAAAAAAAGTTTTGAAAAGTCTTAATACTTTTTTTTTTTACAGATTTTTGGTAAAAAAAAAAAACAAATCGAAAATTCGTTTTACAAGAATCAAAGTTCCACAAGCTTTTCGGAACATAAATAGTATTGTTGTTTTTTTTTTTAATTCATTAAAAGTGTCGTAATTCCGCCTCAAAATGTGTAATAACACATTGAAATATACTCAGAATATTTTTACAGTAACTACATGTAGGTCATTCGGGTAGTAAACAGTAGTAGTTGTTTTAACAGATATTGTAGTCATTTTTCTATGAGAAAATAAAAAACGACTAATTTAGACTATCATTTCAAAAAATAACTAAACAAAAATACAGTATTTCAGATCTAGTTATTTTAGTAAACAACTACCAAAGCAGTAATTTTGCAGTAAACAGTTAATTTTTGTTAGTTATTTAAAAATAGAAGATTATGTCGATTAATTCTCGTTATATGTATATGTTATTATTGATATGTTCATCGTTTCGAAATAATAATTAGAAAATTGGATTGTATCTCCAACGCATAAATACGTCATAACTTTAATACCGTTTGGAATTTTTACTTTACATTTTAATATGATGTTGGAAATACGAACTTGTATTGTAATTAAAAGAAAAAAAAATTAATTTATTAAAAAATATTTTTAAAACACCTACAAAGTCACTAGTAGTTTTAACAACTTATGTAGTCGTTTTATGTTCATTGTTTTTATCGTTTTAATGGTTTATGCATTCATTTAAGGTTAGTTGTTTTTGACCGCTTCTATAGCCGTTTTTACTACCAATGTAGTTGTTTTATCAATTGTTAAAAACTACTACATGTTTAGTCATTTTTATGACACAGTTATCGACTTTTTTGACTACATTTGTAGTCATTTTAACTGTCAGTTTTAGTCATTTCTAAATTCTTAATTTCCTGAGTGTAGATGACATTTTGTGTAACAAAAATCCCTAAAATTTCTTTGAATTTTAAATTTATTGAAGTTGAAATGATTCGGTGTTAAAAAGCCTCATAAAAGAAGAAGAAAATGAATGGCAGAAAATAGAACAAAAAATTTGAAATTCTGCAATAAAGTTTTAATTAAAAAGACCGCAGAAAGCAAAAGTATAAAAGGTTGGAAAAATCACTTAAAAATCATCTAAGCTAAAAATGTATATTTTTTAAAGACAGAAAATCTTAAAAAAAAATGTGCACCAGCCCAAAAATTAAAAACCGCAAACACTACAAATTATTCTTCTCTGGTGATCACAAGAAAAAAAAATATAAATTTTCCGTATTTTAAAAGATTGTACTAGAAAAGGGCTTTAAAAATGTAATTAAGGTGGCACGCAACACTTTTTTACAACACAAAATTGTCTGTTTTTTTTTGGCACGCCACGAAAAAAGTCTTGCCACCCCTAACATAGGTCATCCCTTTTCGCTATGCTGTCATATAAGTTTTAGGCACATTTCGCGCTTTTTCCCATGACCAGCACTATATTTTTCTTCTTTTTTTACACTAAACAAATGCTCAGATTTTCTTTTTGCTTATGCACAAAAAAGTACTTTAATCGATTGCGAAAACGGATGATAAATAGTGCAAAAATGGTAAAATATTGTAAAAACTGAGAAAATATGGCGGATTTACTTGTTAATATTGCACATTTATTAAACAAATTTAATACCGGAATGTTAATGAATGTATTTTACGTATTTATCATAAAAAGCTAAGATACACTATGCAAAATATAAAATATGCAAAATTTTAATCCAAATTTGCGAAAAATCTGGCCCATACGTGAAAAAACTGGGTACGTCATTAAAGTCAGCATGTCCGAAATATTTAGGATCAATAGTCTGTACTCTTGTTTTGTTTTTCGAGTTGCTCAGTGTTATTAAATATTATTAAACAATATTAACCAAAATAAAATATTAAAAATATATAGTTTTAAAAACAACAAATCTTTTCGATTTTAATTTACAACTATAAAGTTAAAGGTTAAACTATAATTGACTTTAAAAAATTTCTGCAATTATTGATTAAGAATAATAAATTAGATTTCAATACAAAATCTTTAACAAACTAAATTTATAAATCTGGATTTATTTAATTGTATTTTTGTTTTTCATTTACAATTTACTCTGTGGTATATTTTAATTTAAATAATTTTGTATTTTTTTCTGTTTCTTTCATTTATTTTATTTAAAATATTTTAAATTCCTACAAAACACAACACATTTTTTATTTTATAATATTAATAAAATAATTTGTTTCTCTCTCATTAATATTATTTTTAATTAAATAATAAATTTTAATATATAAATATTTTTTAAGTACGTCATATATTTTTACACAAGTTTTTTTAATTCATTAATTCATTTTATTAAGTTAAAATATCATGCATTCATACATAAATACATTCATACATAATTTCATTAAGTAGATCAACAAAAACGAAAGAAGAAAAAAACTAAAATAAAAACTAAAATATTTATAAAATTGTACCTCTTTTTTTTTTATTTTACGTATATGATTTTTAAATTTAATTATGTGTAATTAAAAGCTTCTCTTTCTTTGTAATAAATGTATTTTAGTATTTTAATTAATAATACCACACACACATTCAGACACACACATGCATACAAATTCTACTACTACTACTGCTGCTGCTACTATTATTTACTACATATTTGCCACTATTTATGTACATATACATACACATACATATTGTTCATATGTATATGTAATTGCTATTATATATAGATTCAAAAACTGCTTATAATTAAAAAATAATGCAATTTTAAATTTATTAAATTAATAACATTTCTTTTTAATAATAATAAAAATGTTTTTTTTCTTTTTTAATACACAGACTGATTTCATAAATTACACACGCAATTTAATATATAAAACGAATATTGTGTAATATTATTATCATCTCAAGACTCTTATTAATTAAATTTATGTCAAAATTATTAGATTTTTTTATAATATTTTTTAAAGTTGAATTATGATCAATATGGCATATGAAGGAAGAAAATACTGTTGGTATTTGAATATGCTTAATTAATTATTTATTTATTTGTTTTTTTTTTTTGGAAAATCGTGATATAAAAAAATATTTTAACAAAAAATTACATTGAAATTGGCGTGAAATATACATTTATCAATTTTTGTCAACCAATGATTTCGTGCAAATTTATTCATCAAAACTTGGTAGACGTACAGGCCGGTTTCGTAGTAACCCAGTAAAAAAATGTTGTGCTTTTAGAAGCAGGATAAAACAAATGCTCTGATGTAAGTGCTTACTATTAGATAATATTGAGAAGCAGCAAAAGAAACCAATAATTTCGTATAAAAAAACAAACAAAACTTTTGAGTTAACTGTTTCCCTAGCAATGATGCAGGTTGTTAGCAGCTTACCATAATCCCTTACAAGGATGCAGGTTGTAATGCAGAAAGTTCCATATCGTGGATTATAAACGACATGTAAAAATTTTGCCGAGTGATTTCCGATTGTGTTTGGTGTTTTTGAGTATGAAATAAAAATAATTAGTCATTTAACTATTTCTGAAGAGCTAGCACATGGAGCGGTTAAAAAAGTAAAATAATTATATTATATGTCAAAAATTTTAACAACAAAAAACTAATATCTGTAGAATTTTATGTAGAATATTATATTTTTACTTTTAATCGCAATAATGTAGACATGAAATGTGCTTTTACTGAAACCCATGAATTCACTGCTTTTTATAAGCGCTGAAATCCGCGCTTATTTTGCGAAAAAGTAATGCTTCCAAGTGGGAATTCGCCATATAAAAATCATAGCATATGTAAGCAGGTTTGTAAGGGATTCTTTGCGGCTTACTCCCTTACAAACCTGCTTGCATGTAAGCAGCGTTTTTTACTGGGAACCGCCCTCTAGAGGTTGCACTCCCAATTAAAATCTCATACTATTCCTTTTGTTTGAAATAAAATTCACATCATATACGAGGGCGGATCAATAAGTTCGTGACTTTTGAAACTTCCCTCGTAATTATATGAAATGCAACACTACCCCCCATCAAGTACCACCTGTTAATAGACTACTGTCAAATTTTGAGCAACTTCCGTCATTTACTTTGCGTTTAACAGCTGTTCAAAACATACAACCTCGTGGATTTTTTTAAAAATGGAAAAAAGGGAATTTCGAGTGCTCATTAAACATTATTTTTTGCGAAAAAAAAACCGTCTATCAAACCAAGGAACAGCTTGATAAATACTATGGGGACTCTGCACAATCGATTTCAATGGTAAAAATGTGGTTTACTGACTTTCGTTGTGGTCGCACAAGTACAAATGACGCTGAACGTTCTGGACGGCCAATTGAGGTCAATACACCCGAAATCCACGATTTTTTTTTTTGCTTGAGATTGTTGATGCCATATGCATTTCATATGGCAGTGTGGTTTCGATTTTTTTTTTGCTTGAGATTGTTGATGCCATATGCATTTCATATGGCAGTGTGGTTTCGATTTTAAATGATCAGTTGGGTTCTGTCTGTAAGATGGGTGCCGCGTTTGCTCTCAATTGACCATAAACGTAATCGTGGCCAATAAGGTGATGTCAACAGTTGTTTGGGATGCACGCGGGATAATCCTCACCGATTACCTTCAAAAGGGAAAAACAATAAATGGCGAATATTATGCCTACTTATTGGACCGATTTAACGAGGATTAAAAAAAAACCGACCATATGGCCAAGAAATGCCTATTTTATGGACCTCGAAAAATCCAATTTTTTTTAAGGGATACTAAAATTGGAGAAACGTTGGACTAAGTGTATTGAGCGAAAAGGAGATTATGTTAAAAAATATTTTTTTTTTTTTAAACTGTGTTTCATTCAAAAAGTCTCGGTCTTATAGAATGCAAAATATTTGCAGACTTTGCGTTCGCCCCGAGTCTCAGTGACTTCGAAAGTAATATATACGTCATTCGAAATACTTAATACAACACATATGTATATCATAGGAACGTTGATTACCAATTTGCCCACTTTCAATTAAATCGAAAGACAAAAACGACTAAAATCGAATCGAAATTTTTGGGAATGTCTCACATACCAAATTTTTAGAAGATTGGATAACATATAGACGTTGCACAGTTTGACAAAAGTAGAGAAAATTACGATAGTTCAATGTTAGTTACTTTTATCATTAAAAAAATGTCCTCTAAATTTTGTCCTCTAATTTTCATTTTCCAAATTTTAACTAAATCCGTAGTTGTCCGAGTGGGTATTTTCCATCTTTCCGGTTTGGGTAGATTTTTAAAAGTATTTTCCTTATCAACCTGAAGCATACGTTCATCCAAAAAAATTATTCTTACGTTTCATTTAAACGGACATTAAAAGTGTCTTTTAGTAACTGTGAAAAAATGTGTGCACGTCTGCATCTGAGAAAGAACACATCAGCTGTATCATTTTTTAATTCGTTCGTTGAAGCCCATCTACTTACACTGGCCTTCTATCAGGACACAGCAAACCTTTCAACATAAGTTTATGATGTGATGACTCAGTCTCAAATCAGATATATTCTCCTTGACTCAATTCAGTATGATGTTGTCACGTAGCCAATAATGGTCAACTTTCCGAATACCTATTTCAACCACCTGCTCGCAAATGCCTTTCAGGGCAACAGGTATGACAAGCAAATCCTCAAAATCCTTAACAAACATTCACTGAAGCAGCAACTCTATCGTTCAAAGTTTCAATACTAAAATGGACAACTGAGCGCAACACCTTTTTATTCCACATCAGGAGCATTGTCAAAGAGTAATAAAACATAATAGATAAAGTGAGTGCTGCAGCAATACTTTCTTATTGATGTCCTCTAAATTCCGTCCTCAAATTTTCGTCCTCCAAATTTTAACTAAATCCGTAGGTGCCTGAATGGGTATTTTACTTCCTCCCGGTTTGGCTTCTAGATTTTCAAAAGTATTTTCCTTATCAGCCTGAAGCATGCGTTCATCCAAAAAAGTAATTCCTACGTTTCTTTTAAACAGACATTAAAAGTGTTTTTTAGCAACTGTGAAAAAATGTGTGCACGTCTGCAACTGGGAATGAACACATCAGCTGTATCATTTTTTTAATCGTTCGTTGAAGCCCATCTATTTACACTTGCCTTGTATCAGGACCACTTGATGGTATGACACAGCAAACCTTTCAACATAAGTTTATGGTGTGATGACGGCAAACCAGTCAAAGCTATTTTCGTCCAGATTCACTCGTAAATCAGATAGATTCTCCTTGAATCAGTCTTGTATGATGTTGCCACGTAGCCAATAATGGTCAACTTCCCGAATACCTATTTTAACCATCTGCTCACAAGCGCCTTTCAGAGCAACAGGTATGACAAGCAACTCCTGAAAATCTTTACAATTTACTGAAACAGCAACTCCATCGTTTAAAGTTTTGATACCAACATGGGCAACTGAGGGCAACACTTTTTTATTCCAAATGAGGTGGATTTTCGAAGGGTAACTTGAACATAATTTTTCGTTGTTGTAGGTGAAAACCACGTCTTTTCGTGACTAAGTGATAGAAAGGAGTGTTGTAGCAAGAATTTCTTATTGATTTCAGCGATTATCCTTATATAACTCATTTTTGTCTTCTTTTGTAAACTTATATGGGTTTTCCTCAAGATATTCTTCGAGAGACATATGACTGACCGCATGAATGTTGTATGGTATTTTCGTTCGTCTGGTATGGAAATTCCACCTAATTACTTTTTTTAGAGGCAAAAACATTGTTCAAAGCACTCCTTGCAGAATTCAAATGATCACCTTTTTTGTGACCTATGAAGTTCTTTATCTTCTTGTAAAACGCTAGTCATAACCATCACATTTTTTCGTGAAGTTTTAACAAAAAAAACTAGACAATTATTTTCAAATTTCTGTCGTTTTGCAGTAGAATTTAGACGAACTACCACTAATAACTCACCACGTATTTTTTTTTACAGAAATAAGAAGCTCATTGGCACAACGCACTTGATTATTAGAAATTTCACTAGTTTGAGTAAAAAGTGCTCAAAGTGTGCAACTCCTACACGTTTTCCAATCTTCGGAAATTTAGCTTTTTTTGTCTTGTCTGATAATTATATTGGGTATACAAGTTAATAATGTCGATTTTTTTTGCTTGAAAAATGCATTTATTATAATAATAAAATAAATTGATACATTATTCAAAGTATATATATCTGGATTTCAACAGCTCATAAAACAAAACACCCTTCTGCTCCCAGCAAATACAGAGCATTACCTTGGCGCCATTTATATTCGGTTTCGGCGTTGATTTGGCTGGTTGGCCGGGTTTTACATATGACTTTTTGCGCTTGGGGTTATCGTAATGTATCCATTTTTCATCACCAGTAGCAATACGCTCCAAAAATTACTTATTTTTGTAGCGTTCAAGCAGCATTTCCGACGTCTCTCGGCTTCAATTCATATGGAATCCAATTTCCTTGCTTTTGAATGAATCCCAATGCTTTTAAACGTAGGGAAATGGCTTGTTATATGACTTCCAGTGATAATACAAGTTCTTCTTGCGTTTGACAACAATCTTCGTGGAGTAATGCTTTCAATTCCTCATCTTCAAACTTTTTCGGCTCACCAGGCCTTCCCTTGTCTTCTGTGTCTAAATCTTCACACTTTAATAGCGCACACCATCGTTCACAAGTTTTTTGAGTTGATGCATGTTGACCGTATGATTCTACCAACAATCGATAACTTTCAACAGCCGTTTTCTTCAAATGAAAGAAGGTTATCAGACTTCCCCGCAAAACATATTTTTTAAGCACAAAATATTGTCCAAATCGACATTATTAACTTGTATACCCAATATATAAAATTGATAGTTTTTGTTTTTGTTAATTTTTACCATATATGTTTATATATAATTATATATATAAAAGTGATTGAATTTTTCATTCTAATTTTAACTCATATAATTATATAGAATTATATGTGATGACATATATAATTTTTATTTATAAAAGTGATAGAATTTGTTTGGTTTTATTGTAGCATATATACTTATGTATATATATATATATATGTAAGTATATATAATCTCATATTTAGTTATATCAAGTATATAAGATGAGATAAACTTATATATAACATGAAATATATCGATATATGATGATATACAGCTCTGTATTAAATATTTTCGTAAAAATAGACTGTGGGATATAAATATATATCGTTACATATGGTCACATATGTTATTATATACAATTATATCAAGTTATATATGACTATATATAAATTTTTTTCGTCGGGTAGACAAGGTGATATTAAATTCGATTAATGCGAAATCATTTATTCGAAGCTATATTTGTTACGGCAAGTTTTTGCGCTAGTTTTATGATGAATATAGCAAAATTTTTTTTGCTAAACGCAACGTTCACATTCGTTAAATCTTATTTGCAAAATTTCGTAAAACTTATTTAAAAGAATTATTTTAATGGTTTATATAAATTTGTTTATTAATTAATAATCATATAATTACAAATTATATACTAAGGAGTAAGATCGAATTAATCCTAACACAGATTATGACTTATAACTTTTTTTATGTTTAAAAGTGAACTTTTTTTAATCAAGTTATCTTTTAAAAAGTCGCCAGATGATGTGTATAAATTATTAGCGAAATCGGATCATTACTTTGTTTACAAATGGACTTTGAACAAAAAGTGAAAACAAAAAAAGTTGCATTTTTACAAAAAAAAACCATAAATTTCGTAAAAAAAAATGTGCTAAATTGTTCAGAACTCAGAAAAATTATATTAAAATTCTTTTAAAATTATTTATGAAGGCTACAAAGCAAGATCCCAATACTGTCACTTTTTTTTGGAAATGGTCTGCTCCTATCAATTAGGGTACTAAAGATGGCATAAAAAGATCCTTTACTCACTTTTTTCAGCTTCCATATGTAAACCAAGTAATGATCCGATTTCGCTAATAATTTATACACATCATCTGGCGACTTTTTAAAAGATAACTTGATTCAAAAAAAGTTCACTTTTAAACATAAAAAAAAGTTATAAGTGATAACCTGTGTTAGGATTTATTCGATCTCACTCCTTACTACCCTAACCGAGCACTAGCTACTATGGCCTTCAGCGCTTTGTAGCTAAAACAGACGAGTGCCTCTGGTAGGAATCGAACCCACAACTCCCGCACTGATAAGCCAGCACGCTACCAACTAGCCTACCGGGGGTGCACGTTTATTGAAGAAACTTTTGAAATCTTTTTAAACAAAACAAAATCAGCGTTTCCTTAAAACGCCACAAGATATAAGTAATTTTTAATTTTTTTAAACGGCATTTCATAAAATTTTAACATCTCCAACAATTTTATCTTTTCTGATCATTATTTTAACAAAATCTTTATTTTGAATAGAATTTCTTTTTTTTTTTAGATAATTTGAAAAACTAATCTTTTAACTTTTATTTTTAGTTAGTTAAATTCATTTCCGAATATTATTAATATTATATTTTAAAATTTTAATTTTAAGTTAAAATAATTAAAATGTATTTTTGTTTGTTGTTTTTCTATTATCATTATTTAAAAAAAAAAAAGAACACAAACACACCCCATATGTGGACGACACACTGCCCCTCAGTGAAAGTGTAATTTTTTAAAAGCAATTTAAAAAAAAAAAAAAAAAAATTTTGGAAAATTACAATTTCAAATATATAGTTTTTAATTTATGTTAAGTAAATCTTTTTGTTTAAAAAAAAAAACCCCTCTTTTTTATACAAAACTAGCATGTGTTTTATATCTACTTCTCTGTTTTTATTTTAAGTTCATTTACATTAATAAGTTAAGACTGAATTTTTATGTTCTAATTTTTCTATATAAAAAAACAAAAAAAAAAAAAAAACAATTAAATATTAATAGAAAACAATAGAGATACTTAGAAACAAATAATGAAAATCTACTCAATATAATGTTTAAAACTAAAAACAGTGGTACTACAAAATAAAAATTTAAGTTTAAACACAGAATTAAGACACTTCTGGAACGATTTTTATTTTCAAATCTCTCTTAAAGTACACTTGGTACCTTTTATCTTAGTATTGCCAGACAAAAAAAAATGCTAAAAGCTTGTCTTTTTTTTATATAAAATTGAGAACAATTATAAAACCCCAATGGACACTTTATTAATTATAAATAAAAAAAAAATTTTAAATAAAAATTACGCACAAATTAAAAAGTTATTATCTGTCATTATATTTTAATTGGTCCGGCTTTTCTTGTATTAGCAACTTAATAAAAAAAAAGTAGATTTTTTTCTGTTTTAATAATTAACTTTTGAAATGTATAAATTTATGAAAAAAAAAAATAAAAAAATAATTGAAATGTGTTATGAAACAAAAATACTTAATTATAAATCTATAAATAAATGTAAAATATTATAATATATACTACGTATTGTACTCTTTAAACTTAAATAAACAAAAATTTGTCCTAAAGAAAACAATTAATATTAATTAATATAAACAAAAACAAAAAAAAACTTAAATAAATATTATACAATTTGAAAAAAAAAGAAACAACATTATTTGAAATTATTATTTTTACATGAGTAAATTGAAATAAATTTTTTTTTATTTTGAATTTGATTAACAAATCTTACGTCTAGTCAGATTAGTTTGACTGCCACAGTTTCGACCCCATCCCAGCACTCTCGTCAGTGTTTGGTTGTTAATGTGTGGAAATAGATCACGGAATTTTTAGTTGTTAAATTGCTCTATAGGAAAAACTGTTTGCTGGTATCAAACCCAAACTCAGTGCCCACATCAGTCTATGAATCGTAGCATCACCTTAAGTATAAGAAGTTTCATTAAAAAAACAAGTTTCATACACTCATATAAAAAAGTTAGTATACAAATTAGTAAAGCCATTAGTAATCAAACTTTTCAAGTTGTAAACTAATATTTTGTTCAAATTGACATTGTAGTTAAAAATGTTGCTATTTTGACTTTTTAACTAATTTGTTTTTTGCTAAATTTACTTAAGTCTAAAAAGAGTATTTCAATAATCAAAACTAGCACAGGTCGTTGTAGTGCCATTTTAGCACTTCAGTATTTGTGTATTTTGCTACAGTTTCGTCCCACCCAAGGTCAGTGGTTGTTTATTTGTGCAAATAGATCAAAGCATTTTAAGTTCTTAAATTGCTCTATATTTAAAACTGTTCACTTAGTGTCGTGGCTGAGGATTAAACCCAATGGACACATCAGCCTATGACTCATAGCATCAGCTTATGTATAAGGAGTTTCATTAAAAACCAAGTTTCATACACTTAAAGAAAAAAGTTAGTAGACAAATTAGTAAAGCCGTTAGTAATCAAACTTTACAACCCAGCCAGAAATTGCCAATGGTCTGAAAAATCAAACACTGGCAGAGCACTGTTTGCCAATAACCCAAAAATAAAGTCCTGGAAAGCACTGATTTAGAACGCTCTGCCAATGTTAGTAAAAAGTGCTTTGCCAGTACTTAATTAACAAAATTTACAACAGTAAAAATAATAAAAGCAATGACACAGCCCTAGCTTAGAACACTCTACCAACGTTTGTACAAAGTGCTGTGCCAGTACTTGATTTACAAAATTTACAACCGTAAAAATAAAAAGCACTGGCTTAGAACGCTTTCCCAACATTGTCAAAAAGTGCATTGCCAGTACTTATTTACAAAATTTACAACCGTTAAAATAATAAAACAGTGGAACTGCGCTTGTTCACAACGCTGGTTAAAAGTCTTTTGACAATGCTCGATTTACTAAATTTACAACCGTTTATAAAAACGAAATTTAATGCATGTACTTTTTTTTAAATAAGTTAGCAGGGTTTAATAAAAATAACAAATGAATAGTACTTTTTAAATTTATTTAACATACTTTAAAACTTAATTCTTTTTTCTTTTTTTTGAAATCATAAATTAATTTAAAATCAACTAACCATAAGCATGTGGTATTCAAATCAAATTCATACACTAAAAAAAAGTCAGTAAAATCAGCAAAATTTTTGCTCAAAGGATCCTTGTAGAAAAATTGCTAATTTAGCGTATTTAAAAACTTTTCTAATCTATACCTTTATAAAATTTATAATAATTTTATAAAATTGGAAAAAATTCAAAACTGTATTGCAATTTATTTGAAGTTAAGAAAATTAAGGTCTCCTATTATAGTCAGCACAAAGTATAGTTTTTGTACTAAAACTTTACTTAAGACATTTATTTTCAAATTTCTTTCTTTAGTAAAATTGTAGTAAAAAAGTCGTACTTGGTGCTAGCTTATCACAAAAATAATTTGGTAAAAAAATATTCAGTTATTTTGTAATTAACTTGGCTGAAACCTATTGTTATTTCTGTTTAAATTACCAAAATCATTCACTAAGAAATAATACAAGTCTTTACTTAAGTGAATTACAAAGTAGGACTATACAGTTCAAAAATAAATCTCGTTTTCATATATAATATTCTTAATTTAATTAAAAATTTTAATTTCAAACGGATAATCAATTTGAGTTATAAATTTTCTAATTTCAAATATATAAAATCAATTTTTTTTTCGAAATTTCAAAATTTTTAATTTAAAAATTTGAATTTACCCAATTTTTAAAGAAAATCTTTTTTTTTATAAATTTCAATTTTCTCTATGAAAAATTACAAGTTCACAGTCAGAATACAAATGATTTCTTAAATTGAATTTTATTTTAATTTATATTGCAGACATTTTATTTGTATGTTTATTTTTTTACAGAATTTTATTATCTTAAATAATAAAACCAAAATTTTATAAAAAAAAATATAATAAGTACAATGTGTTTTTATTATTTTTTTTTATTGACTTTATTAGTTTCTTTACCAATGCTTTGCCAACGTTTTAAAATTATGATTTTGGTACTAACGAAGTACTCATTGCCAACGTTTTAAAAAGGAAACGGCCAAGCAATGACTGGTGTTATCATTTTGGGGTTGGCAAAGCACTTATTTTATCATTAAAAAAGCACTTTATTGGCTGTTCTACCAATGCTTTGCCAACGTTTTAAAATTATGATTTTGGTACTGGCGAAGCACTCATTTTCCAGTGCTTTGCCAACGTTTTAAAAAAGTAACGGCCAAGCCCTGCCCGGTGTTATCATTTTGGGGTTGGCAAACCACTTAAATCTTCAGAAATCCAACGCTCTGCCAACGCTCATACCACCGTTGAAAGCACTGGGCCAATGCTTTGCCGTTCGTATTTTTCTGGCTGGGAAGTTTTAAACTAATTTTTAGTTCAATTTGAGATATTAGTTGAAAATTTTTTTTTTTGACTTGATGAAATATTAAATTTTTAACTAATTTTTTTTTTGCTAAACTTTACCAAAGTCTAAAAATATTGTTTTGATAATAAAAATAATATTTGCGTTTCAGTATTTGTGTATTTTTTATGTGTCAGTATAAAATAGACAAGTGAATTGAACACTTCGTATTAGAAAAATATTTGCAAATATTTATGTAAATTTTTTTTATTATAAGCTTATAAAAAAATAAAACTATAAAAAAATTCAAGAGTTTTTTTTTTAAAAAAAAAGTGAAATAGGGAAAGATTTTTTTCTGATTTGAAGGACTATAATAAGTGGATTTTGTGTTTATAAAATAATTTATAATATAATTTAAAAAATATGTGTCTTTTAACATTTAATATATAGTATTGAAAGCCTTGGAAAAATCAGTGCTTATTTAATTAAATTTGTACTTATTTTGCTATTTTTAAATTTTTTTAGACTACGCTTCAGTCTTTCACATATGCCATTGCGATGTACTTACAAAAGCAACAAAGGAAATAATAAAGACAAATAAAAGGCAGATACAATTCGGTATTTTATTTTTCTTATAAGTACAGAGCAGAAAATGACAAAAGTATCATTTTGAGTACTTTTAAAGTATTAGTGATCCAACGTGTATGAATATGAACAAGTAATAACACAAGTATACTTCAAGTATTTTGACAATTTCATAATTTAGAATCATAATGATCTTTCCCGGGCCTAGCTAGCCTATTTGTATTATCCGTTTTGGTCTATCTCGTTTAGTTTCGGAGATATAGGCCTTTTAAAATACACGTACAACATGTAAAACATGTACTATGAGTACTTACTTATCTGAGTATGTACATTAGGGTGATAACTTTTTTTGGACAAAATTCTCCCCAGGGGTTTTCTAATGGCAAATATTGTATTAATGATAAAAAAAACTATTTCAGTTCAATTTGGTAAAAAAAACCGTACGCACCGACAGCGATTTCTAAAATGCCTTTAATATATATTTTTTAAATTTTTTTAATAACAATTTTTTTAAAATATGGTTTATACATATGTAAGTAAGCAAACTTGGAAGAAAACTATTCCATTGACTCGAAAATGGACTTTACTATTGAAATCAGCATGCCTTAATTATATAGATGTGATGGTCAGACGTTGAGGCATCAAAAAAAGTTTTTTTTTAACTTTGTTTGATTCGAAATTTTAACGCGTTTGGTGCGTACCCTTTTTTAACGATAGCGAAAAACTAAAAACGCAGTTCTTAATATTTGTCCATGCCCTACACGATTTTGTCTGGGGAGATTTGATATTTGTAAAAAATGCAAAAAGTTATCACCCTAATGTACATATGTTACTTTTTTTATGTGTACATGATGTCAGTCTCTGGTACAGAGCTGTATATGTATTATTATTTATAATAAAATAAGAATATAGTTATTATAATATTTTAAGTAATATTATAGTTATTAAAATGTTTGTTGTTATTTTTGAATTGGAGAATTAGGCACCGCAGTCAAAAAATTAAAAAAATCGCGCGCGCGAATTATTAAAATGTTTGTAGTGTTTTAAGTAATATTAAGTAAATAAAATGTTTGTTGTTATTTTCGAATTGGATAATTAGGCGCCGTAGGCAAAAAAATTTAAAAAAAATAGTGAAGGACGAATTTAATTATATACACAGAAAAAATTATCAACCTGAAATATCTAATAAAAGATTTGATTTGAATTAAATTTGTTTATAAACAAATATTTAATTGAATCAATTAATATTTTAATTGACTTGTAAATCTATAAATACATATTTTATTTTAAACATAATTCTCAAATAATTTTTTCATACACTGTATGCTTAAATAGAAAATTTTTAGTGTAAAATACCAATTGCATTTGAAATTTGCAAACAAAACCAGCACACACAAAAACAAACAAACAGACTCAACATTAACAAAAACACACATACCAACGTATCGCTCACACAATATTTTTTTTTTTGAGTATCATAATTTTTTTTGTAGATAGTTATTTATAGCTTTTATTCTTTTTAATTTTCAATAAAAGTTTTAATTAATATAATCATTTCCGTGATAGGTACAAAATCAATTAAAATGTTAATTGATTCAATAAATTTTTTAATTGAAACCCGTTTTTAGTTTTTTCTGTGTAGTAATTAATATTAACCCAAAACACCCTAGAAATTTTTTTTGCTGAATTTTGAAAATATATTTTACATATGCTTTAGTAATGACTTGAGTAAAAAAAAAAAACTGCAATCCGTTTTTTGATCCTGCCTCCAGGACATTTAGAATGCCCTGTTACAATATGGTAACTATGGGCCTGGCTAGGGGACTGGTTTTTGTACATATATGAAAATTTATTCTTTTACAAGGAAACATATTATACTATTATTAAAATAATATTTATTGATAAGTTAATGTGAATTATGTTTAAAAATGAAAACTAAATAAATTTTAGTTAAAGAATTGTCACAGTATATAGTATTTACCCTCCACATAGTAAATAGTTCTTCTTAAAAATATTCTCGGCTAATTTGAAGTTCGGTTTCTATTAGAGAGGCAAACTCCAATCCACCCAAAACTTTGGCTAATAAACAAATGTTTAAAATAAAAGTGACAATTTTTTAGAAAACGTCCAAAAAGTACATAAATGTGCCAAAACTGTAAATATTTTAGACAAAAATTTGAAAAATCGGCTGTAAAATTGAAATTTGTAAATTGTGTTTTTTAATTTTTTACTCATTGAAGAAAAATTTTATTTTTCTAACAGTTTACAAGAATAAAAATATCATTTGCAGCTAACATTTTTAGAAAAACCCCTAAAATACTTATGTTTCCTAAATCATTCCCCAAGCCCGCCCATAGTTACCATATGGTAACACCAAAATCAGTCGATAAAAAAAAAGTATAACAAAAAATGTATTTCAAAAAACAGGACAGTCATTTTGAAAAATTGGAGTTGTATTTTCAAATGAATAGCTTTTTAAATATTTTTAATAAATATATTCATTTTTAAAACATTTAGTTTTAAAAGTCACTCTTTTTTGCATTTTCAAAAATTGACTGAGTTTGAGATTATCGCCCATGTCCCTACTTTAGAACGTTTTGCAATTAGAACGAATTTGTGAAATCACACGAAATTAAAATTTTTTGTTCTCAAATCCTAAAGCTTTCGAAAACTCGAATTTTTTTCGAAATTATTATCGAAGTGCCAAAAACATATGGTTTTATGGAAAATAAAAAACAAATGGAAAGTAAAATGCTTGAGTGTTTTCTATAATAGCAAAACAAAAAAATATTTTTTTAACAGTTTTTTAGAGTATAAACAATACAGCCAAAAATACAATAAAATCAGAAATAAGTAAAAAAAGTTCTAAATTTTTAATATAAAGCACCATTTTTGACCCTAAATTGTAATTTATTAGAAAAAAAGGGCATTCGTTTTACTTTCGACCAGGCTTTTTTACACGAATTAAAACGAATAAAAAATAGGGAAAAACGTTCTGATTTAATCGCAAGAACACCGAAAAATTCTAAAATTTTCACTTTCGCTCTGATTTAATAGCCGTAACAGGGGTGTATGTAGCTTTTATAATCAATGATCTATTGTCCTAAAAACTACTTTAGTGGAAATTTACAAGTCTTATTTATAAAACCGGAGTTCATTTTTAATGGTATTTTCATTACATTAAGCACAGGCACCCCAAATGTACAAGCATGTTTTGTGTTACCATATAAGGGTGTTACCATACAGAGTGTTATGGCTTAATATTACTTAAAAAATTATAATACCTATATTCATATATTTATTAAAATCTTTGATATTTTAATTAAGTCATGTTAACAATTCAATTATAATTAGTTTTTCTGTTATAGTTTATAAATACGTATACATTTTTTTGACAAGCTAAATATGCCCTCCATAATACATTATTTGAAAATTTCATAATGTTTTTTATGTTTACTTCTCACATTTTCAAACCAAATATTTTTAAATTGAGAACCTCTACAATTTTTCTCAAAATGTAAAAATGAAAAATATGTAATTTTTCACAAACATTTTTTGGGTGAATTTATTCCGAAAAAATTACGAAATTGGGTTATTTTTCATATGAAATTAAACACAATTTTTTATGAGAATATTTTGGATGATTTTTCGTTTTTGGGCGATTTTTCGTTTTGCGTTTAATAGACCTTCATCATTTCATAAAAGAGTTTCATAAACTTTTTTTAAAATTTATTTATGAAATATTTCATAAATATTAATATGTAATTTTTCACAAACATTTTTTGGGCGAGTTTCCCCAAAAATTACGAAATTGGGTTGTATTTCATATGAAATTAATCCCAATTTTTTATGAGAATATTTTGGATGATTTTTCGTTTTTGGGCGATTTTTCGTTTTGCCTACAGCCGTTTCATAAACCTTCATCATTTCATAAAAGAGTTTCATAAACTTTTTTAAATTTATTTATGAAATATTTCATAAATATGAAGTTTTTCATAAATATCATGAAGCTTTTTCCCTGAGTGTATGAAAAAACATTTTATGAAAAAACATTTTTGCGAAAATACTTGAAATTCCTCATATAAATTTGGATACAGAACCAGTGTTGCCAGGTATTTTGAGCATAAAATCGTCAAATTTTCCAATAAAAATCGTCAAAATCGTCATTTTATTTTCAAAAATCGTCAAAAAATTGTCAAAACAAAAAATATTTGTTAAAGTTTTAATAAAAAAATAATAATAATAATGTAATTCATATTTCAAATGCTCATGTACTATCGGTGTAATATAATACGATTTTTTACACTTTTCTGTAATTTAAACTTCGAAAATCATGAAATTTTATAACGATAGCACTTTACCACTTTAACTGTTAATTCCTTCTACATAATTCTGTAAACACCACTTCAGTAGCACAATTTTTAAATCTTAAATTCTTTTACATAGTTTAGAAATTCTTTAACAATGTTATTTTCTCTAATTATTAAAGTTGGACTTCCATTAACGAGTTAAAGTTTCAAATTGCATTACATGTGATGACATAGTTTAATACAATAAATTTTGAAATTTTTGATTATTTCATATTTTTGGGTTGGTTTTTAATATTGCTAAAAATTATTTATTATTTATATTATTATTTATTTTTATTTAAATATTGTTTATTACTGCATGTTTTTCCATTTTCAAATATAAATTGTGAATATCTGAAGTTTCACTTTGGAACACATTATTTATATTATTTTTTTTTTTTTTTTTATTAATTAATAATCATATAATTACGAATTATATGCTATTACCCTAACTGAGCACTAGCTACTATGGCCTTCTGCGCGTTGTAGCGAAAACAGAGCAGTGCCTCTGGTGGGAATCGAACCCACGACCCCCGCACAGATAAGCCAGCACGCTACCAACTAGCCTACCGGGGCGCACATTTATATTATTATTAGGCCTGTTTTTTAAGCACCGGATTTATTTTGGATTTATAAATGAGAATATTCGAACTCGATGTTTGTTTCGCAAAAACGTGGATGTTTTTTTTTTTAATTTAAAAAATATTTTATTTTTATCTCAATCTTACACTAATTAAACTTTATAAAAATATAAATATTAAAAAAAGCAGGGTTGGCATTCAATAACTTTTCATAATAACGATTAGCTATAACAGTAACACTAATAGCGGAATGGAAATTTAAAAAAAGCGATTCCATTAAAGACATGTTTCTTTTTATGTAAACGGTTTTAGTTTTCTAGTTAGCCTGTTTGATTTTGAAATATCTTGAACTAGTTAAAGTCAAAATAACGCTAAAATACCGAAACGACGATTTATAACGTTATTTTGTTGATGTAACAAAATTTAATGGGTAGAATTTTGAAATAAACCCTGTAAAGACACATGCCACTATTGGAATCGTAGCTTTAAAACGTTCATAACGGCATTGGTGTGGCCGTGGAAGGCAACTGGCATTGTAATGAAAAGGTAGTGTTTGCCAACCATGAAAAAAGTAAGCACGTACTCAGGGAACTTCTGCTGTAAATATTTGTCGTTGTTTCAGTTGTAATACAGTATCTTTATTTTTAAGTGAAAAAAACAGTAATTTGTAGAAGAAATTTCATTTCTGACTACAATTGTAGTTCATTTAAAAAACAAACCACATTAAATTATAGTATTATGATTTTACATTCATTTTATACAGTGTTTTTTTTTTATTTAAAAAAATAAAACAAATTAATGTTTGTTTATATTTTACTGCACTGACTGAACCACTCATTAATGATACAATTATAGTTAATTTTTTGAACAGTAAAAAACAAATGACTATGTTAGTTGAATTTAGTAAAATGTAAGTCGTTCTTTTTTCAGGTGAAATTTCATTTGTTTTTAGCTGCATTTGCAGTGGTCTTTACCGTTATTAAGGGCAGAAAATAAATTAAAGTAAACCTAACATGAATAAAAATCCAAAAATAGATCCGGTGATTTTTTAATAATAGCAAATAAACATGTTTTGCTGGCATATTAAACGTTTGTCAAAAAATCGTCATTTTGGAAGCAAAAATCGTCAAATCGTCATTTAGTAATTTAGGTACTAAAAATCGTCAAAATGACGATAAATCGTCAAACCTGGCAACAGTCTACAGAACTCATAGTTTTGGTAGCTTAATTCCATACATGAAGGCATGAAGTTATATGTCTTGTATACTAAGAGATAGTTCTTGGAAATACCTTTTATTTGATAACCTACCTATTGCTGCGCTGAATATAATTTGAAAAATCTTTAAAAAATCGAGTTTACTCTCAAATTTCTCTCCGCTGCTAAACATGAGATTGAACCGATTACAAAAATGTTCATGCCCAGGGTTTCTAGTCATTCTAAGTTAATTGTCATTCATTATAAGTTAAATTTATGGAAAAATTTTCGGAAACTTACGTAAATTATATTTGGTCTATTTATTTATTTTAATACATTATTACTTATGTCTTTAAATATAAAGCATTTACACGATGCAATTTTTACAACTTTAAAAGTCGATTATGTCACTCCGGAAAGCACTAAAAAAAATATTTGACTTTTTGAGTTCTCCAATATCTAGACAATATAAAACCAAGCTAAATTTTAGTTCCAAAAAATTAAACGTGTCAATTCCATCAAAAACGAAACAATATTTCCAAATTTTTTTTTGCACTGTTTTTTACTTAAATGAAGACCAGTTTGTTGTAATATGGGTAAAATCTGCAGAAACTTGGGGATGCAGATAGAGTGCTACTACTAATTAATGGCTTTCTCTAAAAAGACAAAATCTATTCGGAGAAGTGTTTTTACATATTGAAAATTAGTGATAAGAAAAATGGCAATTTTCACATAAAAATCCTTGTCTTCAAAACAGAAAGAGTCAAAAAGAATAATTTTCAATACAGAATGTAAAAAATGCAATGTGCAAATAAAAATTCAGAATATATTTTATAATAAATAACTTAACCCATTTTTCATTGCCGTTGCTTTAAAGCAATACCTACTTTTGAGGCCTGATAATTTCGGATAATAGAGAGAAAGGTCTATATACTAAACAAAGAAATAATAAAAATGCAAAAACTATTGTTCCAGTGTTGCCATGTAATTAATTAAAGAATAAAAATTTTTAAGGCATTTTTTTGAAAAATCTTTTAATTTATAGAAACCAGGCCAGTATATTAAAAGTTGAATGCTGCTTTGGTTAGGGACGTTTAGTAACATTTTTGGAATTAGAAAAATTTGTTGTACAGTATGTACTTTTTTTTTTGTAAAATTAAAAGATAGACTAAGGAACTTTCCAAACTAGTAAAAACTTTAATAGTTATACAGAAAATTACTACATTTGCTGTTCTAATGTAAAAAATTCTTTATTTTCTTCCAACGAACCAACAGTTTTAAAAATCGATTCGCCAGTGTTGCCATTTTACATATTTAAAAAAGTAATTAAAAATATCGACTTTTAACCCGTTAAGTACAAACAAAGTGTCAACATTTGAATTTTAACTGCGAATTTCACCGCTAGAGGGCACATTAAGTATACACAAGCTTCAGCAAAATCTTATTAAACCAATATTACATCTTCCTTTCGTTAAAAAATTCCCACTGGATCGATAAGTGATATAATATGGGTTAAATCAACTCAAACCGTGGGCAAAATAATATCCAACAGCTTGTTAAATATAAAATTAATATTTTTTTAACAATAATTTTATTAGACTTCTAAATACCAGCATCGAACTGTCCCCAGCAAAAACATAGTAATGGCCGGTCATGATAGGTCATTAACAATTGCATTACTTTAAAAAACATTAGTAGGAGTCTAGCACAGAACATCCTGCTAATAAAGCAAACGGTCTGCCGTCTGATCTAATGTTGCTTTGGCTCGTAACTTCATTTAATGATCCAAATTAATTCAAATAAAGGATTTT
Organism: Delia radicum; assembly: GCA_021234595.1. Lineage (NCBI taxonomy): Eukaryota > Metazoa > Arthropoda > Insecta > Diptera > Anthomyiidae > Delia > Delia radicum. The sequence goes on along the minus strand of CM037853.1, from coordinate 77,191,629 downwards.
TGGTTATTCGAATGTTTAAGTGGTAAAAAACTGCTGAGCAGTTTCAAAAGTTCGATTTTGCGACCCGTTTTTTTGTGGGTAGGAGGGGGCATGCATGCAAACATTTTTCTTTCTAATTTGTTGAAATCTAACAAGAATCTGAAGTCAAAATAAAAATATATCCACAAGCAAAAAACCGATAGTGAAACGGTTTAAATTATAACCAGGCTTCGGAAGTTAACGCAAAAAGCAAAAAAGAACGAGCAAATATATTCTTTAGATTGATCCATGAGACAGAAATATAAAATCTTTAATAACGGAAGGCAAACGGAACTAAGTTCAATGGAACTAAGTTCATAAAGAAATCTTTTTTTATTAAACAGAAAAATAAAACATTGTGACTTTTATCTGGTTTATTCAACAGGAGCACATTTAGTTGAAACATCGTTTAAATAAACCGTATTTTTCAGTTGTGGAAATAATGAATCAATAAAAAAATTGTATACAAGTCAAACTCACGGTATTTATTATTACATATAGGACGATTAAAAAATGGAAAATCTTTTTTTATTTTTCCCAAAAAGTGGGCGAAATTTTTAGTATACATTTTTAGTACACTAATATCCAGGTAATTGAGAAACAATGAGACTCAAGTCGAAATGACGCAAACCATAACACGATCTGCAATATGTAGGACACTGTGGCACATCTGCCACCCCCGATTTTCGCTGTATTTAAAAGAGTTATTAAAATGTTTCTTTCCATAATTTGATTGATTATCTTTCATGTCACCAAATTTTACACTTGTACTTCACGCGTGTTCAAGGATAGACATGGTTTTGTGTTTTTTGGATCACAAAAATATTATATAGAGTGGGGAAAACTTTTTCATTTCGTGTATTAAAACAAAATACCCTTTAAGGTTTTTTAGAATTTTTTTCTAAAAAGTTTCAAAAAAATATAAAATTGTGTTAGTGGCTCATCATGGGGCAAATACGCCTGACCACTAGGTGGGATAGTTTCGTCAACAAAAATTGGTAGCACTTTAAACGACGTATACGTTATATTAATTCGTTACATGGTTATATGTGTTTCACGCGTCAGATGTAGTCTTCGTTCAATAAATTCGTAGAAAATTAATTTTTTTTTAAGTTTTAGCTAACAAATGTATAGCTGACAAATGTGTAACATCAATTTGTCGAATTTAGTTTAGACGAAAAGAAAGAAAAGAAATATAATTTATAAAGATTACTTATGTTTTAAACATACAAATTAATGTTAAGATGTGTAAAATTTTAGATAAAAAAATGTTTCCCAAAAATAAATTTTGGTTGAGTATAGACAGCGCTTTAAAAAAAAGTTTCGAATGTTCCCCTTTCTACCCTACATTGGAGAGGTATTTTTTTGTAAGAAGAAAAACTGTTTTCAAAAATTTCAATTTATTGTTCAGATTATTGTAGTATTAGGTCTAAAAGTTATTTAGTGCAAATTTAAGAAAAATCGGATAGCTTCAACCCGTGTCGCCCCGCTAACAAAGTTTTTGATTTTTGAAATTTTTTCTTAAATTACTTTAATAAAAGTATGTCTTGAGAGACATGTAAAAAAAAAGTATGTCTTGCGACACATGGTGTAAAAATTATGTCTAAGGACTTTAAAGTATATTTGTTATACAAAATGTGCTTTGAACAACATTAAATCTGGCGTTTTATTAAGGAATTGTAGTTGTATTAAGCTAAAAACAATGCATAGTAATGCCTATTTAATTTGTGTTTATTTCCGATATTCGAAATAGTTTGGTTTTTATGAGACTTTTCCCGAATATCCATTTTCCCCTATATTTGTAATAAGTCAAAAATATGGCAACTCTCTTTTCTTTTTTGTTTTCTTGAGTTCTTTAACCCTGTGTACAAATAAATCTAGTTTTCGTAAGTAAGCCAAGTTTTCATACAAAAACAAATGCATTTTTAACCATTAAACGTAAGATTGGGCAGCGAAAAAAAATACGTGTTTCGTTTTTTTTTTTGCTCCTTAACAACATATCCAAACTCCATTAAAATCTGCGAGTTCTGGTAGGGATAGCTCCCTTGTTAGTAAAATTTGCAATAAAATTACATTTTTTCTACATTTCGTTGAAGCAAAATTGTAGATAGCTTCTAAGACCATAATTGGATTGCAAACTACAGTATAGGCAATTGATATAGAATTTTATTAACTTTGATTTAAAAATAATAAAAAAATAAAAAGTACTTTTTTAATTTTCATTTTCGGATTCAGTGCACAATTTTACATGCAAAATAAATGCCAAATGTTGTGGATCAAAATAGCTGTAAACTAGTGTAATTTTTCTTAATTTTATTAAAAAGAGATTTCTGCAAAATGTATTTAAACGAAATGCCTATAAAATTAAATTCTTAGAATTCCGTAAACTACAACACGTGGTGTAAGTGCTGTTCAGTTGAATTGTGCAAACATAACAGCCAGCTTTTGCAGATGTGTCCATTGTGACTTAGAAAATTCAGATGAAGATTTTTTTGTTTACACTTGCTGTATTTTTCTTTGCTATTTTTTATTTTTTTGTTTTTATATTTTTTCTTATCTCTGTCTTTTGTATTTATCTGTCATTAACAGAGAAGACAAAAAATGGCAAGATCGATTGTGTAAATGGTAAAAAATATTAAGAAAAATGTAAAAAATAGTAAAAATGCACTTTTAAAAAGAAAAAGTAACAGGCTTTGATAAAAACGCATTACCAAGAGATGAAAATCTGAAAAGAAGATTTTAAAGCTTAAATGTCTTAAGAAAAACTATTTTTAAGCCCAAAAATGATAAATAAATAAAATTACATTCAAGCAAATTTGAGTAAAAATAGCAAAAATATTAAAAAAAAAATATCTTAAAAGACAAATTTAAACAACCAGAGATGAAGGTCATTAAACATTAATTGCGGTAAAATTATTTTTTTATGTTACTATTTCCCCATTTTTCCATTTTTCACATTACCCCAAAATATCTTTTTTGAAAAAATGCATAAAAATGCTACTAACAAATGAGATAGTTGACACTAATCACTCTGTAAGATGTAAGTACCGTTGACTGTAAGATATGTCGTGTGTGTGGTTTATAAAAAAGCTGAAAAAAGTGTGTTACCATTTCACCCCAAACTTCCCTAAAAATCCGTAAAGTTAGCAAAAAAATAAGATGAGTCAGCAAAATTTTTGCTGTGAGGATCCTTACAGAAAAATTGCTAATATCTGCGAATATATCAGTACGCTGATTTTTAGCAAACAATTAGTAATATCAGCAAAATGTTTTGCTGAAACTTAGTTCAATGCAAATTAAAATCGACTTGTTTGTTGAAATCAACAAAATTTTTTGCTGTAGCTTAGTAGGTTAAAAAAAAAAACTAAAAAATTTAGTATAAAATTTTTACTTAAATTAATTTATTTGGCTGAAACTTAAACATATTATATTGTGATTGTTTTAAATACATATAAAATGTCAGGGCTCCACATCGTTAGAATAATGCAATTAAATAAAAAATATGGAAATAATCAAAATATTTTATTAATAACATTAAGAACAACACATAATAATTCCCAATTATTATTAAGTATATGTATGTATGACGCAATTTAAAATTTTTCAAATGAAGAAAATTATAAAATGCAAAAAAAAAATATTCCGAATATCGCTAACATCAATAAAAATAAATATTCAGAATATCGCTAATATAATAGAAACCTTTTATCTTTTAAAAACAACTGCCTGAGACTGGCATTTATTGTTTCGTAGAGTCGGACCAAGGCGTTGTTTTTATATTATTTTTGCCTGCATCCTCAATTTATCAAAATATTGTTTTGCACAGCAGCAGCAAAGCGTATTTTATTTTTGCTTGCATCTTCAATTTTCAAATTGATCAAAATATCAATTGTTTTGTAATTTTTTATTAGTTTATCACCACAAATTTTAGCAGCAACTTAAATTAGTTAAACTTTAGTTCAAAATTAGTTTTTTGGTAAAAGCGTTTAACTAAAATTTTAGCTGAAAACGTGATGTCAACGAAAAAATTGCTGAAAGTTAGTTAGATATTTTAAATAGACGTTTAGCAAAATTTTCAACTGACTTTTTTATTTGAGTGTACATAATACCAATTTGTATGAACAATTTCGAGGTAACTTTACTTTTGAATTTATGAATCAATTTTGATCATTTTTAATATGAAACTGCTTATAATAACCTTTACAAATATGATGAAAACTTAATTATTATTCGTCGAATGAAAATGTTTCATAAATAGTTATGAAACTGTTAATATATTGTTAAGGTGATGTGTTTCGGAATTTTAACCGGATCTGGGTCAATTTTTAAATCTGGTTTTTAAGATGTACCATAAAAAAAAAAATATTGATGACATATGAAATGATAAATAAGTTATGAAGAATGTAACATAAATATTTATGAAAATGTTTATCATATATGTATATGTATGAAAAGGGTCCGCCAAATAACTTTTATTTTTTGAAAATGCTATAAAAAAAAACTACTGAGTATTTTCTAAAATTTCTTTTTTTATTTGAAAGTACAATCCTGCCGGTTAATAATGGAAAATAATTTCATTGAAATGGCTGCCTCGGCTGGGCATGCAGTAGCCTACACGATCGGTCCAATTTTTAAGCACATTATCGATTGTGCGCTGCTGTATTTCACCAATGGCTTCACAAATATTGTCCTTTAAAGCGTCAATTGTCTCTGGCTTGTTGGCGTAACACTTATCTTTGACGGCACCCCACAAATAATAGTCCAACGGTGTCAAATCGCAGCTCCGAGGTGGCCAAACGACATCAGCTCTGCGGCTGATAATGCGATCTTCAAAAACAGGGCGCAAAACATCGAGTGTAGCTTCGGCTGTGTGGCACGTAGCGCCGTCCTGTTGAAACCAAATGTTGCCAATATCCTCCTATTCAATTTTTGTGAACAAAAATTCGTTCAACATGGCCCGATAACGATCGCCATTGACTGTAACCATTTCACTTGCTCATTACCATGATTTTCAAAGTAATGTCGCAATATTTCCCAGCGTTGTTCAAGCGTATACACAACCATATTCGTTCAGCGGAAGGATAAAACTAATTATCTGCCAAATCAGACATGAGCTAAGTGTTGCCATTCACGAAATAAGCACTAGTTGAAAAAAACATTAGATGGCGGACCCTTTATATATTTCATAAATATGACAATGTTTCATATATTTTAGTCCAACGAAACTGTTTCATAAATATGATAAAAAGTTTTCCCCGAGTGTACCCTTCTGCACAGTGGGATGGAGGGCACAAAAAGTACTTATAATATGAGACTGTTTTTAAATGTTGTCAAACAATAATCGTAAAATACTCTTTCAAAAATTTTTCAAACGAATTTTTTAATAGAATTTCCTTTTAAAAATATCTTTGATATAATTTGAAATACCCTTAAAATGTGTTTGAAAAATTACACAAAATCTAAATTATTTCTTTGTGAGAAAGTCTTAAAAACTGAAGGGTTTTTTGTAAAGAATAATTAACAGAATCTGAAGATGAATAAAAAAATGTGTTACTTTTCATTTTGATCCATAAAAGAGGTGAGAACTTTTTTTGCTTAATTTCCTTTTATAATTAATTTTAATGGAATGATAGAAAAAAAAACTTAAAAACATTTAGCAACATCTAATTTTAGAAAAATATTTTCAAAAACTCATAACGCCATATTCATATTATTTTTTTTTTAAATTAATAAAACATTTGTCAAATGATTTTTGTATAGAAATCTGTTTTACAAATGTTTTATAAATTTTCAAAAAAAAAAAACAAAAACATTATGCATATGACCAATAGTATATTACAAGGAATTAGCAACTCAATTTCAAATATTTATATATAAAAATCATTTAAAATATAATTAAAATAAATTAAAAAAAAAAAAATTAAAATATAAAATTTAAAACCTTTACTAGAATTTGGCTTGATAAAGAAAAAGAATGAAACAAAGTTTTATTTCCCAAAAAAAAAAAAATATAAATATATATTAACAAAAAATTGTGCTCAGGATTTATGAAATAGAAATAGTGACGAAATTCATTTACAAAAAATAAAAATAAAATTTATATAATAAATTACAAAAGGCAGCTCCAATAAATTTCATAATTTTTCTTATTAACTTAAAAAAAAAAAATTAAATTAAAAAAAAAAACTATTATTTAATTAACTAAAGTAGAATTATGTGTTTAAAATGATATAAATAAATTATTTAACAAAAAACAAAAAAACATGTTTAACATAAAGGCTGTTTGTAGTAGTAATGAACAAAAATTAATCAGTAAATTTAGTAATTTCACTTATAAATTTTGTCCATAAATAAATTAAATTCAATATTATTATAACAAAATTATACTTGAATGTAATTAATTGCAAAAAATTTACAATAAAATTTATTTTAACTAAAACAAAAATTAAAAAATAAACGAATAAATTAAAATAATAACCAACATTTTTAATGTTTTATTCCAAAATGTAATTTCATATTTAAAACAATTTATGGCAACAAAATAAATATTATTAATAATAGTAAACCCGAAAACTTTGTGATTGCTTAATTAATGTTGTAATTTTCTAAATAATTAGCATAAAAACAATTATAATTACTAATATTGTATTTGTATGTATGTGTAAATTTTAAAATTTACCCCCTTCAATAAAAACCAAAAAAAAAAACAATTAATTATGAAAATCTACTTACATAATTACATAAAATGTAGTTTTATACAACTTATAATGTAACTTAATCATAAATATTTATTTAGTTATTACATCAGATTGTTTTTCACAATTTGTTAAATAAGTTTAGGGACTTTAGCACATTTAATTACTATAAATGCAATTAATGTTTATCCCGATGAAAATAAATTTAAATATTATATATAATGTTTTTATATACCAATTTATGTAATCATCATATATTACTAGGGTTGTTACCAGATTCAAATTTGCAAAATGATTGACATTCACCAAAAAAATCTTGATTTTGAAAAAAAATCTTGTAAAGGGTCCCAGTGTAGAAACGGTAATGACATATCATTACTTTTCTCACTGCCAGTAATGACACCAGCCTTCTATCTGCATTACTTTAACACGAACAATAAGGACTTACTAATAACTACACACAGGGAAAATATTAGTTGGAATTCAATGAATACCATTAAAAGTCTTTCCTTTTGTTTCCAATTAAACCTAATAGTTGATTCTGAATATAAAAATATTATTCAACTCGTCAAAAAATTATACTTGCAACCAAAGCACTTGCCTTTTTTAAATGTCAAAAAATAAAACAAAAAATTTTTATTTCATAAAACAAACAAAATGTTCAAGAACACTTTTTTTACAAAAATATGTAAATAAAACTCTATGAATACACCAGAAAGGTATTGGATTTTCGTTTATATCTTATAAATATTGGAATGAGAAATAGAAATACATACATGAATCATATTTTGCCGGAATTTTTCGCAGTTTGTTTGGAACTTAATTGGAGGATTCTGAAAATATATCAAAAGGTGTCTCTATTTTCTGATTGATAGCATTTCTTTGATGATGACGATTTACAAATGATGATTTTCCTAAAACTACAGAAGAATTTCAAGTAATTTTCTAAAGAAATCAGCTTCGATTCTGGTCAAATGTTCTTAGAGAAATTCTGCAATATCTGTAGATTTTACAAAGATAAAGATAGTGTAATTAAAAACAAAATTGGCGAAAAAGTGTAATTTAATTTAGTTTTTTGATAAGACGTTTGTTTCAAAATATTTTTCATATTTCCATATAGACAAATTACAGCTCAGTTTTGGTTAAACGTTTTCTAAAAAAAAAATTCCAGAAATTTTAAAGGAAATTTGTTCAGGGAAAAACTATAATTTTCAACTTTAATTGTCCATTTAGTTTCAGAGAAATTAATTTAATGTGATGATAGATTTTGGGCCTTTTGTAGAAGTACACTCTGATTAAAATGTATCTTTTTATGGGCGAATTAAAAGCATTTTTCTTTATCAAAACTTAAAACTAATCCCAAAAACTTTTTTCTTTCACCAATAATGGTTTTTCCACAGACTTTACTTTTTTTATCATTTACTACTACTATAAAGTATTTAATTTCATTACAATAAACAATAAACAATTGCTTTTAATATTTGCTTTTATATGTACTATAGTTAGTAAAAAATTAAAATTTGTATATTTTGTGTAAATTAATAAAAATACAAAAGCATATATTCTAAATAGGAAATGGTGTATTTTTCTAAATAAATTCGATTGGATTCAGTAGGGATAATTAAAAATGTCTGCATGTGCAACAATATTTTTTAATCATTCTAATAGAAACTTGGTTACAACTATCGAATCAACTGTAGATTTTTAAGATAGTACTTGTGACTATCAAAATTCGGTTGGCAAAAAATACGGTTGGAGCAACAAAACTTTTTTCTGTGTGTAGTTATTGTCCCCATTATTTTAATTCAAAAATAATACGTTACCCACAAGTACTTATTTTCATTTAATGACCTAACATTTTGTGATAAATCTATTTTTAGACTTATTATTTTTTCACTTTTAGTAAAAACATATATAACTACTCATTTTTTGATTTTTGTAAGCTGGGAAATAATGACATTTTATGCAAGCAAGTCATTTATGTTTTTATGTATCAAGTTTAGCACTTCGAGATAGTTCAGATGGTAGAGCGCCTGACTGACAACCTGGAAGTCCGGGATCAAACCGTCTAGTGTGTAGTCGAAAAAATGAACTTCGATGAATCCTTTTCGAACTATTAAGGGTCCCCTGAGTGCGAAAGTTCATTAGGAAGTGTCAGATTGGCTAAAGTTTTTCAGAAATCGGTATATATCCATTTTTCATGGATATAGTCTGCGTCTGCGCATGGATATAGTCTAAGTCTGCGCTATTTAAAAAAATTTTATTCGACTGTATTAGTTTTCTTTGCCTACTTAGCTTTCTTTTACGGAATGTTTTGACTTTTTTTCAAAATTTCACGTAATTTAAACCATCAATGTCGATCAAAAGTAACGATTTTTGACCATTTTTAGCCATTTTTTCAGGTTTTTAGGTCATCTTACCAAAATTTTCCTAACATAGGCCTCAAGTTAAGCTTCAATATCAAAATCCTTGTTATTTTCTTCTTTCGTCGTGAATTTTTAAGCCTTTTGAGCAGCAAAGTTTCAAATCTGATGTCTTTTTTTGTCCTTCTTATAATTTGGTACATTTTGGTAAGACGACCTAAAAACCTGAAAAAATGGCTAAAAATGGTCAAAAATCGTTACTTTTGATCGACATTAATGGTTTCAATTACGTGAAATTTTGAAAAAAAAGTCAAAACATTCCGTAAAAGAAAGCTAAGAAGACAAAAAAAAACTAATACAGTCGAATAAAAATTTTTTAAATAGCGCAGACTTAGCTATATCTATGAAAAATGGATATATACCGATTTCTGAAAAACTGGAGCCAATCTGACACTTCCAAATGTACTTTCTCACTCAGGGGACTCCCCCCTAATAGTTCGAAAAGGATTCATCGAAGTTCATTTTTTATTTCGGGTCAAAAACTATCACAGTGTAATGACAGGTTGTACCATTTCTCACACCAACTTACTCTCTGCATTACTTTAACACAAATAATAAGGAGTTACTAAAAACTACTTTATTTGACAATTATTTCAATAAAAAAAAATAATGCTTTACACATAAGTACTTATTTGTATCATTATTTTTAATAAAAAGTAATGAAAGTATTAAGTTTTCTTCGATATTTTTTATTTATATTTTTTCTTTATGAGATCCTTTTTATAAATTATAATTATTTATTATTATTCCTTTCCAATATTTCGTCTTTACATTGGGCGACTTCTTCAGGGACAACTGATATAATTTGATTAATAGCAAAAAAAAAATGATTAGCCCTAAAACGGGCTAAAGTTTTTTTGCAGTAAAAATTATATAGTCGATATGGGCCAAAATGGGTTTAGAGCGAGTCTCAAAAACTATTCCATAAAAATTAAAAGTTTAGGTAATAATTCCTTGTCTTACCAAGATATAACTACAGTCCAAAAACTAAACTTTTTGTGCTTTTACTTGAGAATAATTGCAATTCGTTTTTCAAAATAGGCGAAATTTGGCGAAAACGCACCTTACCTTCAATATATCTTGATCAAACTTAAATGTTTTGCTACTTCTATAGTAGTAGCATTTAGTGTATTAAATATAATCTTTTTGTCCTTGGACCAAAATAAGAGATTTTTTTTAAAAATCTTTTTGCCTCAATCTTACTTTGTGTATATTGTACTATCAACGGTTTCCAGTTAACATAAATATGTTTTTAAGATTTTTTAAAATTGTGATCATTTCACAATATTTATTTTTTAAATTTTGCAGAATTTTAACTTTAACATTTTCTTGCTTTCAAACCAAGAAACTACTTCACAAAATATTTCTTAAATTTAGTTTCCTATCGAAATGGTACAGGTACGTACCATGCAATATAAAATCTAATAAGAAAACAATCAACTAGAATATGTTGTGTTGAAATATTAGTATACATGACGGATTAACAATTCGTTCCCAGTAATGTTAACATTAGCAGTTGGACTGGCAACCCTGTCAAATAAAAAGCTTTAAGATTTAAAGCTGTTGGCTAAACTTGTAAGAAAGACGAAAATAACTCATGTTGTTCGGGTAATCAATTAACAAAATAGATTTTCTGTTGTTGGTTGATATATATACACTCAAAAAAATAAGTTAGTAGAAAAGTTAGTAAAACATCTTGTAAATCAGGTATACTATTTTTCAGCAAATTTTTTGCTAAAGTTATGTTTTAAACTAAAATTTTAGTTATACTTATTCAGCACGTAACTGTTTTGAACTAATGTTTTACTAATATTTTACTAATGTTTTACTAATTTATTTTGCTAAAAAAAATTGTGTTGATTAGCAAATCAATAGTGTGAACGACAACCAGACTGAAAGATATACTCAGAATGAATTAGAAGTCGCGGCATGTCACGATGTAGTAGTGACGAGGAAAATTATACTAAAAAGTACACCACTAGTAAGACATAATATAAAAAAATCAACCATGGAAGATTTTTGTATCTGTTTTTCAGACATAAAACAAAATTGTGGAGTAAAACTGCTTAAATAAAAGACAAACTAAAATATTTAAATTTAATGAAGATTAAATGTGTATTTGTAAACTTAATGTTTATATATATTAATAATCTTGTGTGCTCAAATTGCAAACAATATATTTTTGCAAACAAAAAGGGTTGTATATGTTTAATTGTGTTATTTTTTCGTTTCGTTTTTATAATTCTTTGCGGCATTTGCGTTCGTTTGCGTTCCTAAAAAGCATCATTTAGACCAGGGGTGCCCAAGGCCTATGCGCTTGGTGCTCATTTGTTTTTGTAAAAACACTTAGCTATAGGCTGTGTGTTTTAATACACATATAGAGCGCTCAGCACTAGCAATACGAAATACACAAATAACTTTGTCTTATTAGTTTTTTTTTGTCGTTCTTCACTGTATACACGCAAGCGCAAAGCAACAACACTTTCGTATGCTTTGCTGGTAAACATTGAAATATTTTTTTCTTTTTTCTTTGTATGTATTGGTTTTTACAACAAAAAATATTGAATAAAAATTAGTTTTTCTTTAAATGTATTGGTGTTTGCTCTTCCATAAGGAACTTTTGGGCACTCCTGATTTAGACAATAATTGATGTAAGTAGTTCAAAGATAATTTCGTTTATGTTATATATAATTATTTCTATTGTTTACATTAATTCATATCGTCAATTTGGGAGTATGAACATTTTTATATTTTGTAACGTATTGTAAATTATTTTAAAAAGAATCACAAAAAAATGTTTTATAATTTTTAGCAAATAAATTAACTAAAGTATAATTTTTAAACAAATTTTTTGAGTTTTTTTCAGTCTACTAATATTCATCAAAAATTTTATTAATTTTTAGCAGGGGTTTTTTAATTTGTAATCTACTACGTGTTAGCAAAACTTTTGCTAAATCTACTAATTTTGTTGCTGAAAATCAGCGAGCTTATTTTGCTGAAATTAGCAATTTTTTTGCCAGCACCATCCTGACTAAAATTTTGCTGCCTCAGCAAAAATTTTTACTGACTTTACTAACTTTTTTATTTGAGTGTATACCTATTCAAACCTTGAGTTTCTTGCGGGTGGTGGATTAGAATAAAGCTAAAGATGACCTAGTCGGTTAGGTCGAAAGTGCGGCACTCCTTCTAGCGCTGATCCACACAAGGTTTGTGTTCATCTTCTCTTACATTTGTTAACAATTAGTCTTTTTTATTTCCCTTCGGTGTTCCCATAGCACTTAACCCCACCGAAGTAAAATAATGAATCAGGGCTATGAGAAAAAAAGCTTGAATAATTTCGCCAACTCTGCAGCAACAATTGTTCTAATTCTTATCTTCTCGCCCAATTACAGTGTTGCCATGTTTGAAGCCCTTCATATTTCCCCATCTTTTATCTCTCCACTATCCCCTTTCCAAAGAAAGCAACACATTAATTAATAGGAAGAATTTCTTGAGTGTTGTTTCTTATTTTATAAAAAAAAAGTAGTAACATTTAATTATGATCTCAAACCTGACAATTGAATTATTTTTAATTTGTTTTTTACTCATTATTTTTGTCCATACTGGTAAGTATATAAATAACCACATATTTTGATCATTGCTAATGTTATTATTTTGCGCGACATCATCAGTGTAGAAAAGCATTACTATATAGGCGGTATAGATACATTTTTGGTAAGGGCAAGTACTTACAACTGTCATTACAAATTGCATTACTTGTCGCACAAAATAATGACATATCATTACTTAATACCTTACAAATGTCCATACTTCTCACCAGTATGAACAAAAATAATGAGTTTAAAAATAAATTTAATGAAAAAAACTAAGTTTAATAAAAAGATATTTTTTATTGAAAAAAAATTTTTAATCACATGTGTCCACAGGGGATTCGAAGTCAACCACTCCACCATCTGACCTACCTCTAGAACTAGAAGTTAAAGAATAATTAGTTTAAAAATTGATTTTCAAAAATTTTTTAGATCATAGCTTTTTTTTAAAAATAATGATATAAAAAAGTACTCATGGGTAACGTATTATTTTTTGTATTGAAATAATGAGAAAAAGAACTAAGACATACTAATCCTTATTATTTGTGTTAAAGTAATGCAGACAGTAAGCTGGTGTCATTACTGGTAGTGAGAATAACAATGGCATGCCATTACCGTTTCTACACTGGGGTGTTAATGAAAATTATTTAAAATTTTAAAACCGAATCGTGAAAGTATTATAAAAGCTAGAATGAAAATTTTAATATTTTTGCAATCTTTGAACTTTAGACTTTTGTAAAAAGCAGAAAAAATTAATAAAATTATGGAAAATTTTCTACCAATGATGGTTTCTAATTTGCGGGTATACTTTGGTGAGAGAAAAATTCCGGGAATAAAAATGAGCTCCATAAATCGGTTTTGGGAGGCCAAGATCTTGTTGATTATGTGAAAACTCGAAATTGTTTTATAATTGTTTGACATTTCGTTATACCCAGAAAACAGACCCGGTAGTGACAACCGTATTTGTAGACAATCGTTCACTGATTTTAGTTGTAATTAGCATATAAACTTGTAAAAAAAAATGAATGTTGACACGAGTTTTGTGTTTCAAATCAGCTGTTCAATGTTGTCAAATTATTTGTGATCAATAGGGCATGGAATTTCATACAAGAAAAGAGGAAAATATGCGCTTAAAAAAAACAGTTAAAAACTAAAAATATACACCAAAACTTTAAAAAATATGCACTTAAAATAAAACTTTACTTAGATTACTATGTAGGTAAAGACCACTGCAAATGAAGCTAAAAACAAATGTAATTTCACTTGAAGAAAGAACGACTTACACTTCAGTATATTCAACTAAAATTGCCATTTGTTTTTAATTGTTTAAAAAAAAATTAACCCCAATGGTAGTAGAAATGAACAACATATGCTGTCAAAAATAAACAAACATTTATTTGTTTAAAATGAATGTAAAATCATTAGTGTCCGATCGAACAGTTCGGCCAGAAAATGCATTTGGTCTGTATTCGGTATTTTAAAGCATTATGGACAAATTTGGCGGATGGAAAAATGTTTATTGGGCTGATTAGATGATATTTTGAGTGTCAAATTTGAAGAAAAGTCTGTAGTTAAGCAATGAATTCACTGTTCGGCCTCAGAAAGTTCGGCCAAATTGAAAATAGTTCGGCGGCCGAACTTTTAACTTTATAGCTAAACTTCGGCTTTTCTCTTAAATTTTATACACAAAATTTAATTAAATCGGCTCAACAAACATGTTTCCAATACCAAAATTTGTCATCATTGCCTCTAGATATCAAAAAACCGACAAAATATAGGTTTTTGGCCGAACTGTTCGGTCGGACACTAAAAATCATAGTACAGTAATTTTATGTGATTCGTTTTTTTAAATGAACTAGAATTGTAGTCAAAACTGAAATTTCTTCTAAACATTAATGTTTTTTTTTCACTTAAAAATAAATATACTGTATTCCAACTCAAACTGCTACAAATATTTACAGCAGAAGTTCTCTGACTCTTTTTGCAAATATCAAAACTTAAAAACATAAAAAATACAGAAAAAGAAATTTATTTGGCAACTATCTTTTTAATAGGAACAGAATTTTACTCTTTTCTTTGGTTCAGCAAAATTTTAATACATAAAAATGATATTGCTTAAATCAAAATATAAAAATTTATCCAAATCTTTTTTTTTTTTTAAACAAACTAACAAAAATAATTTTAAAATGAATTAAAAATTAGCAGAAATATGCATTAAAAAGCACAAAATATGCTTAAAAAATTAAAATCTAAATTTGATGATTTGTTTTAGATCATCAAAAAAAGCATGAATTTTCTTGAAATTCCTTGCCATAGTTATCAATAAGTGGTGACAGATTTCCAAACAAATGCACTAAAAGAAAACGCTTCACAATAATATTTCAAGGAAATGTTCATTTGCTTTGTACAAAACTTTGCTTAAGGAAAACTTTTAAAAAATAATTTGTTTAAAAAATCTTTCCTTTTTCTCGTCAAGAGGAGCATTAAAAGGAGCATTTGTAAATCAATAAAAAATAAGGTCGTCTGGTAAACACAATGGAAATTGGCCTTCAAATAAATAAATACAAATATTATGTCATTCATAAGAAAATGATAACACTGATAACACTACTCAACGGCCAAAAAACAAACTGGATTTAAAACACATAATTTTTAAAAGACCTATCTATGTACGCTAAATCCAAATCTGGCAAAAAAATATTTTCTCATTTGCAGTTTTTGAAATAATTCACCCCATTTTTTCTAGGTATTTCAAAAATCGTGATTTTTCAAGAACCCTATTAACAAGTGAATGTATCAAATTTGATATAGCATTCTATCTAATTGAAATATAATTTAATCCGAAAAATGCTGAATCGTATTATATAAAGGGTCCGCCATATAACGTTTTTTTTTTCCGATGTCGATTTTGCCAAAAAAAATCATCTTTTCAGATGAAGCTCATACTGCATGGCCAGATGAGGCAGCTATTTGAATGAAATTATTTTCCATTATTAACCGGAAGGATTGTACTTTCAAAAAAAAAAGAAATTTGAGAAAATATTCAGTAGTTTTTCAAAAAAAAAAAGTTATTTGGCGGAACCTTTATAAATGTATTATTTTTCATTCAGTTTGATATGATTTGATACTGTTCAATCTAGTAAAAATAAATTTGTTAAATTCAATATAGGGGGCTAGATATTATGGTCCGATTATAAAGAGGCCAGTTTAAATTTAACGTACAGTTAAATTTCTTACTATATATGATGTCATACTTAACTATATTAAGATTGACAAAACTGGATCACATTATCACTGGATGACATTATAAAAATTGATATTTTAAATTAGTATGTTCCTTTAAAATATTTTCAATAGACATTTACAATGAAGATTTTCGAGTTGATTTTAAATTTTGAGTGGGATGTTATGCAACTTGAAAAAAATTATATTTTTTTATATGAGGCAATACATTGTTTTTTTTTTTAATTCCATATATTAATTTTGCCAATCCAATTATATATTGCACGTCTAATAACGTATTGTATAACATATTGTAAGATACAACTAAATATACCGTTTTACAAAAAAATAGAGTGGCAAGTAAAATTGTATTTTACTATACATGCTGTCATACTAAACTATATTAAAATTTTGCAAAACTGGATCACATTATAAAAGATTACATAATATTATTTTTACTCGGGAATATAAATCAACACAAAATTATCTTTAATATGAGTACAATCATATCGGTGTTTGTATTAGGATATCGTCCTGGTTTTAAGAGGAACTGAAAATTTTACTATTTTTAGTTTTATACCTATAAATTTTATGCATGTTAAAAAAATTTTAAATTTGATCATTGTGCATAAACTAACCATTCCAATGAACAAATTTGTGTATTAAAATTGCAAATCCATTGAAAATGCCTTGAAATATTAAGAAAAGACATTCAAATATTAACTAATATTTCACATGCTTCAAATACCAAAGTACAAAAAAGCTCTCTTCATATAGATATCGGCCATTCCACCGAAGACCGGCCAAAAAAGGCAATTTTTTTACCTTGGGTCTTCCGAGTTGAATTAAATTTTTTATTCTTAAACTCTATATGGCCACTTAAATATTGGCGTTTTTAGTTTTTCAAATTTCGAAAACCAGGAGTGTACCAATCGAATGCATTTTTAATGATAATGATCCAATATATATTAAAAAAAGCTACGAATGTTCCAAATTAAACACTTTTTGCCTATTTTGTATTTCAAAAGAGAAAATCCCTAATAAAACCATGTTTTTTTTTAATTTGAGGAAGATAAAAACAGCTATCGAGCAATTCCATATGAAAGCGATCACCTTTTGGACGACCCCTCTCCGATTTTAAAATAAATAGTCTCAATCGATTGCCCAGCAAAAAATAATGTACCTACATATTTTTTTTTTTTTTATAGTGACTGGTTTAGTGGTGGTGTGCACCACTGTCATGTGACCAAATTGAAGAATTCTTCATAAGGGACCTCAGTGAAAGTTGTTTAAAAAAAAAAACTACTAAAGCGATCGCAACGAGTGATAGCTCGTTGGAAAGGTATTGAATCAGGCTTCAATTGAAAAATAAAATTTTCCTAATTTTTCCTAATTTTTTAAAACAACTTTCAATGAGGTTTTAAAAAAAAACAACTTTCAATGAGGTCCCTTATGAAGAATTCTTCAATTTTGTCACATGACAGTGACACCACCACTAAACCAGTCACTATAGAGCAATTCCATATGACATGTGACAAAATTGAAGAATTCTTCATAATTGACCTCATTGAAAGTTGTTTAAAAAAAAAACTACTAAAGCGATCGCAACGAGTGATAGCTCGTTGGAAAGGTATTGAATCAGGCTTTAATTGAAAAATAAAATTTTTCTTGTTAAATAATTAAAAATAATTCAATTATAAAAAATATAAAACCAATGAGAACAAGGTGGTCTCTTAAATGCTCTTCTCCTGTCCAAACAAGGAGTCGGGGCCCATTTTTTTATTGCTGATTCTTAAAGCAAAAATTATGAGGAATCCAAAAAAAATAAAATTAGCCGGAAAATTTAGTAGCTTCTGTGGAAAATCGGAAAATTTAATTTTCATGGGAAAATTTAATTTTCATGGGAAAAAAGGTAAATTTCTGAGAAAAATTAGGAAAATTTTATTTTTCAATTGAAGCCTGATTCAATACCTTTCCAACGAGCTATCACTCGTTGCGATCGCTTTAGTAGTTTTTTTAACAACTTTCAATGAGGTCCCTTATGAAGAATTCTTCAATTTGGTCACATGACAGTGGTGCACACCACCACAAAACCAGTCACTATAAAAAAAAAATAATATATAGGTACATTATTTTTTGCTGGGCAATCGATTGAGACTATTTATTTTAAAATCGGAGAGGGGTCGTCCAAAAATTTGCCAATTTTGATCGTTTTCATATGGAATTGCTCTATCTTTAAGTGGCTCCATTGACTTTGTGCTTACAAAAAATAATTTAAATCAGAAGACCCAATCGATATATTATGGAATAGCCGATATATATTACTAACATTACAAATGAAGAATTTGCAACTTTTTTCCTTGAAGTTGGTGCTCTAACTCTAAATCTAGCAAAAAAAAATTCTCATTTGTAGTTTTAGAAATATCGCGGTTTTTATTTTAACGTTACATACTCCATTTTTTTTTCTTTTAAATTTTTTTTGCTTTTCAGGTTATTTTCAATGTAGTTGCAATTTTTAAACAAAAATTAATTTAATGGAATTTTACTGATAATGATCAAATTTAAAAATATTTTAGCATACATAAAATTTATAACGATAAAACTGGACATACTAAATTTTCAACTTCCTTGAGATACCAGTACGATATCTTGAAACAAACACCGACATGATTATACTCAAGTGAAAGATAATTTTGTGCAGATTTATTTTTGAAAAAAGTTTCATGATTTTGCGGTTAAATTTCTAAAAATTAAGCAAAGTATACGAAAAAAAAGCGATACTTCAATTAGAAAACAAGTTTTGACATATTTGGATTCAGCGTACCTAAATATATTAAAAAATAATTATTTCAAAGACAGGTTCTGCAAAAATTTTTAATATGTTGAATAGTGCAATTTATAATTAGCCCTTTCAGGACCATAAGCTTCTGGGGACTTTCCCTTTATCATTTTGATATGAAATAAGCTTGTCAGAATCCAACTAAAGCAAAACCATTCAAAAATGTGAAAAAAAGGTTTTCGTATACGAGTTTTTTTATGGGACACATGTGTCCCTGTGGTCCTTAAGGGAGCCATAATGTCTTTTATATTATACATAGATTTTTCAATAAAAGTTACATTTTTAATGTTATAATACGCTTTTAATAAAAATTTATGTTTAATTTTGCGATAAATTATGGTTAATTATGAACACATCTCATTCTTACGTTGGCGTTGAGCATAGAGTGCGAAGAAGCTGGTCTCTTGCTGGCAGTGATTTTTGATGACTGGAGTATTGGAAATTCTCTCTGACGCGAAGAATAGCCAGCGATTAAATTTCTGGCCACCAATCATCTAAACTCAAGGGAGTTAAGTTGAGTCCCTTCAACAAGATTTTTTGCTTTACATTCGGTGTAAATAACGTAGGAATTGTTTACGCTTATATCAAGTAAGGCAAAAAATAACCTGGGGTAATATTTTATTTTCGATTTGCGGTCTAGTTCATAAAAGGACTTGCGCTGATCCATTAAATCTACTCCACCCATATTTTTGTTGTAATGCATAATAGCTTTCGGGCATTTTACGTTGATTTTCTCAGCACTACCAGCTATGCGACGTCTAACGGTGCTGTCTCCACTGGCGAAAGAAAATTTGTGAGAAGAGTCACAGCTCTGTTGTGCATCCACTTCACAAAGGATATGCCCTCAAAGCTTGATTTGTAAATTTCTCCTCGCTTCATATTCCTATCGAGAGGCACGTTTTTTGGAATATTTTTTCGGTTGCTTCTTACTGTTCCACAGGACTTTATTTGACGTTTTTTTCAACTCATATTGTAACAAAGGCGAGTTGAAGAAGTTATCAATGTAGACATCGGAGCCCAAACCTGTGAGTTTTTCTGTCAATTGAAGCACGACTGATTCGCCAAGTCCATTTTCAGTTCCATACTCCTTTCTTCCAGTGTATGGATCAAATTCAAAAAGATATCCGGAAGCAGAGTCACATCTATACCACATCTTAAATCCCCATTTTATTGGTTTGTTCTTGATATACTGTTTCATAGCATTATGACCTTTGAATTTGATCATGTGTTCATCGACAGCCTGTTTGTATGTGTTGTTCATTGCATTTTGAAATGCTTTGTTGAAATGACTTATGACAGGTCTGATCTTAAAAGCCCGATCATTCCTGTTTCCATATCTTCAAATATTTTTATTGTCATTACATTACTTATGAAGGGTACACACATATCAGGTTCTGTTGACCAATAATCACGAATGGATGGTAAAACGTGATATGTCATTACCAGATTGATACCAAGAAATGCTTTCATTTCGTCAGCAGTAACTCTTCCATTTTGGTAATTGGGAAGTCCCTATTTAGTTTTTTTAATATGCCAACTCTCACCACTATTAGCAGTTACATTAAAATTCATCAAACGAAAAGTTACCATTGACGACCACAGGGACACCCGTGTCCCTTTTCGTTTTTTTCTAATAAAGCTATTTTTTTTTTTCTTGGAAATAACTCAAAACTGAATTTAAATTTGTAGAATATTGTTAAGTTAAACAAAATTTCGTCTATGATTTAGAGCAGTTTAAATATCCCGTTTACGGTATGCGCAAAACTTGCTTTTTAGCTCTTAAAAAACCATTTATAAATTTTTTTTTTTCACACAAATTTTTTATAAATTTTAAAAACCCATTATTTAACTTTGCATTAAGCTAAAAATATCAATACTTTTATTATTAGTTTATTTTTAACGCATATTTTTCTATTTGGGACACATATGTCCCCTGGTCGTCAAAGGGTTAGAGGATACACAAAACACTCAATACAAAATATAATTAAAGAAAAATATATTTTAATTCAAACTATTTTTTGTTTCATTCATTTTTGCTTAAGTCCACAAATTTTTTCAATAAAAACATCATCTTAAAATACCTTGTTTTCCTATATCTTCGAAATAAAACAATAAAAAAATTTACATAAATTTTATTTTAAACAAAAATTTTCTTGTAAATAAAACACAACATTTTGTAAATTTTAATTATTATTTAAATTTTATAATTATGTAATAGTATCTTTTAACAAAACATATTTATACAATTTTCCTACCAGTACTAACAATAAATGATACTCCTCCACATAAAATTATTAAAAATCCATATAAATGTTTAGACATTATAATTAAAAAAAAAAAAAACAAACGAAATCAATGTATTCCACAAAAACTGTATGTGTATTAATTATTTAGATATTAATAACTGTAAAAAGAATAAAATTATTAAACTAAAACATATAAAATAAAATTAAATAATAAAGAATGCTTTCAAATAACTTTAAGATTCTTGACAAAATATGTAGAACATAATGGAATTGTTTTTATTTGCCATGGGTATGAGGAATCAGTTTGGTAAGTAAAAAATAACTTTTTGAAATTTTTATTGTAATTTTTTTTTTTTCGAAAATATTTGTACTCAGCAAAATTTTTTAGAACTGGTTACCTATAAATCTGTTCCAGAATAGCTTCTTTTACAAAAGAACAGGTTCCAGAACACGTTGCTGGGAGTCAAAATGTTAGGATTCACTGTTCCAGAACTAGTTCTATAACTGGTTCTAGAACGGGTTCTAAAGCAACGTTTTCTAGTTTGGAGGTAAAGAACATATTGCGAATTGGAAAAACTCTACACAAAAAGAATATGTTTGTGTAAGATAAACTTCTACCTATTGCAATACACTACAAGTTCCCAGCAACATTTTTTAGAATAGATTACCTTTTAACCTGTTCGAGAACAGTTTCTTTTACCATCGGTTACATGGAACAGGTTCTAGAACAGGTTGCTGGTATTTAAAATGTAAGGTTTCACAGTCCCAGAATCAATTCTATAACTGATTCTAGAACCGGTCCTAAAGCACCGTGTTCATATTTGGAGGTAGAGAACATTTTGCGAATAGGAAAAACTCCATATAAAAAGAATTGGTTGTAGAAAACAAATTAGAACCTGTTACAATAATGTCACTTGTATGATCACGTGACTAGAACTTTGTGGGTATGAACGTATCCTAGTTTCGGTTCTGTTATATGAAAGTGACCGGTAATTTTAACATGGGCTTGTCATAGCAGATGCCAATTGCTACATTTGGTGCACCTTGTGAAGGTAACCTATCACCCTATCGACTGAAATGAATAAGCTACAGGACAAGTTAGAAGTAGGTAGTTTTAAAGTAGAATCATTTTAGGTTTTATGTGATATGCAACAATAATTATCAAATGACTGGTGTACGTATCGTGGGACTGGAGAAAAATTTTCAATGGAAAACTAGTCACATATTAAGCGCAATGTATTCTGTTACAGTGGTAGTTTGAATGGAATAGTTTTAAAAAGTACTACTGCACTGGTCTAAGGAAACATGCCGCCGGGCATGCGAGAAGGAATTAGTAAGTAACCTGTCGCTTTTTATTCACCGTGTGTCATATTATTTAAGCTGTGCTAAATTGTCCCTCCGGAACCAGTCACTGAACTTACCCAAAACAGTGTGTCGTAGCATATGTTCAAAAAACCTTCAAAAAATCACTACAAAAATCAATTTTTTTTATTTTTTATTTTTTCAATACAAAGTCAGTACAGATAAAATTACTTCAGTGTTATGTCCGCTTTGTAGCAGTCAAGGGACTGAATCCTTTGGCACTAATTGCCATGTTTTCATCCACTGCTAACTGTTTTAAACCAGTTCAGAGGCCAGTAACAACTTTAACTGCAACGGCCCTAGTTGCTTTAGTATACTTTGAGGTTATGTTACTTGTTCTCCAGTTACATGATTATCTTGTAAAAACCAGTCAATGTTTTGTCACCATTTCTATAGTCACGTGATTGGTCATTTCACCCAAATTAATACTTTTTGGCACACCACAATTTTGTTTTCAACAGTTTCGTGACGTGCCCCCCAATCATGTATCACAGAATTACCACTTTGGATCAATTGACCCTTCATTTTCCGCAGGGAAATGCCTTTTATTCTTAAGGAGTTTACTAGCTTTAAAAATCAATAAAAACTACATTATTTAAGCAATTATAAAAAATAAATAAAAGGTTTTTATCAAAAAATTCTTTTTGTGATAGAAAAACACAATATTAAATATTATTTTAAAAATTATAATTTGGAATTGGGATTAGCATGGCATACCTGGTAAACATTTTATTGTAGACCCTTTAAACTCAAAAACTAAAATAATACCCAAAAAATCGTTATTTTTATTTTTCAAAAAAATACTAAAACTTTAAAAATGTCTCTACGTTAGGGACTTAATTTTTTAGTCTTCTACAAAATAAAAAACAAAAGCGATTGATCATCGGTTCACCCATTAAGACTGCACTGTCGTACCTATTTTCAAAATCTTGTTTTGAGAAAAAAGCATTTAAAGTAATTATTGATCATGTAAAATATAGGGCAAGGAGTTTGTTACTTGAGCTGTAACTTTTTTATTTCTGCGATTTTTTCCCGAAAATGTTCATAGCATATAGAAAAAAGCTCAAACTATTTAAATATGAAACAAATTGTTGAAAAAATAAATATGTAAAGTTAGTAAACCCCTTAATATATAAATATATATATTATATAAATATATAATATAGAGATGACATCAACTTAAATAATATCTATATTTATATAAAGAAAAATATATAATATTAATATTTTCAAAGGTGAAATTCAATATATTGGGGTTCGAAAAGTTTTTGAACATAAAAAGACCGCCAAAAGTGGACGATTGTGATTGGTGCATGAGAGTTTCGAAGAAAATTTAGAATAAACGTTAAAAGAGAGGCACTTTAAATAAATTATGTTTTATGTTTTCAAAATCTCGTTCACACCTTAACGTTAAACACTTAAGCGCTTTATTATATTGCTAAAGTTCTTAATTCTTTTCCATTCGTTTTGGCAAACCCCTTGTTTTGAATTTAGGTGCGAATCAGAGAACGGTTTGAGTGCCTTTTTTTATGCTTTAGAATGCAATCCAGGGATGTTAAATGGGGTTTTCAATTTTGTACTAATCTCCAAAAAAAATTGTACTTTTTGGACCTTCATGGTACCATTTTTTTTTTAATTTATAAAAATAACAAAAAAAAAGTACATAAACATTCACTTGTACACAAAAAACAAAACTTAACAATAACATAAGGTAAAAAAAAAACATGAATATATGAGATCAAAATCATGGAATTATTTGTTAAGTTAATAAACTATTTGGAATTTCTACATCATAGCAGCACGAATTTGTCGATCTTAACCAATCCTTTGTCTGTATGAGACAGACATGTAGTATGTTTCTTTCCTTAGTTTTTAATTATATTTTGAAAAGAAAAAACTCTTGCCACATTTGCAGATGAGTGTGGAATGGATAAAATTCCAGCAACGACTCCAGAAATGTCTGGAAACATATTGAAATTCAGTTCATTTTGAAAATTAGCTACTACCGACCAAAAGCTACAAATGCTTTAATTTTTTAACGACTTCAGTTGCTCAACGTCAGCGAAAGCTCTAAATTGATTATTTATTGAATCAAAATTTGCAATTTCATTCGGAAACATTTTTACTAGAATAGGTACAATACTATGTACTTGTTGTACCTGAAATAACATTTTCTGGATTAAACTTATGGAACCCCATTAATAATTCGTTATTAAAGTTGACTTTGGTTGTCAAAACTTCGCATAATTTTATATAAGATTAAGTGGCATTTTCTTTCATTTCTTTAACAATAATTTAATTTAATTTTCACTTCTTCAGAATTTTAATAAATTCAAAATAAAAGTGAAGTTGGCTGCAACAAGTGTCAATATATGTAAGAGCTCTATACACCACAATACCAGTCTGCCAGATAAATTTTGTGAAAAATCGACAAATTTGCGATATTTAAAAAAAAAAATCGCCAAGAATAAACTACAAAATCCTCAAAATGGTGATAAATCGTCAAATCGGATATGGTCGCATATATTTTAAGCGCTCATTACATAAATTGAATAAATGCAATGAAAAGGACACAATAACAATTTGTTTGCTATAATAAAAGTTCAAAAAGGGGAAACATTAAAAATTTTTAAATTGTACCAAATTAGTCGCGGTAGTACCATGGTACTTTAGAAGGTCAAAATGTACCAAAAAAAGTACAATTGTACCAACTTTAACATCCGTGATGCAATCACAAAAAATGAGTACATTGTTGTCAACTCACATCATTTTAATAAAGTAACAATCGACAGAATTGAGAAAAGTGAGTGTAACGAAAACCATGCATTGCATTGATTGTCTAGTGGTAACCTCACTTAATACTCACGAAAACAACGAATACACAACGATTGGTATGAATGGTCTCAATGTTAAATGAATAAAACGTTAACAAATTTTTTTGTAAAACATATTACTGTATTAATAAAATTAAAACATTTTATACATATTTCATGTTTAATAAAATTAAATAAAAATTTATACATATTTCATGTTTAATAAAACTAAATAAAAAATATTATTATTGCTACAGGTCAACGAATACTACGCGAATGTTGTGATTGATTTCATGTTATTTACATATGTCGTACGGTCTATACTAGCAATAAATATGCGGAAATATATTGCAGTATATGTCAAAATGATGTTATCTCTAGTGTGGACCACTCTATTGCTTACATATTTATTGCCGTACATATATGTTGCAATAAGTTTTTGGCAATATTCGGCAACACTTATTGCCAACATATTACGTCAAAATTAGTTGTCATTTTAGTTTGACGTTTATAGAAAAGGAGAAAAGGAAATAATTATAAAATAATTTTTGGAAAAACACTTGTAACAATGTGTACACAGTTTTCTTGTAATTTAACAAACAAGATTCTTTAAAAAAAACTTAATTTTTTTCTTATTATTTATGAATACACAAAATGGCCACGCTCTTAATGTTTTGTTTTTATAACCTTTCTCTTTGAAATTTTCTAAAATATGAGTTACCATAAATACGTGTTCACCACCCTAAACATAAGCTTAGCAATAATAATTTTTTTACTGTTATTCTGCCGACGTATTTCGAATATTGTCAACATATTTATTGCTAGTATAGACCGTACGTGTGTCATCATTTCATTTCATTGCTTAATATGTAACGGCATTATGATAATGAATGTTAAAAAGGCATTCAACAAAAACAATAAATGGAATAAACAGCAACAGCATAAGCTGTTGTTGTTGTTGAATAAAAGCAATGCAAAAGCAATGAATGTATGAATGGACAACAAAAACGAATGGTCTCATTCTGTTCTCTGGTGTGAATGCCATTTAAGCGATTCTAAAGTTAATTTGTATTGTTTAATATCGAGCCCTATCCGCCAGAAAGACGTAAGTAACCATTTTTCCATTTTCGGGTTTTTGATGAAAATATTTATTTTGCGACCATTTGCATCATTGGTCAAAACTTCATAGCTCTAGGAAGTA
This sequence comes from Delia radicum, assembly GCA_021234595.1. Classification (NCBI taxonomy): domain Eukaryota; kingdom Metazoa; phylum Arthropoda; class Insecta; order Diptera; family Anthomyiidae; genus Delia; species Delia radicum. The sequence goes on along the minus strand of CM037853.1, from coordinate 77,165,220 downwards.
CCGTTACAAAGTTAGACAAAAACAAAAAAGGCGTAAGTGCTTATTCCTATATGACAAACAATAGTTTGTTTACATATTTCCTGACGGCAAAGTGTTACTTACGTCCTTTTTTATTTTACAAATAACTCAAAATCTAGGACACGCTCGATCATGTTTTATTCATCGTTGGATTCGTGATTCAAAAGACTTTAATTTGTTTATCATATGTTTATACTTTTCTTAAACCAAGCAAGAAATAAATCAAAAAAAGTAAAATTGGGTCAAATTAGACCCCCTTGTTTAACCCCTTAAAGTGAGATTTGGTACAAAAAAACAGTTTAGTTTTCTTTATATTTTGGTCTTTTATAACATATTTTAATTTCATTAAAATCCGATAAGAAAACTTGGAAAAAAAACTTAAATATGCCTTTCCTGTAAAATTATGAAATTGTTACTTACGTCTTTTCGGCGGATAGGGCTCGATATATTCGTCGTCAATAGTTTGCATATTAAACAAACAATTTTATTTGTTTATATTGAAAAAATAAGACTAAAACTGATTCTCTTATTACCAGTTTGCATATAAATTTTAAGAAAACACTAAGCAAAGCCTTGACAGTGATTTGTTACAAGAAAATGCAAGAAAAACAAGCATTTAAAGTTAAATGAGTAAAAATATGTTATAAAAATATGGAATTAAAGCAAAAGAAACTAAAATATGCATTTAAAGCAAAACATAAAAAATAATGCATTTGTAACAAAATATGCAAAAATAAATCGATGGCATTTAACGCAAATTCTTTGGTTCGCAAAGTAATTTGGTTTACCATTATCTCAAACCTAGGGAAAAAAACAGAACGAAATCAATCTCGCTGGCATTTTGTGTAAGCCTTTTAATGGTTGTGTTTGTTTGGATATTTTCTTTTTTCTCCACTTCGTCCACACAAGCTGCGACCTCTACATCTAACATCTTTACTTGTTCTCCATGCTATTAATATGTGTATCAGCACAATTTTGGTAGCAAGTTAAATTAGTTAAACAATAGTTCAAAATTAGTTCTTTAATAAAACTGTTTAAATAAAATTTTAACTGACAACTCGATGTCAGCGAAAAACTTGCTGAAAATTAGTTAAATATTTTAAATAGGCATTCAATAAAATGTTCAACAAACTTTTTGTTTAGTGCACAACAAAAACTAAAAATGGGTCATATATCAACCATTGGTAATCAAATGGTTAAATTCGTTAAAATTGTTCACTTTTAGACAAGCTGCAAACGAACAAAAACGTACTCACCTCTCGAAGTCTTATTTAGTTAGCATCTTCAAATCGGTTTCGTTTGCCAACTAAAACAAAATATCAAAATCAAACTGAAACGTTAAGTCAGTCTTTGTTAAAATCTTAAGCTGGTTATACCACACACTAAGTATTGGCTAAAATTATGACGTCCGTTAAATTATTGTTTTTTAGTGGCGTAATGGCCATCATTTCTGTTTCGGTGTCAGCAGATTTATTACAAGCATCTATTCCTATGATCCTGCAGAAACACTATAAAAGGGCAGCAGCTAAAATGGATTATCGTTTCGTGTAAGCTTTAAAAAAAATCGGTTTATGGATAATATGCGTATAATAAGAAGACATTTTTAAATTTTATCCTAGAGTGGAGAATCCAAACGGTAGCAGACACGAAGAAGTTCGAATGATTTTAAATCCTGGTACTCCGGAACAGGAAACAGTTGTTATGGGCATGTATACGGTGTATGATGACAAGAGTGGTACGGAAACTATAACCATGTATACGGCTGATAAAAATGGTTATATACCGCGTTTTACAATTAAAAGAAATCCGAGAAGTGTAATGTTAAATAAATCATTAATTGGATAATAACTTAAACCTCTGACACACAACAAAAAACCATAACGTAGGCACACGAAGCACGGTGAGAGATTTGTCCAATCTACCTGGACAAAAGTCCGTTTACTGACTTTCAATTTTAATAAATATTTTAATCAATAATGAAAGAGGACTTCTTACTGAGTAGGAAAATGCAAAAAGTTCGGCATATTTGTCAACAGTTACAAAATAACGGTACTTTGAACTTGAACATATATGAGTAAATTTAAAATGCCAATAAAACTTATTTAAAACTGAGCATTTTTAAATGAGTATAACTTTTTATCGGTAAACTTATTTTTTAAAAATTGTTTTTTAGTTAGTTTACCTAGTTTCTCCTCTTCATAAATCGTGTATATACGTTTCTAAAACTTGGAAAGTATTTCTAGTGTTATTTAATTTAAGAAATAAGTTTTTTCTTAAATTTGCAAAAAAAAAAAAAAATTCTCTAAGCTGTAAGTTTTAGGGAACACAACGGATCAGCACCAAATTTATTTTATACAAATAGCTAAAGTGTCTACTTGAAGCATCCAGTTACTTGAAGCAATCTTATAAATAATCTACTAAGAGTGACAACATCTCATACCATGAAATTTTTGATATATTGCTAACGAAATTACAAGAATTGACAGTTTGTGGAAAAATAATAACTTTATTTGAAAGAATATAATATTGGACGGACAGTCACAGGCATACAGTACATGCCTGTGACTGTCCATAAAGTTTTATGGCATTCAAAACAAATTATTGATGAATGCATTGGACTTTATTTGGAAAATTCTGGCCAACTGGCTTTTTCTTGTTAATAAGCATTCTGGTTAAGTGGTATGTCCTCCCTTTACCAGTCACATGATTGGTAATTTTAGGACAACCCACTTAACCCACTTCAGTATTAAATTATACCAGTCCTGTGATAAGTCCTTCTTTCACCAGTCACTTTTAGGTCAATTGACTCCTCATTCCCCATAGGGATATTTATATAAAATCTTTTAACACTTATGACACATTTCATGAAAACTATGAAAACTCTTTATATATTTGATACATTTCATAAATATGAAGAAGCTTGTCATCAATTTGAACTTTTATGAAACAGCTTAAGCATATTTATGGAGCGTTACATTGGACGAAAATCAATTAAGTTTTTCATCATATTTTTGAAGTTTTTCATAAATATGATGAAGATCCTTTTTTATAAAAAAAATTGATAATAAGCACGTTTAAAATAGAGAAAAATTTGGTAGTACATCTGTACTACCGTTATGTAAAATATGACATAAAAAGTGGGAACAAAAAAAAAAATTAACATATTTTTGTTCGATAATATTGTCTATACACTGAGGAGCATAAGTGTATCACAAACCAACAACTATCACTTTAACAACCTATATAAAGCAACCTCTATAAATTTTACTCAAATGCAATCAAATTCTCCATATTATGTTTGTACAAGTGTCTTCTCTCTTTCAAAAAGGTTTTATTAAGATCCGATCACAACAACAAATACACGAAGGCATAATGCAAATAAAGCAAAATGATACAGTTTTGCACTCACTATTTATTTTTATATAACAATAATATATGTATATTTAATAACTGGTCCAGTAACCCTTTGCCTTCTTAAGCTCCTGGATGCGATTATGTACACTTTGTGTGTACCTCTGCACAAATTCTGGAGGAATCGCCTCCCACACTTCCTTCGTCCGCTCCCACAACTCGTTCACGCCTTTTGGAGGACTGGCATATTTTGCAAGCTGCGATTTAAAGTGACTCCACAAATTCTCGATCGGTTTCATATCCGGAGATTGTGGAGGCCACGTCATCACACCAAATTTTTGCTTTTTGAGCCAGTCTTTCACTACATAATATAAAATAAAATGAACAAAAAAATCTAGTAAGTTTCAAGTAGAAGGTCTAGCATTCGAAACTTTTTTTGTTAAAGCGTTGTCGTTACTCAACCAACAATTTCATTATAAAAATAATTTTTTATCTATAATTTTACACATATTAACTTTAATTTTTTTTACTTCGAGCTCATATAATGTATATTAGTTCTCATGTAGTGAGTAAACTAGTTTATATGAATATTTGATGTTTGGCATAGGATTGTTACCGCTTTCAAAACGTGTTCTGATGATGGGAACCTAGAAAATTCCCGAAATAGATCTATAAACACATTCCTGAAAGGGTCAAAGAATAAATTAGAAAACAAAAACTCTATAGATTATTTGTTAGGACAATATCCTAATAAATAAATATAGATTGTGCGCCCCGGTAGGCTAGTTGGTAGCGTGCTGGCTTATCAGTGCGGGGGTCGTGGGTTCGATTCCCACCAGAGGCACTGGTCTGCTTTCGCTACAACGCGCCGAAGGCCATAGTAGCTAGTGCTCGGTTAGGGTAATAGTATATAATTTGTAATTATATGATTATTAATTAATAAAAAAAAAAAAAAATAAATATAGAGTATGGCCTCGAACTTGAATAATTTTCATTTTCATTGCAAAATTAAAGGTCGTAAAAACATAATTTTTATTTTTAATAAAAATTATATTAAACTTTTAATTTGTATGTTTAAAAAATAAATTATCTTTATTCTGTGTATATCTTTTTTTAAGATTTTCAAGGTAACTCAAATCGGCTAAACTGCCTCACCTATGGGCTAAACTCGCAAAGTTGATGTTGCCAATTTGTCAGCTATAAATATAACGGCGCTGGTGAAAATCTTGTGTTTTATATTAAATACTTATGCAAATGAATATCAAAGGCTTTAAATTCAGCAAAAACATTTTTAAAAAAATTAATTTTCTTCGAATTTTGTCGAATGTATACGTGCAATAACGTATACGTCTTATATGGTGTTACCAATTTTTGGTGACGAAACTTTCCCACCTGCTGGCGTATGTGCCCCATGATCAGCCGCTCAAATAATTAAATTTTTTTCTACACTTTTTAGAAATAAATTTTAAAAAATTCATGTTTATATTATGAGTTAAAATATCGACGCTTCGATATCTTAAAGTTGTGCCAAATGTGCTAGATTATTTTTTTCCAACACAAAAACACGTATGTCCTCGACCACATCTAAAGTACAAGTGTAAAATTTGGTGACATTAAGATGATCAATAAACTGTACAAATTATGGAAAGGAACATTATAATAACTCTTTTAAATAAAGCGAAAATCCGGGGTAGCATATATGCCCCAGTGACGAAACCTTCCTCTTCTACCCAACATTGGTACTACTATTGTGTGCGTGACGTTTAAATACGAGTAAGAAAAACGGATAGTTCTTGTACTTGAATGTAATTTTAAACAACATTTTTAATTTTATTATTTTATTAAAAACTAAAACATCTTTAATGTATGTTATGTATATACTAAAGGGTGGCACGAATGTCTTGCAAGACATTTGTTAAGCTATGTACAGACGGTTGTCAGATCTTACAATATTGTCAGAAAAATGTTCAGAAAATGTCTAACAACAGTGTGAACTTACAACTTTTATCTTGCAACATTGTCAGAAAAAGCATTGTCTGTACATTGTAAGACAATAATATTGTCAGACATCTGACATTCGTGTGAACACCCTACGTTGCCATTGTCAGATAATTGCAAGACATTGTAAACTATTTTTTATTGGCAGATGTGTTTAAATTAATGCATCTGACAATGGCAGTATTGTCACAGAAATGTTTCTATTGGCGGCACTGTCCATAAATAACGAAAAAAAAACAAAAGTTCATATTAATAATATTAAAAATCAAAAGTGAAACAAAATAGGAAATCAAATTAAATAAAAAAATGAATGGCGACATTTCCATTAATGAAACCTGCGTCATATATTGCAGCTATGAGCCAACTGACTTTCGTACCCAGTCGCCAACAGGCTCTAAAGCCGGGAAAAAACCAACACCCAAACAAAGATCCTATCGCAAAAAGGTGGAATCTTATCGATGAAGTTGAGGTACGGCGTAGTTTATGGGATGCTGGTTGCGCTGAGTATAAACTTCCCAAAGACATTTTATGGTACGACGTCGCAGATGCCATCCAGATAAGTGTGAATGATTGCAAAGGAAAATGGGCAAATCTCCGCAACTCTTTCAACTGCAATTTGCAAAAATATTTTGTCTTCATCCTCGCTACTTTCTAATAAAGCTAAAATCGTTGCAATTGCTTTTTTTGTTCCATGACAATTAATATTATTACTTTTTCAATTTAATTAAACACACAATTGACAATTAATAATATCTTTCAAATGCTTTGACAGTTCTGGCAATATCTAACAACAGATCTTGCAATTTTTGCCATAGAAGAATCTGACAACCGTGTGAACTGACAATTTTCGTTGGCAGAAAAATTTATTGTTTGACAATTGTCTGACAATGAAATTGAAAGGTTTTTTCTTACAATCGTCTGAACTGACAATTTACCTTTTGCTAAACATGTTTCATTGTCAGTACATTGCCAGCACATTGCCAGATCTTACAATATTGTAAGATCTGACAACCGTCTGTACATAGCTTTATACAACAACAAATTTGTTGCTCTAATAATATTAATTCTTGGAAATTATAAAAATATGAACAAAATAAAAGTATCCATATGAACAAAATAAAAGTATCCTATTTTGCTATTTTAAGTATAAAATTCGTCAAAACAAGCATCACAGCACGCAAGAGAATATTTTTCAAAACCTTCATGCTACCCTTTAGTATATTCTTTCACAATTCATTTTTAGTTTAAAACTCAAACTGTTAAAATTGTTAAACAAGTTTTAAGAATTGTTTATTTTAATAACCATACTCAGTAGTTCCAAAACTTTATTGTTTATAAATTTAAAAATTTAAAAATTTATTTTTTACTTTCAATACAAATAAGCTTTGCAAAATAAATTTTTATACAAGGTGGCGCAAAAGTAATCCTCCCATCAGAAAATGCTATAAATTTTGCGATTGGCCCCTAATGTCAGTTCTGTTTTGACATTTGTCTATTAAACACATGCGAAATACACGTTAATAAACAATGTTACGCTACACTGCTCCAGAACGCGGAATATTGGTGACTATTTATTTGACCAATAATCGATCGGTGACTTTGGCACAACGTGAATTTCGTCGCAGATTTCCTGGCCGTCCAACGCCTACTGGTGAAACACTGCGACGTTTAGCCGCTCGCCTCGAAGGGACTGGCACAACACGAGATGCTGCCAGGCGTGGCAGACCCCGGAGTAGCCGTTCTGCTGAGAATATTGCTGCTGTAGCTGAGGATGTCATGGAAGCGCCGTCGACATCGACCAGACGACGTGCCACGCAAATGGGTCTCAGTCGACGGTCTTTACAGCGAATTTTGGTACAAGATTTGAAGATGTTTCCGTACAAAGTCCAGACGGTGCATCAGCTGTTAGCTGCTGACCGCCAATCACGTGTAACATACGCTCAAGCCATCCTTAATCACCACCAAGAGGGTTTATGTCAACAAGCCTCAGACTCTTGCAGCTCTTAAAGGCAATATCCGTCAAGAATGTGAGGACCTATCGCCGGAAGTTTTGGCCAAAGTGATGGAAAATGCCATAAAAAGGGCTCAAATGACAATCAACTGTGGTGGCGGCCATTTACATGACATCATATTCTCGACTTGATGTAAAAAAAATTAAAATACCAAATAAAAATAATCCACAAGAAGAATCAAAGTTTTTCATTTTTTTTTTTAAATTACAGCCAAAAAAACATCGGAAGGTTATTTTTGCGCTACCTTGTATTAACAATGTCTTTCGAATATTATTTTATCACATTCATCCATTATTATAAGCGCATAAAAACACAGCATTTGAGAAAAAAAAAGTTAAAAAAAAAAATTTTAACCCGTTAAGCGCATTATTGTTTTTTGGAAAAAAAGACCTTAGTTTACAATTTATGCTGTAACTTTGGAATAAAAAGCGATAAATTAATGAATGAAATTGGAAATTGGAAATTAAAGCATACTTAATTTGCTACTAAAAAATTCAAAGAGTAAATTTATTTTATGCATTTATATTAGTATACATTTAATTTAAAATCCAATTTTTGTTTTTCATAAAATCTCATAAATGTACAAATTTATTACAAAAAAGTCACAAAAGAGAATATTATAATTTTTTAATAATGAATAGTCATAAATACATAAAAACCCAGGTTTAAAAAAAAAATGAAAGAAAAAAATTTTTTTTAACCTGTTAGGCGTTTTTTGTTTTTCGGAAAAACATGATACACAATTTTCGCTGCAACTTTGAAATCAAAATAAATTTAAAGAATAAATTAATAATATGTATTAGTATTAGTATAAATTTTTATCCAGTTTTTTTCAGTAAATGTAAAAATTAATCTGAAATAATAAAAAATTTAAAACTTTTTGGGAAATCTTTGTTTTCGTTTTACATTTTTAATAAAAAAAAATATATTAACATGTTTGTATTAATCTGCATTTTCAAATACATCACAAATATCCCAATTATCATACGATGGATGTTATAAACACTGTATAAACCATCAAAACCCCACTTTGAAAACAAGGTTAAGTTTGATAATTTTTTTTCTGTTAAAATATCATAACCCCGGGATTTTGGGGTTATTTAAAATCCCGGGGGTTTTCGGTATTTTTCGGGATTCTGGTATTTGTTAATGTTAACAAAAAACTTCGGTAACCACAACAAAATCATCTACTTGAAAACAAACTCGATTTCCAGTACGAATATGTTTTCTTTGTGCACCTTTGGAAGAGAAGTTTCGGTAATTTTAATGGTGAAAATGTTTTGAAAACAATATTTGTTATGTTCGGTAGTCCAAGATCTAAAATGTGTATTCATAGAATTTTGACAAACGATTTTTTTGTGTTCAAATTACACATTTTTGAACTTCTGATAGTCACCTAGTTCAAGATAAATTTATAGAACAACAACTACAACAATACAAAACAACAATACAAAAACAACAGGCATTTTGTTGTTGCCTACAGTACACCGAAATGTCAAAACCAGCTATATCTAGACAAATTTTGACATATCGAAGACCAACATACATAAAAAAAAGGTAAGAAGAAGATAAACAGCTGGGCTACTAGCACTACCTTATAAATTTATCTTGACCTAGTTAATATAGTTTATTTTATTTTTTTTTATATAGTTTAACAAAACGTCTAGAGCCACCGAGTTTCAGTTTTATCTTTGGCGATCTTACCAACTTTCGATTGTGAAACCCTGATCTAACGCATTTAGTAGCTTAAGCTGCAATACAATATTTGCCAAATTTGATTTGCATCTTCAAATGTTAAAAACTTGACAATATTTCAAGTTCTTAATGTGTTAATTATACACAATCTTACGAAACAACAAGTTAATAAATAAAATACATATCGTATTTGGACAACGGAAATATAAGGTCATAAGCAGTGAAGCAACTTTTAGCATATTTATGTTGTTAAAAACGGTACACTCAAAATAGTTTGTAGTTTAAATTAACTGAAAATGCAATTTAACATAAATGATAAATCACTTAAAATCCGGTCTATTTACTTTTCATTTAAATCAACTGTTTCTTGTTTTTTTTATTTTTAAATATCGTTTAAATAACAAACAAATCCGTAAAAACAAAAGAATAGTAAGTTAAAAAAAAATGGTTCAATTCTAACTAGAGATCAGTAAAAATAAAATTTATATTCAGTTATTTGAAATTATTTCAGTTTTTTCTATTTTTTATTTTTTTCTACAAAATGTATACACACACACACATTTGTGTAAACTTTATACAATTTAAATTTTATAATAACTGTAACGGTAAGAAATAAACTACAATATTCCGTTTTTGTTGTTAAGTTTTTATGAAACTTTAAATAAATGAAAATATTAAATGAAACTGAAAAAATCGGTAAGTGGTAATAAATTTTTTTGAACAAATTTATAAAAAAAAAGTTGAAAAATATATTTATTTGAAAAATAAATGCATGTTTCCTCATTTTTACAGTAGTGGTCAAAACATTTGGAACTGAGATCGCATTTGTTGTTATCATTGATTTATTTTCTTCAAATCACACTTAGTTACTAAAATTTATTTTTTACATATTCTTCATACATTGTTTTATGTTAAACAAATAAAAAAAATTAATTCCGCTAAATTTAAACAACAAAAAAATTAATAATAATAGATGTATTCAAAATGCAGGTGTTCAAAACATTTGCAACTCTTATTATTCTTACTCTCAACGAAACAATTTACACTAACAAATGCTAAGATATAACGGTAATCGCATTCCCTTTTAATATGAGATTTTTTTAACAAATTTATTATAATTATTGTTCTTTAATAGTTGTAAAAAGATGTTGTAAGCATAAACATCGTAAGAATAATTTTTGTAAAAAATGACAGGAAATAAATACAATTCTGATTTTAAATCAAAAGTTTTAAATGATTTTCAAAATGGACTTTCCCAAAAAGAAATTTCTATAAACTACTCCGTTCTAAAATCAACGATTTGCCGCATTGTGAATAGTGATAACATCCACACAACTCATAAAGGTGGAAGACCCCGCATTACAACTGTAAGAGAAGAACGGAAAATCAAGAATTTGTTTACGAAATATCCCAAGGCAGTTCCCAGAGAAGCTAAAACTAAACTTTTAATAGATGCCAGTCTTCCCACCATTAAAAGAAGAGCCACAATCTATAGAGATCTTTTGAGTTCAGTTATGCTTCCGTATGCTGAATGGGAAATGCTACTCTCATGGACCTTTCAGCACGACAACGACCCAAAACACACGGCGGGGGTTGCAAAAGTTTGGCTGCAGGAAAATGAAATTAATATCATGTCGTGGCCGGCTCAATCTCCCGATCTCAACCCGATTGAGAACATGTGGATGATTGTAAAACGGAATATCGGCAGTAAAGTATTCCGAAATGGTGATGAACTTTTCGTCGAGTCGGAGAAGCAGTGGAATGAAATTTCTGACGATTATATTAAAAAGCTCATTGCCTCAATGCCTAAGAGGTGTTCAAAAGTTATAAAAAATAATGGCAACGCTACAAAATACTGAGCGTTACAACCATTGTTTGTATTTCCTTTTAATTACTTTATGAGTTGCAAATGTTGTGAACACTGAACTAGCGACTTATTTTGTTAAAATTACTTTTTGTTTATTTTTGAGAAGTTATGAATAATTTTTTTGTATTTGTAAAATAATATGCTATAACTGAATTTAATAAAAAAAAACAAAAACTTCTACCACAAATCTTTTTGTTAAAAAAAATTATAATTACCTAAACCATGATTTCAGTTGCAAATGTATTGAACACCACTGTAACTCAACTAAAAAACTTTTTTATAATTAATTTTTTTTTAATTGTTCAAGTTTTAAATGGCCATCAATTCTTTAGGTAGAAACTTTGCAACGTGAAACTTTGCATGCCCTTGTTTTTAAGTATAGTCCACCCATTAAGTATAACCCTCCATCGTTTCTCTGAATTGTAAAAACCTTGAGAAATAATAGGCATCTCAAGTCAGTTTCAACAGGTATTTAAAATTTGTCTTAATTTCTTTGAGGACCCCTGAAATGGCGCTACGGGTTTTAAAACTGTACGAAAACATGGTTTATTAAATATTTAAAATCGTAACTAAAACTAATTTCAAAAATTTTCCTCCAGGGTTTCAAGCATTTAACGACGTGTTTCGGGTTAATAAATATATATTAATAATCAAAAATTAAATTTTCTGACACAAATCATGTCAAGTTTAACTATTTTCCAATAAACGGGATATCGCGAGACTCGAAATAAAAAAGTACGGGAAAAGATTTCCTCTAGTGATTGGGACACTTAAATAATACAAATTTCATCGTTTCATTTCGATTCCTGTATGCCATTAATTTCCCCTTCCCAATTTTAAATGTTTCAGTTCCACTCGATGCACGTACCATTACATTTCTTTTCCAATGTTAAGTGTTCCAATTCCACTCGTTTCCCGTCTCATGGCATATCGTTCCGAGTTGGAATAACATTTCATTTCGACCTCCTAAGAAAAATTATACATTATAACTTCACTTGCCAAACCCATTTTAGAAATTTACTTTGGTGAAGGTTGATCTATTCGTTTGAAAGTCACTATATTTACTTTCAGTTTGTTCGAGACAGGCCCAGAATACCCTTCCATATTTCGATACAATAATAAAAACAGTTCTCATCAATAAATTTTAAGAAAATATAATTTAATTATTTAATATCGTTTTTTGTTTTTGAATTCTTATTGATAGTATAAAAATTATTTGATACATTCTATTTTATTTTAAAAATATAGAACGAATTGTGCAGTTTTCAAGCTGTCAGTCTTCATTTTGATAATGAAATGTAAAAATGCATTAATGTGTGAATAAAGCTTAAAACTGCATATGTATGATTAAATGTATGAAATTAATGAAAAAAATACTAAAGAAAAACCAAAAACTTACTTCTTCAATGTAATGTATGTATGAAAATATGTATGTATTTTTTAATGTAATTTATGAATGATAATGTATGTTGTATGTAACATGTATTTTATATGAACTTAAAATTATGAATTCAATAAATATTTATTAGGCCGACGCACATTATATGAAAAAAATGTTCTTTGTCCACCCCTCAAAATGAACCCTGGTTTGTTCTATGATGATTCCCAAAATATTTCGTGTCTAGCAATAAGATTCCGTAAGCTGGATCGTTTTTAAAAAGGTATTTTTGTTGTAGTTTTTCAAAGAATTTTGTACTTTATCTAAAGAGAATATGTACAATATTATCATATGAAAGGTTTTTTAAGGCGCAACATGGGAAAGCATGTCCAGATATATCCTTTTTTCAGTTTTTTTGTACTTACACATTAGGTATTCCGACTCGAACTCTCAGATTATAAAGAACTTTGGATATGTTGTAAAGGCACAATAAAAAAAAAAACACGTAGTTGTATTTTAGCTGCGCAATCTCACGATTATGGATTTAAAAGTAGGGTTAAAAATGCCTTTGTATTTGTATGAAAACTTGGGTTTAATTTACGAAAACTAGATTTATTTCTACGCAGGGTTAATGTACTCAAGAAAACAAAAATTTTGATGAAAAGTCCCTTAAAAACCGAACGGTTCGAATATCGGAAAAAGCTCAGACACCCCCTTGATTAAATTAAATAGGCCATGCATTATTTTTAGCTTATTAGAACTAAAATTCCACAGAAAAAATTATCAACGTAAAATATCTAATAAAAGATTTGATTTGAATTAAATTTGTTTCTAAACAAATATTTAATTGAATTAATTGATATTTTAATTGACTTTGAAATATATAAATCCATATTTTGTTTTAAACATAATTATTTTTTCATATACTGTATGTTAAATAGAAAAGTTTCAATAGAAAATACCAAATACATTTGGAGTTTACAAACAAAACAGACACATCATTACTTAAAACACATATACATACAAACGTGTCGTTCACACATTTTTTTTTGAGTATCATAATTTTTTCTTGTAGATGGTTATTTATAGTTTTTTTTCGTTTTTATTTTCAATAAAAGTTGTAATTAATATAACATTGCCATGATAGGTGCAAAATCAATTAAAATATTAATTGATTCAATAAATTTTTGAATTGACACCTGTTTTTAGTTTTTTCAGTGTCCTTTTTAATATTACCAGTTTTAATATTACTTACAGCACATTTTTTTGAATATTAAAACTATTTAAGTCTTTTTCTATTTTTTTTTTTTTTTTTAAAAAGAAGCAACACTCAGCATTCTTCCTATTTATTTATAAATGTGTTGCTTTCTTTGCAAAGTGGCTAGAGAAGATATGAAAGGTGGGAAGATCAAGGGCTTCAAACAGGGTATACAATTCTTTGGGCATAATGTGTACACCATTAAATGTGTTTTCAAAAAAGCTTTCATTTGACATTTGGTTGTCAATAGTTACTTTAATGAGAACGAAATAAACGGAAAAAGTAAAATGGTTTAATTTTTGATCCCAGCTAAAAAAAAATGTTTATTCTCTACAACATATACGAAGTTCATTAAGATCTGCCAGTCCGGGTCGGGGTCCCTTGTTAGATTTTGTCATTTACATGTCAAATTTGACATATTTTAATCTTAGTCGATGTAAGTAAATAATTCGCACTGGTTCGCGTTTTATCCTAAATTTAATAGGGTGGGAAAACTATGTTTTAATCATTTCAATATAGGTATTAAAATGTTTCCTTAGTGAAGTGCACCATCAATGTGTGGAAACAATTTAAAATCTTGCAAATTGAATGTATTTTCCGTGGTTATCTACACCAAGTTTTGACTAACATTTTGAATTAATCCAATAGGCAAGCCGACTGAGTTTCAAGTTGGTGTAAGGATTAAAAGAGTAATTTCCACCACACGACTGTTTTACCGGCATAATTTTTTTTTTCTCGAATTCAACATTTTATAAAGTTTTTTGTTTTAAAAATTAAAATACTTATGACGCCAAATAAAGGCGTATTGCATTTTCTTTCCTCTCCTAATCAAAATTTGGTCCACAAAAAACGATGAAACTCCATTAAATTAGCAAAGTTCAAAATTATTTTCAAACATAGATGATGTACTTGCTAAAAGAAAAATTTTGATACCGATATTGAGATGATAAAAATATAGTTTACCTACCATAATGCAATTTTTGGTAATATACGAACTAGTGCGAATTTAAAAAAAGCAGTAACACGTATTTACTTTAATCAACCACAGAATAAAATATGTAAATTTGACATTAAAATAATAAAAATATCGGAACAAAAAACTTAAGAAATCCTTTTTTTGCAGAACATCCCTGAAAAAAGGATATGTCTGGATATGTGTTGACATGTGTTGACATGTGTTGGCATGTTTTACATACGCGCCTTAATAAAACCTTACATATGACAATATGTTTATATGCGTGTCTTTAGTAAAAGTACAAAATTCTTTGAAAAACTAAATACTAAATACTTTTTTTTTTAACCGGGGATCTCAATGCTAGGCACGAAATATTTTGGAATCCTCATAAAACAAACCAAGGTTCATTTTGAGTGGACAAAAGAAATTTTTTTTCGTGAGTCGGTCTAATATTTATACTTTTGTATAAAAAGTAAAATGACAAATGATCCCTACAGGTAAATTATTAAATATGTTTCCAAGTCCATTCATTATTAAAGTTCATTGATCCGCCAATTGATTGTCAGCCGCATATTGATTAATAATATCCTCAATACAATTTTTAACATAATTTTTATGTGGCTCTTCAATACTCTCCAATTTGGGCAACATTTTCATTAGGAATAGAAAATCCGTAGAGAGATTAATATTTTTATGTAATTGTGTGGCAGCAGCACCAGCAGTGTTGCCATTTTCTTTGCTAATGAAGCCATTACAACCATTGGATGTCATTAATGTGGTGGCATTGACAATAACTGGAGTAGCACTCGATTTAGTTTCTGATTTACCAAAACCATTAATATTTGTGGTGGCGGTTGTGGTGGGGCCAATTAGGCCTGTTCCTGCATCATGAAGATTAAAATTATATATTGCTTGTGTGGAAGGATTGACTGGTATAATTTGTGTGGTTATAATTTTGGTACGATTCTTTTTTGGTGGCAGTGTTAAAGGCAGTCTTTCATTGTCTTGTGATTTTAATGGAAATTTCGAGGATCCATTTGTCATCACTGCTTTACTACAATTCACTTCGGTTATGGTAGAGTCAATTTTCTCACTTACAATTGTACCTGAAATACCTGCTGCTGCTACTCCTCCTCCTCCTCCACCAGCGCTATCTTTTTTAGCTTGTATACAATTGAGAATTTCGGGTAATATCTTCTCAAATTTTTGTGGCAATTGTCCATTTGTTGTATCCGTAAATAGAGTCAACTTTTTGGAAGCATTTGAATGATCAGTTTTCATTAATTTTTCCGCATAACCACCATTCATTTTATGATCACTTTGCTTCTCTTCCATAATTAAGTACATTTTACGTTTTTGTCCAGTAGCCGTTGATCCCATACCACCAACTCCCGCTCCTCCGCCATTCGCATTTGTGCCATTAGTTGTATCATCGCATTTTTCTGTAATCATATAAACTTTACGATTTTTTAATGCTAACGCGTTTGATTTGGCCAGCAAACCAGCATTTAAAGTTTTTATAGCATTTTCAGTTAGTTCTGCCATTGTGGGTCCATTGCTTTTGATTGGTATATTCGAGTTGGTTGATGGTGTTTGTGTTAGTATTGGTGGCGGTGGTGACTCATTGTATGAACGACCATCACTGGTATGCGAGATGGTTGATGTGGCTGATGATATGGAATTTGTACGTTTTGGTGATTGAACAATTATTGTCGATTGTATTGGCATGGAGGACTCCTTGGCTCTTATAGAGCTTTTTAACACACTTAAACGTTTCTGAAAATGAATTATAAGAAATTATAAGATTTTAAAAAATTTGCAAACGGTATTCAGTAAATATATATATTTTTATAAGAGAAGCAACTCTCAGAAATTTATTCCTATTAATTAATGTGCTGTTTTCTCTGGAAAAGAGATAGAGGTAAGAAAAAAAGGTGCTGTAAGATAAAGAGTTTAAAATATGGCAACATAGAATTTCAATACAATTTCGTTACATATATTCAATCTTCCAATTCAACTTGTTCCCTGTTGCATTTCATATCCTCCAATTCCACACATTCCCCTTTAAATTAAATTTTATTCCCAATATTAAGCACTACAATTCCACTAATTTCCGGTGTTATTCCACATCTTTTTGATTTCAACAAATTTTACATTCCATCCGTAGAATGACATCTAAAAAAATATGTAGTTTTGTATCTTTTTCTTATCTTTTTTTTCTTTTTGAAACAAAAAGTTTATATTATTCTTATCAAAAGGAATATTTTTAAGTAGATATTTTTCATTTTCTTTTCTTTTATAAATATATTTTTTTATACTTTTACTATAATAATTTTTGATAAAAGCAAAAAAAATAAAAAGTTTCCGGTCTTTGCTTAGAAGGCCTAAAAAAAAGCTAGTTTTAAAATATTTTTCCTGGAGAGACGTGTTAATCTATTCCAAAGAAACTATACCTAATCTCCGGGGGTCCTCTAGAAAAATGTGTTTTGCGGTGAGCACGATATCTCTGGACTGAATCGTCGGAAATGGAAAAAGTAAAAAATTTCTTCAACGTAATAGAATATCTGTAAATTGATCGTCGGAATAAGCGAAATATCAATTTTTAACAAAATGGCGGCTTCGCAAAGTGAAAAAATAGATTTTCGATACAAAAATTTGGCCTTAGAATGTTCATAAAATGGATAATATGTATAGAAGAGACAAAATCTATGATCAATCTATGGAAAATATACATATAAAACTTCTGTGAAAATTTGAAACTGATCTGTTTAGCCGTTCCCGAGAAATCTTGCTCACCGACTTTGAAAACACAGTTTTGAGAAAAACACGTTCAAAGTCTCAAAAGCTTTTTTCCTATAGAGCATTTCCATTTTATTTCAACAATTTTCAATGCGTGTAACTTCGATAACATTTGTCGGATTGACATGAAATAAAAAAAAAATACAAGTGGATGTAACCCCTGAAATGCACAGAAAACACTGTATTTTGAACTTATCATATTTAAAGCCTACCTTAAAAACATGCTCTGCGACGTTTGTTGTAGTGGTAACAGCTGCAGATGCCATCAATGCTTCCGTTTGCATACGTGTAGGTGTAGTTTTTATCCTTGTTTTAGCCATTTGCTAAACCGATGATTCTAACACATCCAGGGGAAGAAACAGATTTTAGTTACAAAGTAAACGTTTCACCGGAGAACAAGTTCAAGGTCAAAAGCTAAAAGCTAAAAGAAAAAAGAAAAAAAATGTGCTTTTAATATATAAAACAGGATAAAATAAAAAGTATAAATAAAATACAAAACATTAGCTGTCGACGATATAAACGTTACATCATATATGGGACTGGTTAATTGAGTGGCTTAATTAATTGATGATTTCATTACCATTTCATTGATGTCAATTGAATTGAAATTACTTTCAGTAGCATTTTTTTAATTAATAACAGTGAATTTTAAGGATTGTTTTATTTATTTATAACGAGCTTTCAACCTCCATATAAGTACAAAACTTAAGGCAAATTAAATATATTAGCTATGTTAATACATGTATTTTGATCTGGCTAAATATCTTATCACAGCCCAAAATCTCAGAAAAGCTAGAACTTCCCGAATAGGCGGAGCTTTAACAAAAAAACTATTAATCATCATTGATTAATGGCATTGATTTAAAAGAGGAACCGAAAATTTGAGGGTTTTTGTGTCCCATTTAAGGTCCTTTGAAATGCATACCGATTTTGTTATCAAACTACAGAATATTAAGAGACATTCATCATGTAGAAAAATTTGATTGAGCCGACTTATGCTTTTTGAGTTATAGCCTGTCAAAGTTGAAAATGTTCGTTCAATGTTTTTCGAAAGTACATTTAATTAACATTAAATTCTTATACTTTCTTAAAATTTGATATCTTATTGAAGTTTTAACCGCTATTTTTATATCTGATTTCAGATTTACATAATTCAGAACTACTGATCAAATATAGCGTTCAGAATATTTAAAATTAATAAAAAGTGGAAAATTAAACATTTTCTTTTCTTAAATATCAACTAAAATCATTTTTTTAACTATGTTTGAAATAGAAAGCACATTCAATTAAATATAATGAATTAAGAAATACAACAAAGACAATCAAATCCAAATACTTCAGACCAAAAATGCTTTAAAGATGTGCTACATTATTCTATACCTATAATATTCAATCAATTACACTTAAACTTGAAACTAGAGATGGAATTGTGAGTGTGATTCAAGTGTATCACGTGATACATGTGAAATTAATTTATAAATAAAATAATTTAATATATATATATATGAAGGGTAATTTTTTAAGAGCTTACAATTTAGAGAAATGTATAAAATCTTTATTTGAGTCGATGGATCGATCTATATAATTCAAAGTTTAAAGATGATTTCATGTAAATGTTGACTTCGGCTACGCCTCAAATGGTTCATACGCTAGGTCCAACTTTGGCATACTCTCTCCAACATATCGAATAAATATAATTGATGTAGGTTTGGGAGGGATCCCGCAGGATGTATTTTTAGTAAATTGTCACAGGGTGGCTTATTAATTTGTTTACCAATATGTGTGATAACACAAATAAGAGCAAGCCAAACTAAAATTTTGTTCCCCGTTCTATTCCATTTCGTTTGAACACTAAACTCAGATTAGTGTTCAAATTTCACTCATTCCATTTTGTTCTGCTTTACTTGGTTACAAATCAGACTGCAATTAATATCTATATAATTTTTGAAATTTCGAGCTCATTTAATATTTAAAATGAGCACGATTTTGGGGAAGTACTTCCCATCCCTTCAAATTTTCACAATTTTTACATTTTTTTTTTTTTTTTGAAAACGTATTTTTCAATGATAATTATTTTTTTAAATTAATGGTAATGCAGTTGAAAACCATTTCATTAATCAAAGGAATTAAACACTCAAATCATTATCATTAATTATGAAAAGTTATAATGAAATTCATTTTATTACCATTGATATCAATGCAATGGTAATGAAATCATCATTTCATTAGTCCCATGTATGATTCAAATGACAAATGAGTGTTTTAAAATACATTTCAAGCACATTGAACTAGACGTTACGTAGTTAGTATAATAAAAATATATTTGTACACAGCAGGAAATCGCTGCGCAGCCGCAGTAAATTTTAGTGTTCCAGTGATTTTTCAGTAACGCCGTTCTCAGTGATTGTGATTTTAAAATCACAGTTCCTTTAAACAGTGATAGTGATCACGGTTTTACACTAAGAAAAAAATAAATAATTTGTAAGATGGCGATTTTCTAAAATATTAAACAACATTTCTGCCGGCAAAGTAAACATGATAGACAGAAACATTTATATTTTTGAGTGTGAAAACAAGTACATTTTGCTGTGCACAATTATGTACTCAAGAAAGGATGTTACTAAAATATTAAAAGAGCAACACTTAGAGTAACTGATACTTCAAATATTCGGTCACTATTGTTACCATTGATTTTTCAATCACGGTGATTAAATCACCGGTATTAAAAAATCGCTAATCTCTATACCGCAGTCTTCTGTTTATATACTTAACCGTTAAAAAAGTTCAAGTTTTATATTTTAAAGAGAAAAGTTTTTCTGAAGATGATATTAAAAATTATATACTTTAACGGCCATTTTCACAATGTACAATTATTTCATTTTTATCGGAAAATTAACTAATTGTCGGTTTGCTTAACAGGGACCATTTAACCAATGGTTACCGATTTACGTTTCACCATCATTCGGTTACTTAACAAAAACATGCAGTAGAAAGTATGGCAATACTGCATGTATTTGTTTACGAAAAATAGTGTAATGATAGACTAAAAATTTTCTAAGCAGGCGGCATCAAAGAAAAATCCATACAACAAGTACTTCGTGCAGCATTTGGAAAAAATTAAAAAACTAGGAAATATTAAGGTAAGTGTAAAATGTATACATACATTGCACAAGAAACAAACTAAACAACAATTACTATCGTTTTTCATCGAAAAGTATTTAAGAAAATGTCTAGATTTGTTGTTTGGTTTATATTTTTTTTGTGAAATGCAATATCCACGGGCATCTGGACAATAATTTATATCTTTCTTATCAACAGAACATCAATGTAAGCATGGAGGAATACGATTTTGAATGCGTATCGCCCATCGATAATGCCAGCATGGATGTTTCTAAAACAAAGCGAGCAAGGTAAGAAATTGTTACTAATATATAGAATACAAGCCGTTTTTATTTACGTATATTTAGAGCTTCCAACTTCACGTCTCAGGAAGAAGACATGTTAACCTCGTTGGCAGAGAAATATTCCAATATTTTAGAAAACAAAAAAACCAACGCAGTGACTTGGCAACAAAAAAGAGACGTTTGGGAAAAAATCGCCGAAGAATTTGGATCTCAAAGCCACTCAATAAGAACACCCAAACATCTCAGAGAAAAATATGAGAACATGAAAAGAAAGGCAAAAACAGCTATATCGGTCCACAGAAATCAGTTGTACAAGACCGGTGGAGGCCCGTACTGTAGTAAGGTAACTAATAATGAGGAAAGGATTGCCTCATTGTTAGGAAAATCTGCTACAGGTCTGCTAAATGATTTTGATTCCGATATGTGTAAGATTTTGTGTCATTAAAATACATACTTATACTAATCATTATTTTTTCAGACAAACAGAAAAATGAAAGTGCAATCGAAATTGATATTTTAGAGGACGAGTGTGAGGTTGACCTTAATTTCAAATCAGTAGAAACAGAAATTGATGATAAGGTATGTAAATCGTTTATTTATTTAACTATCTATCTATTTCAATATTCATCTAACTGTCAATATATTTATTTATCTTACCATTTCTATTATATATCTGAATATTTATCCGACTATATTTTACCTATTTAAATATTTATCTTACTATATACTTTTTATCTTAAAATATTAATATTAATTTTACCTATCTGTATATTTATTTAACAACATCTTAATCTATCTATATATTTAAAGCTCTATCTTGTTATATTTCTTTTGTTTTAGTCCAACTCATGGAGTAAATGGAACCCCTCAAAATTAAAGAAGCAGAAATCTGAAAAGCTTAACTTTAAGAAGTGTGCTTTTCCCGATAAAAGTGATCAGCTGCTGGACAAGCAAACGTCATTTTTCGAAAATGAGGACAGAAGAGCTGAAGAGAGACATAATTTCCAAATTAATGAACTTCGTTTAAAAGAAGAATTATTAAAGTTAGAAATAGAATTAAAAAAATTAGAAATTAAAAAATGTGAGCAAAAAGATAATTATTGATATGACCTATTGTTTTGTATTATTTATAATTTTCTTCTAGAATAGCTATGTTACTGTACTAGAAGAAAATTATAAATAATAGGAAGTAATAGGATATATCAATAATTAAAGTTTTGTTCACATTTTTTAATTGTGTAAAATTTTAATTATTTCTTAATTTGTCTATGAATTATTTTGAGTTTATTTTTATGTTTTTTCTTGTTTGTTAATTATTCTTTATTATAAGTATTTTTGTGTTTTTTTAACCTTTTTTAGACTTAAAAAGACTGAATATTTTTATGAATTATTTTTCTGTGGTATTGTTTTAGTTCTTTGATTGCCTTTTAAGGCTGTGAATATATTATAAGAAATTTAATAAAAATATTGATATTTAATACAAAAACTTAAACATTTCTTTATTTAATGATCTTCAAAACAAACATATATTTTATAATATTGAAAAATAATTTTCAATAAGGCTGTTTCGTGTACTAGAAAATCGATCTGCTGTAATTTCCTCTTCATCACTTGATACGGAATAGTTATCAAAGTCATTAACATCTTTTAGAAGCCGGCATAAGTTGTGCAAAATAGCACACGATACTATTATTGCCATAGTAGAGTCAAGGGATACCCTTATTCCCAAAGATAATACTGGAAAACGACGCTTCAAAACACCAAAACACCTTTCTATTACATTTCGTGTTCTAATTTGTGACTCGTTGTATAATTTTTCTCCCTCAGACTGTGGGTTGCCTAATGGTGTCATCAAATATGGCTTAACACCATAGCCGCCATCGCCTAAAAGTAAATAGGATCCAAACTCTCCACTTTCAAATCTAGCTTTAATCCGACTGTTATTAAAAATATAACTGTCGTGGGCTGATCCAGGCCATCTGACTACTATATCCATTATTTCTAGGTTAGAGTTGCAAATAGCCTATAAATAATATACATATATATGTATGTATAATAAATATCATAAAATGCAATAAATTAAATAAACTTACCTGAATGTTCAATGAAAAATAACCTTTACGACATCTAAAAATTTCTGCATCAATTCCTCCAGGAGATTGTAGCTTAACGTGGGTACAATCTATAGCTCCTATTACTTTTGGAAACTTTGCAATGTCATAAAAATATGATGCTGTCTTCCTCATATTCTGCTGAGAATCTGGCATTGTTATAAATTTCATTGAAAGTTTTGCAATTGCTTTGGACACTTTTTTTACAACGCGACTAGCTGTTGTAATAGATACTCCACAATAATCGCTTACTACGATCAGAAAGCTGCCTGTAGCGTAAAACCTTAAGGTCAACAACAGCCTTTCGATAGGTGATAGTGCACGATTTCTATATAGAAAATTGAGCAAATATTTTTTATTTTTTGATAATAGAAATTTTTGAGACACCTTACCTAGTTGTTGCACATTTAATGTTGCTGGCTATAAGATTAACTACGTAGTTTGCTGTGGACTTTGATATTCTATATCTTTGTCTAAATTCTTCATCAGCTAAAGAGAAGTGATCACGCCGTGCAAAAATTCTTTTTCTGTTCCTTACATTTTTGAAATAAAAAATATTACAGAAATGTAAATGTTGTTTTTTTTTTCCATTTTCTTTTATTATTTTTCTGACAATTAAGATGCTAACCGGCAAAGTTGGTTTGGTTATATTAACCAGCATCTTTTTTGTTAAATAATGTCAGTTAAGAGTTAATCGTACATTGTGAAATTAAAATTTACCTAACTTGGGATTAAAGTTCACGTTTACTTTTAATCATACATTGTGAAAATGGCCGTAAATATGCATACAGTTGTAAGCATTAATAAAGCTTAACAAAAGCTTATTACAAAAGCTTTTGAACAACCAAGTATGGAGAGTATGCATTTAAAAAAGCTTTTGTTAAGTTCATTGCTTTTTCAGTGCAAGTTTTATGTTTGTTATATATTTTTGCTGTTTGCTATTATGCTTCTTATTTTTCTCTTCCATTGTAAATTTTTGTAAGACTCTTTTAATGTTTTATTGTTGGTATTCAGGCTTGCCAGATACTTTTTTCTTTATCCCCAAACAAAACCAAAAACATCCCCAAAAGAGAGCACCATTTCGAAAAATGTTGAACAAAGTAGTAGCGAAAATTCTTTATTTTTCCCATATTTACCCAGCTTGTCGGACACTTTTTATCGATATAAAATAAGAAATATCCACAAAAAATCCCTAAATGCAACATTGTGAAGTTTTAGTTAAGTTAAAGCTCAAATTATTTGTTATATTGTATAAACCCGCATTGACTTTACATATAAAACTAGAGTTTAAATAATAAAAATACCACTGCAAACTAATTCTGAAAATCAGTCAAATTTAGAACTGTTTTCCTTACACATTTTCTTAATTCTCAAACTTTTATAATTTGCAAAGGAATCCCTTCTATTACTTCTATCTAAAATCACATTAAACATTTTTCATATCAAAAAAAAACAAGATTCATAGAAATGTTCAATTTTTATAACAATTAAAAAATGCTGTTTTTATTTAATCTATAAATGTATATAAAAGAACAACGTTACTCACTCACTCAGTGACTGGCCAAACCGCTGATGCTAGGAACTTGAAATTTGGTACTTGAGTTCCTAAACTGTAGTATACATCTGTATAGAGGATTTTTGGAAATTTCTAAGGGAAGGGGCTAAAAGAGCTTGAAGTTTGGTATGTGGGTACTTAATCACGAGAAGGCATCTGTATTGACGGGATTTCTGGCAATTGCCACGGAGAGGTGCAAAATATTCCCATTGGCGGTCTGGACAAACCATTGATACTAAAAACTTTGGTAACTTGAGGTTCCAATAAAAAGTAAACATCTGCATAAAGCGGTTTTTTTGAAATTCCATCGGGGAGTGGCATTAAGCCTAAAAGTCTCCCCTTTTTTAAAAAAATTTGAAAATTAAAATATATGTTTCATCGAATATTAACTAGGGCTAAAATACTTAAAAAGTCTCCCCCTTGGCGGCCTTGACAACCCGCCGAAGCTAGAAACTTAAAATTTGGTATGTGAGCTACTTATCAGGAGTAGACATCTGTATTGACGGGATTTTTAGAAATTCCCACAAGGAGGGGCAAAAAGGAGAAAGCATCGCATTTTTGCTTAATCAGGAGTTGCCATCTGTGTAGAGCGGATTTTTGGAAATTCGGTAAAGTCCCCTCCTTGGCGGCCTTTCCAAACCCATTTCACTAGAAATTTAAAATTTATGTCAGGATCGTGGGAAAAATAGGAAGTATTTAAATCTATCTGTTCATTAATCGCTAAAGGGAGGATCTTGAAATATGGTGTGGGTTCTTGGTCCCGCGTATACATCCGTTAGAAAAGACTTTTGGAAATTCCTACAGCAAGGAAAAAAAGGTGTATAGTTCGCCCCTTGACTGACAAACCACTTAAGCGACGTACTTGAAATTTGGTGTGTGGGTTTTGAATGGCTAAAAGTTTTAGGATTTTCACGAAGAACGTAATAAAAATGTTGGTACAAAGACGAAAAAATAAAATTCAATAAGTTTTTTCTTCCATCCCCTTAGACAGGGTTTTTGGAAATTCTTACTGCGAGAGGCGAAAAGTATCCCCACTGACGGGATGCCTATACATTTTTAGTAAGAAATCTAAATATCAAATGCCTGTTCACTTTTGAAAAGAACGGCTTAAACGGCTCCTAAAAGCCGCTAAAGTCATGATCTTAAAATTTTGTTTGTCAATGCACACAGCATAACCGTTAAATCTAGGAACTTATAATTTGGTGCAGACATCCACTAAAACTGGGTATTAGAAAATGCATACAGGGAGGGACAAAAGGAGGAAGTCTTCCCCTTAACGTTCTGCACAAACAATTTAGGCAAAAAGTCTGAAATTCAACATATTTTTTTAGGTATTTGTTATTTGCAAATATTGATACAAATGGGGATTAAAAGAAATTCCACCTTTAATGACCTGTGGAATACCATAAAGGTAGAAATCTGAAACTTGAAATCACAAAAACATTTACTTCAAAAGGATAAACTAATAATATTGAAACAAATTCCTCACAAAATATTTTTCCATCCTAATATATTCCGATAGTATAGGGCTTTTAAACTCGTACTGCATACAAAAATTATCTAAATAGAATTGATGGATAAAAACTAATTGAGTTTTGTAAAAATTTTTTAGGGTTTTTATTCTAGGAGTCGTAAACGAGCCTGTATATTTGAAGGAAGTTATCTAAAAAATGGGTTCAACAATGACTCGGAAAAGTTAATTGATTTGAACATTTTGTAAACAATTCAAAAGAGTATTAAAAAAGATAAATTAAAAAAAAAAAACAATGAAATTGCACTGGAAGTTAAAGCAAGTATGAATTGTATAAAAAATATCATTTTATTTTATACTCTGAATGAATAACATTCATTAAAAACTGGTTTCATAAATTGTATGAAGCTTTTCCTTAACCAAAAACAAAAATAGTTTTTTTTAAGAAATTTTTAGTTTACTTCC
Source organism: Delia radicum (assembly GCA_021234595.1). NCBI lineage: Eukaryota > Metazoa > Arthropoda > Insecta > Diptera > Anthomyiidae > Delia > Delia radicum. The sequence goes on along the minus strand of CM037853.1, from coordinate 77,138,883 downwards.
CAATCAAACTTTGGCAATGGGCAATGATAATGCATTATCGTGGTATGTATACTTCATACCTGTATGAATATTTTTCAACAAAACGTAATGGGATGCCTATAATGGGTTCCATAATACATTACTTTGTAATGAATACTCTTTACCTTTAGCATTATTTCGAAACATAGAGTAATGAGTTACCAGTAGTTAGTTAATTAAATTGTAATGTATACTCTTTACTTTCAACATTATTTCGAAACATAAAGTAATGAGTTGCCAATAACTGGAAACTCATGGATTACCTTGTAATGATGCATCATTAACTTTTACATTATTACAAAACATAAAATTATGACTTACCGATCATCAATTACATAATGCATGAAATATAAACGTAAAGTAATATTTAAAATATTTTTTTGAGATCTGTATTTAGACACATTACTTTCTGGTGTTTTGTAAACATGAGGGTATGGTATATATTTTTAACATCACAAACAAAAACTCAAAGCACAACAATTCATTTACATTTTACGCCACCCATTATTATATGTGACAATAACTCAGTTGGTAGAGTTCTCGACTAACAACCAGAGACCACAGGTTCGAATCCCAGCGTGACCACGATATTTATTTAATTAAACAAACTGTTTGTAATTATTTTTTTTTATAAAATGTTTTTATGAAAATCTATTCGTAGACACATTACTTTTCACTAATAAGTAGCCATATAAGTAACCAGTTACTTGGCTCAATACAAGGTAATGAGTACACTCATTACTTTTAGGCTCATCAGTGAAGTAAGTTCTTATGTAATGCGTGAAGCCCTATGGCGATACATTACTTTACCCATTATTTTTTTTTTTTATTAATTAATATTCAAATAATTACAAATTATATACTATTACCCTAACCGAGCACTAGCTACTATGGCCTTCGGCGCGTTGTAGCGAAAACAGACCAGTGCCTTTGGCGGGAATCGAACCCACAACACCCGCACCGATAAGCCAACACTAGCCTACCGGGGCGCACCATTACTTTTTAATGTGTGGTTTTGCTGGGTGAAGAAAAGATTCATTAATATACTTAATAGTTTAATAAGTTTTATTCCAACAAAATTATCTATTTGTAGGCTTCAACTAGATAGATTTCATAGTAAACCTATATTTAATTAAAATATTTTACAAAAATTTGTAATATCCCCAAAAAATCAAAAAAATTCCTAAATTTGTGTATAAAACCCCAAGTCTGGCAAGCCTGTTGGCATTATTCTCATTTTATTAGATGCATTTTGCATTTGCAATAGCATCAAAAATGTATGTGAATGGATGGTTTAGTTTTGTTCTTGGTTGAATTGGTCTAAAAATACTTTAGTAGCATTGTTTGTTATTGTTTGTTGCTGGTTGTATGCAGCAACATTTGTGTTTTTTGTAGGAGGTGCGTAAGGAGAGTCTGTGTCTGACTGCCAGTACTCCCTCTTTAATACTTCAACTTGACTATTTGTTAGGTTATTTTTAATGTTGGTTCTTGTTGTTGCTTTTTGATTGTAGTTATGAATTTGATGTACATATATATATAGACGACAGACTACCGACCGACCAGCTTTTTGTTGTTTGCAATTTTTTTTTGTGCATACAAGTCTACACTAAAACTAATACTTCTTTGAGATGTTTGTGCAAGAACTTGCCGAACAAGTTTAAGGTCAAGTTTATGGTTAAAAAGAGATATAATTAAAATTGCATCGAAAAAAATGATGCCACAAAAGAATTGGTTTGGAAAACTTATTATTATTTGAAATTCTAACAATTAGCAGCTTACATTTTAATACAAATTTGAACTTTTTTCTTTAAAAACTTTTAAAATGTAATCAATATTTGTAAAACTTTACACTTTCTTTTGCTAACATTCTTTTTTTTTATGTCGTTTAAATTGAATTATTTTTTTTTTTTGGAATTTCTAATATTTTTTTTTTTTTCACACCCGTTATTTTCGTTTAAGTCTTCTCCTCTTCTTCTTTAAACCACAACCGATCTTCTTGCTTGTTCTTTGTTTACTGGCGACTATGGAAAAGTCTGTGTGTTCTTCAGTATTTTGCAATACAACTGCAATTCTAAATAAAAAAACTTTAAATTAGATCCCGTAACCAGACATTTATTTTACTCAATTAATAAATACAACCATGCACAATACAGCACTCACACACTTGAAACGAGTTGTTTCAAGTTTATGTGCTCTCCCTTCTTTTGTTTGTTACTCTCAAAAGTTCTAAATTCCCTATTATGTTTTTAAAAGTTCACTTTTTTGCTTTTTTATTGCTAAAAAGCCCTTTTTAAAACTTAATCATATTCATGCCATCACGGTCAGAGTTTTAAAAGCATAAATCATTGTAAGATTTGTGTTAGCAATAAAGTAAGGAAAGGAATCTTTTATATATATAAAAAAATAACGTTACTGGATGACTGAATCAACATCGCCTAGCCTTTACGGCTGAAGTTAGGAATGTAGTTCCGTCCTTTGGCATAGATTTCCGTTATTACTGGGTTGTTGGAAATTCTTACCGAGAAGGCCAAAAAAATGACGAATCTGCCACTTGGTGCCTGCCTAAACCCATTTGGCTAGAAAGCTGAAATGTGTTTTGAAAATATGTTCCTTTGAATAAGAACTAAGTCACTTATGTATATGGTACTTTTTGGAATTTTGCTCAGGAGTGTGGTGAAATAGAGGCTCACTCCATTAGTGGCCTGGCTAAAAAAGAGAAACTTAAAATTTTAGCAATGGGTTCCAAATCCTGCTTTGACATCTTTTGGCGGCCTGACCATACCGCTAAATCGAAGAATTTTAAATTTGGAAATTGGGTTCCTAATCCCGTTTAGACGGGATTTTTGGAAATTCCTACGAATAGGAGCATGACGGGGGAAAGTTTAGCCTTTATCGTCTTGCCCATATTCCTAGAAGTTTAAAATTTTTAAGGGATTATTGATAAAATTATCAATATTATTTTTGTGTTGCTGAATCGGTTTAAATTTTACAATTTATTCTTTTATGTTGTATTGCTTCAAAAATTACGATTCTTCTTAATAAAACACCGTTTCTTACGTTTTTTTTAATCTATATATTTCGAACATCAGTTCATCATCAGGATCTAAGAAATGTTAACAATGTTTTTATTATATTTTATAAATTAAAAATAAAATGTAAAATTACCAAAAATTTATGTTTTATACAAATAGATTAAAATCAAATTTGACTATTAGAATATAACATTAAAATCACAAAAGACAATATTTTTTAAAAAGAAATTAAATTACAATAAGTGTTGACATAATCTTTTTTATCACTTTTATCGTTACATACAAATTGTTCATATTTAACAATTTGGTTAACTTCATGTACCTGCAATTTAAATTTGTTTTGTTCTGTTTTTAATATTTTTGTATTACCAAAATCAAATTCATGTTTGTTTGATCTAGCATGTTTTGCTAGTGCAGATAAATTGACTATTGTGTTTGTTGTTTTTTTACAGTCATATTCATGTTGTTTAAGTCTTTTTGATAATTTTTGTGTTGTTTCTCCAATATATAACTTATCACAATCTTTGCAATTGATTTTATATACAACGTCTGATTTATCACCTTTTTTAAGGCGATATTTTAAATTTTCAAAAAATTTTTATTATTAGCATCTGGTGGTGGTTTCATTGCAATCTGTATACTTGGTGCAAAATTTCTACACGTTTTTGACAATTTTTCAGTTAAGTTAGGAATGTAAGTCATCGAAGCATATTTAACAGGTGGCGTTGATAATTGATCAGAAATCGAATTATTAGTTTTTGTCATCGAGAGATAGGTATAGCTGGTTTGTGATGTATTTATGTTATTTATATTTTGCTGTCGAACTGAATTGATGAATTTATCAATAATTTTATTTGGATAATTATTTTTATTTAGAATATTTTTAATTTTTTTCAGATTTTGATGCCAAAAATCTTTATGTGACAAACTAAATACTTTTTTAATGAAATTTTTAGCTGTATTCTTTTTCATATGAAATGGATGTGCTGAATAATAGTTAACAATACGATTAGATGCAATTGGTTTTTGGTACCAATTTGTTACGATTTTTCCATTTGATAAATGGTGAACAGTTGTATCCAAATAATTTAATTTGTTATTTTCTTCTATTTCAACTGTAAATTTAATATTATCATTGTAATCATTTAATAGTTTTAATACATCCTGTATGTTATTTTCTGGAATTGCAGTAATATGGTCATCAACATATGAATACCAAAATAAAGGTGTAACATTTAATTTCAACATCATTTTGTCAATGACGTCTTCAAGTACTCTTTCAACTAAAATTGGTGCTAAGCTAGAACCCATAAAAAGTCCAGTTTTCATACGTAATATTTTGTCTTCATATCTAAAATAATTGCATTCATTCAGGCAAAACTTGAGCAAGTCCATAAACAACTTTTTTGGAATAGCAGTATTATTTATTATTATTATTATTTTTATTTATCGATTTCCTGTGCAACAAGAACAAGTCTTATAATTAAAGCACAGGATTATATTGGTTTACAAGGAATGCCACATAAAAAATTAATATTAAATATAAAATTAAAAAAAAAAAAAAAAAAATAAATATACTAAAATTAATAATATTAAAAGTTACATGAAAAATTTAAAACAATATATAAATAAACATAAAATAAAGATATGATAACATTTTACAAATTAATCTCGAACGAGAAATTTTTATTTAAGTTTCGCAAAAGATTCAAATAAAAATTTCCTAAAAAGAATTGCGTTGCTATTTGTTTGTTGGTTGTTTGGCACATCATTCCAAAGACGAACGGCGTTTATGAAAAATTGCCATTCTGACACAAGACATTTAAATCTAGGTATAATCATGTTCTTACCCCTGGTAGATCTAGCAAATTGTATAAAATTAAAAAGGTATTGTGGTTTTTCAGTGTATGCAACTTTGTGCAGAAAAATAAGGACTCTAATTTTAAGAAGGTTTTCGAAAGATACACCATAAAGATTTTTTGAAACAGCAGAGACTCCATCACTCTTCCTCAATCCGTAAACATATCTTATGATGTTGTTATACAAAACCTCTAATTTTTTCTTGCTGATGGAATCACAGTTAGCGAAAAGTTCACAGCCGTAAATTAGACTAGGAATCAGGTAAGCCTTTGCAAGAAGTTGCCTTACTCTTAGTGGTGTATGGTGGTGTGTTACCCACAGCGTTCGAAGTTTCACATATGTTTGAACTACGAGAGTATTTATGTGGCTTGACCAGGATAAATTGTTGTTGAACACTACCCCTAAATTCTTAACTCTTTGCACCATTTCGATTTTTTTATTGTTTATTAAAATATCATTTTCAAAAAGTGGTGTAATGGATTTTTTATGAATTACTAAACATTTTGATTTTTGTGGATTAAGACAAAGGCTATTCGCAACTGCCCAGTATTTTTACTGATATATTGATCAAAGTCTCTTTCTATGATTCCAAGAGCAACTAATGTGGAAATGTTGGTAAAACAATTAATAACATCAAAAGATACCAACTTAAAATCTTTTGGAATATTTATGTGCATCACCCTTCTTACAAATTGTTTTGAATTTTTAATTGAGTACTTTGGATTAAATGATTTTTTTAAAATTGTTGCCAGAAAACGTGATAAATTGTATGATACAGATTTAATGGTAGAAACAATTGGTCGAATTGGTCTATTTTCTTTATGTATTTTTATTAAGAAGAATCGTAATTTTTGAAGCAATACAACATAAAAGAATAAATTTAAAATTTTTGTTCCTTTGGATATGTCCTAACTAGGTAATGCAATATCCGGCACTTTTTCATTTTCCGTGAGGAATTTTACATTCCTTAAAATTGTTTTATACTAAGTAATATTTCCTTTTATGCAAAATGTCTTACACGACCTGAGGTTTTTCATAAAAAAATAAGGCCCTATTAAAAATCTGAGGTTTTCTCTGAAATTAAGTCTAACAAGGAATATATCTCAACCCAAACACGCAGATTATAATGAACATTTTATATGTTGTAAAGGAGCAAGAAAAAAAGAGACCCGTTTCTTTCAGTTGCAAAATCGCACGTTTAAGGCTTAAAAATTAATTTGTTTTTGTATGAAAAATTGTCTTCGAAACCAGATTTATTTGTACGCAGGATTAAAGTACTCAAGAAAATAAAAATTTTGATGCCAATATTGCCTATATAATGGGCCCAGAGTTGCCACATATTTGAATTATTTGAAATATAGGGGAAAAGGATCTTCAGGAAAAGTCGCATAAAAACCGAACGGCTTAGAATATCGGAACGAGCCCCCTCGATTAAATTAAAAAGGCATTATTATGCATTATTTTTTAGCTTAGCTAATGCAACTACAAATCCTTAAAAATTGTCAGATTTAATGTTACTCAAAATACATTTCTTGGAATAACAAAAATTCTTGAAAATGCTTGGGCATATTTGGTAAACCAGTGAATGTGTCTTCAAAAAAACTTTCATTTGACACTATATTTGTCTATTGTTACTTTGAATAGAACGAAATAAACCGAAAAAAACTTAAAATGGGACAATTTTTGACTCCACTTAGTGACGCTTAAAATTGAGATTGGACAGCTAAAATTTTTATTCCCTTAAATTTTTATTCCCTTAAATTTTTATTCTCTACAACATATCCGAATTTCAGTAAGGTTCGGAATACCTACCTCGTAAGAGAAATTGACTTTATAATAGAAATTTCATTAAACCTTAGAGTTTCTTTAAAATAAGTAAGCTTAAAATTAAGAAAACAGTTAAAGGAATATGTTAAAACTAGAAAAATAATAAAGTCAATCGAGTTCGACATAACTGTTCTTTTCAAAAATGGAATTTGAGCAATATTTATTTACGAACATACGAACCACGCCCACACCATACTCCCACTAAATATTCCCATAATTAAAAAAATATATATTTTTTAATTTTATTGTTTTATTTGATTTATTTTCGTGGTCTGTTTTTTCATCATATTTGTGGGTATTGTGGTGTAATTAATTAGCGATCTGAAGTAACGGTTTTTCTAATTCAAGACCAAACCTTAATTTAAGCAGTGAAGCTGACTATTGCAGAGGCGTTAAAAGATTTTTTTTCTTTTTTCGACTTAAAACGCAAAAGTTGTCAACCCTGAACGTAAAAACCATGCGTCAATCAGGTAACATTGTGAAATAGAGACAGAGGAGATTAGAAAAATAAACAAAAATCTAAAAATAGAATATTTGTATTGTTAGCGTTGTCACTTCTGAGTATAATATACAATAACAAAAAAAGCTAATAGGAAAGAAAACTGCAATTTAGCTGCATTAGATTCGAGGCCATACTTGGGTGTGATCGATAAACTGTCATGACATGATATTGTAACGTTTGTAATGTAAGATGAGCGCAGGTTTGATTCTTACAGCCGCAGGTTGCTGAAAAATGTATCATATAGAGACAATCTGACAATTATAAGACACAAATAATAATATAATTTAAATGGAAAATCATTGATGAGGCTGTCCATAAAAAGGCAGAAACTAGTCTAGTCTGATTTAAAAATTAATAGTGTTTATAATTTTTAGAGAAAAACGTTTATTCTTCTTCTTAACCTCAACATTTCTAAGATAATGATAATTGCTGAACTAAAAATCTGGAATATTCAACTTTTTAATTTTAAATTGTATTGTTAAAATTCCCGGGATTCCGGGACCATATTCCCGGAATTTCGGGTATAAGAGCAAGCTTAGTTTCCCGGGAATCCCGGGACGGAAATGCCAAGATGCATTCCCTATACTTAACCCACTGATATGGCACATTTTGGATTTCTGGCCAGGAACGTGTTAAAAGTAGTTGTTAAAAGGGAAAAAATCTAGTACATTAGACCAACTCACGAAAATAATTTTCTTTTATCCACCCCTCAAACTATACCACGGTTTGTTTTATGATGATTCCTGAACCGTTTTCAATAATAATAGGTGAAGTAGATTCCTTCTGCTTGATTGCCAGTACAATAACTGTAGATGGTGGACCAGAGAAAGATATAAATGACCGAATCAACAAAGCTCGATCATAATTTCAATCGATTTACAAAATTTGGCCATCACACAATATCATAGATATGTGTAGTTCTTGAACGAACTAGTTCAATTGAACTACTCACTCAATTGAACGATATCATTAGTCTCTCTTCTAGTTCAATCGTTCATTTTATTCTTTTTACTCGTGGCGAAATTTGTAATATTTTTTTTTTCAACAGGCACCTAATATTTAAAGTAATATTTGCAATACAAATGAAAGAAATGCATAAAAAATATTTTACTGAATTTATATTAAAATATGTAAATGTTTTTTCTACTTTATTTATATTTATTTTTATATTATAAAAATTTTAAGTTATTTGGAATTGTTAACGTTATAAATTAATAGCAGTGAAAAAGAAGTGTCAAATATGAATAGTTCGCTAAAAAAAATAGCAAATAAGCGATTGAACGAAATAGCCAAAGATCGATTGAACTAGAAGAGCGACCTAGTTCATTGATATCCATTGAACTAGAAAGAGCGCTCACTCAAACGAACTAGATTGCTCAGGTCTACTTGTGTAGATTGTGAACGAACTAGTTGAATTGAACTACAAAATACAATTGAACGATATGACCTAGTTCACCATTATCTGCTCTTTTAGGTAAATCGTTTATTTCGTTCGTTTTAATCATTAGACAATTTATCTCTTGTTTAATAGTCTTTTCCCATAGCACTTAACCGCACCGAAATAAAATAATGAATCAAGGCTATGAACCAAAAAGCTTCAATAAGTTCGCCAACTCTCCATTAGGTGGCGAGCAACAACTATTTACAATTATATAACAAACTCTTAGTACTTTGATCAAGAAGATTGCATCTGAACCCAATACCATATGATATATAAATATATCCGTTTAATGGTTAAGAAATAATACAAGTTCCACTTAAACTTACATCCATTTGCAGAAATAGTTTCTTAATAACATGATTTTTGTTTTTATTTTAAGGCACAAATTCCTCAAAAAGTTAATTCTTTTATATCCCTGCCTTTAACTGCCAACACAAAATAGCATACACAGTATTCCCTTTTAAAACACTATTCTCGAGATACTTCACAAAAATAATATATTCTCCACAGAAATTCCTTAATGTACACTGAGAAAATTGTATAATTGGAACTCGTCCATTGAAACGTTTCATTAAATCAATGTAATTTGTGAGATGTGGTTTTCGTTTGGTTAGAAATCATGAACATCTTTCTAAATTAAAAGCAAAATTGTAATTTCCCGAGTAAAAATGTTTATATAAAATTATATATGATGAGATATTTTCCGGATATATAAGAGGATATAATTTGATCCGAAAAATAGTTATATTAAATTGTATCACTTTGTATCTAATTATATTTAAATAGATACAATTTAATAAAAACCTATGAAATTCTATCTGAGTTTTGTCCCGATATAATGACATCTAATTATATTAGATACAAATAGATACAAAAAGATACATAACAATCCAAATATATTTAAACTAAAAGATATTAATTGCATTTTAGTAATTAAATGTGCTAAAGTCCCAAAACTTATTTAACAAATTGTGAAAATCAATCTGATGTAGGCGTGTCCCTATCCGGATTTCATTCCTGCCAAGGAAATCTTCAGGGGACTTTGTTATTAGAATTTCTAGAGATATTTGTAAAATATCAAAGAAAAACCAAAACAACAACAAAAAATTGTCACAATTGGCTTTGTCATCTTCATATTAAGTTACATATATTTGACCCCCACAAAACTTGTTCAAAACACAAAATGTGTGATTGAAATTTGTAAATAACATAAAATTTAATTAAATTTTTTTAGAACGTAATTGGTAATTTTAATTTAATTTAAAAAAAAAAGTTTGTAAATATTAAAATAGCCCAGTAAAATCCAAATAACTGGTTGCAGAGCAACTTATACTGTATTATAATAGTTTATTATTTCTGTTTCACAACCGATTCTTTTTATATAGAGTTCATCCAATTTACAATAACTTATTTACCTCCAAACTAGAAGAAGTTGCTTTAGAATCGGTTCTAGAACCAGTAATAGAACTGGTTCTGGTACAGTAAAATCTTACAATTTGAAAACCAGGAACAACTCGCCAAGAATGCCTTTAAGGCGCAGAGGCAACAAAATTATAATGAATTATTTACTTCAAATGAATAAAGACCTAATAAATTCAAAAAAAGAAAAAAAAACATGTTCTAGAAACGTTTCCATGTAACCGGTGGTAAAATAATCTGTTCTAGAACAGGTTCATAGGTAATCTGTTAAAAAAAAATTTGCTGGAGGATTTGTTATTTGTACTGGAAATCGATTTCGCAAAAATGTTGACTATTTTCCTAAAATATTTTGCGATTTTTAAATTATATATACTTACATAGAAATTGACTAAGGAAATTTTTTCAGTTCTGGATTATATATAAGTATGTCTAAAATGACAGAAGACTTTTTTGATGTTTGTATTCTATAGAATTATGTATTGGGTTATATCTAATTTTATAAAAATGTAATCAAATTTATCAACCATGTATGATCATATATAAAATTAAGAATAGTATTTTTTTATACATGATTGGATGTGCTTATACATAATTTTTTTTGGTAAAACATTTTGAAAATATTATTATATATAAATACATATTGAGACATTTTATATGATCATATATTTTTATATTAAAGAATATATCGTTATATATATAATTTTTTTTATTCGGGTTATTTGTGATTGGTGCTTTAAACATTTGTCATTTGCTAAGAAAACATCTGAAATTTGTTTGATTTAGTGAGTTAAATAAGAGATATTTACAATTAGCACTACAGGGCACGAAGAACGTTGATGAAGGTCGTAGCTGACCAGAAAATGTGCATTCCATAAAGGCTGGTGCCTAATAACTTTTTCTGTACTTTCTCTACATCTAAGGTAGATTATCGCAAATAAATTATAACTTTTCTATTAATTTAGAAAGATGTTCTCTGTTCGTACTACCCGCTTGTCAAGTAGATCTCATCCGTTTGTTGTATATAGCCCGGCAAATCGCACAACGCATTACAGAGAAAATTCGTTTTTCAGTCGCACTAGCCGTATGTGGAATTGTCTCCCTGCGGAAGTTTTCCCTGCAAATTACAATTTAGAAAAATTCAAGTCAAATGTCCACAAACACTACTCCCTCTTTCCTCCTCCCCATAACCTATTTTCCTGATATCAACACAATGCAATGCATTAGTAGGGGCATCCCCTGAGTGTTGGTTGAACATAAAAAAAAAAAAAATTATGAAAAATTCTCTAATGTGTAAACATATTTTGAAGTAGGATTTATTTTCTGTATTGATTGAGCCGTGTTATAAAAGGGTTACCTGTTGTTTAGTCTCTCCAAGTGTTTATGCCTTACCATTCCCGCTCTATTTAAAATTCAAATAGTATAATCGTCATTAATGTATATAATTTTGCAGTTTTTTTTTTTTTTTTGTTAACCACCCCGGTTTTTTTTTTGTGGTTGTCATTTATCGGAAGTGCACTCCTATGAACACTCCACTCATACGTTTTACAATAAAAAAATTTTGCATGCATAATTTTTTTGTTTTAGCAGTTTAATATTTTTATTTTAAAACCAAAATTTGTTTGTTTCTCTGGAGTGGCCAACCACCATTTTAAACAAAGTGTGTAGTGAGAAAAGCTTTTCGAGAAGCCTCCTTTAAATGTGATGAATTCACAGTATGAGCTCCAGTTTTGCAATTAAATTTCAATTTATACACCCCGACAACACAATCGTATTGATAACTAAATTTATTTTCAATCGAGTGGTCGGGTTGTGATAACCGAGTTCTTCTGTTGTGACTAACGAATTATTAATAAGGCTGTCGAATATTTGTTGCCAGATTATTATTTCAGAATCGAAAAATTCAGTTACCATAAACGCACCATTTGACTGACAATAAAATAGGTTGTCATCAAGAATCTGGTTTCCCACAAGGGAATCTACCCAATCCTCCGCTAATACGCCGATTTAGATAAAACTCGAATATGTAATAAATAAACCGAATCCAAGGTTGATATGTTATTTTTTTAGAATTTCGGTAACGTCTAGTTACATTGAGATCAGCACCTAGAAAACAGACTCGGTCGTGGGTACAGTGTTTGTTGACAACGGTATTTTTCGATTGAATCATTCGATTGAAACAACTGAAATTAAGGCATGACAATAGAATTTCGATTGTCTCAACAGAAAATTTGTGACTACTAAAAAAATTCTCTAGCGAACCATTAGATTGGCTACGGCTGCTAATAAAAAATACTGTTTTCTGTGTGAATGAAGCGACCTCGACTTTTCGAGAAGAGTCTTAAAGTGTAAGTTTATCTCTATATTATCAACAGAAGAGTGCAAAGTTTTTTCCAATGGGGTTCAATTTGTTAGGTTATAATTCAATTTGTTAGATAATTGCCTCCATAATATTAATCAGATTTTTAAATAAATCCGATGAAGTTTCGTTGGAATTTTGTTAATGAAACATACATTTAATCAAGCATAATATTTTGATTTGAAATTGAGAGCTTTTACCAAATTAAGTTGTAAACGTCTTAAAAATACAATTAAATAAAAATATTAAGATTTTTCATTTCAAATTGAAAAAATTTCGAAATTTTATCAGATTTTTTTTTAATTTAAGAAATTCCATAAGAAATTAAGATTTTCCGTATTAAATTAAGAACTTTCAAAATATAATAGAGTTTTCCATAAAAATGATCGAAATTCCAAATTTTAATTAAAATCGAAATTTTTCATTTGAAATTGCGAAATTTTTAAATTAAATTTACTGACTGACTAAATATTGCCCAACACAAACGCTGGAGCTAAGAGCAGTTAAGTTCCTCCTCGGCGTAGACGTTTACTTTTAGAAAATTCTGAAATTGTGTGCCTTGGAAAGTGGTAAAATACAGTATAAAAGGGGGAAAAGTATCCTACACATAGCAATGTGGTTTCATACACTGAAAGTAAAAGCTTTATTATAATTATAAAAGCCTTCATAAATATGATGAAGGCTTCATTGTTTTTCGTCCAATGAAACTTTTTTATAAATATTTATGAAACTGTTTCATAAGCATATTTTTAAGGTGATGTGTTTCGGAATTCTACCTGGATCTGGCTCAATTTTGATACCAAAGTGTATTAGTACTGTACTAGACGAAAACATTATTCTGTTTTGCCTATCTCTTTTGGGTTTCGAGATATATGCCATTATCATAAAAATAAATATTAATGACATTTTTATATGTAATGATGAAGAAGTTATAAAGAATGTTTCTAAAATATTTATGAAAAGTTTCATCATAAAATTATAAAAACTTAATAAATATGAAAATGTTTCATAGATTTTCGTCCAATAAATTAATGAGACTTTTTTTCCCTGAGTGTAGCACCTCATAGACATTCGCTTAGACCAGTTTTTTTGGAAATTCCTACGGGGAGAGGCACGAAAGGGGAAAAGTCACTCTCTTGGAGGTCTAGCCAAATTGATAAAGCAATAAACCTGAAATTGGTATGTGGGTTCCTAATCCCGCGTAGACATCCGCTTAGGCGGGATTTTCGAAAAATCCTATTTAAAGTTTCATGTTGGGAGAAGCCTGGCTAAACTGCTAAAGCGATGAACGTAAAATTTAGTAAATGATTGGGAAAGTCGGCACTTTGGCGACCTCTACGAACCTCGAAAGCAGGGGACTTTAAATTTACTATGTGGGTGCCACACCCCGCGTAGCCATCCGCTTGGAGATTCCCACGGGGAGGGGCAAAAAGAAGAAAGTCCTTTGAATATAAACTAACCCATTGATACAATATTTTGGGATTAATGGCCAAGAATGTTTAAAAAAAGGGGAGGGGCAAAAACCAGCAAACCCCTGAAAGAATAGCCAAACTACGAAAGTGAGGAACTTGAAAACTGGTATACTCATTCCTAATTTCATATAGACATCAGCTTAGAAAAGATTTTTGGAAATTCCTACGGAGACGCGAATCACCCCTTTGGCGGCCTGAATAAATTACTAAAGTGAGTTTCTAGAAATTGGGTATGTTCCCAGTCAGAAAATTTGGAAAAAGTATTCGCCCAGTGCCATCCAATCAGAAATTAACACTGCTCAAAAGTTTAACAACTGGTAGAGCATTTATTTTATAAAAATTATGATTCTTTATTTAAAAAAGCTTGTAGTCAGAAGATTCCGAGTTTGATACCGGATAGAGGCATAACTTTTTTTGTGATTTTTTTATTCTTTTTAATATTTGTTTATATCAAATTGATTTTTTGTTTTTGAAAAAGCGCTTATAAGACAAACTTTTTATTAGTATATTTCTCGTTAGCTCAGTAGGTAAATATAGCTGTCGGCTGCCATTCTGCCATGGTTCGAATATCTTTGGGGCAAACAAAATTGTAAATGAAGTTTTTTTTATTTTGGAAAATCTATTTTTAGACCACCTATGTCATGGTTTTACCAAGATTTTTCCAACGTTGGAAACTTTATTTCCCCAGTACTTGTCCGACACTTTTTGAACAGATGACTCTTTTGTCTACTGATGTTATCATTATCGGATTGGGAAAGCACTTGTTACCATCACTTCTACTACCTGTTACAATGCCTTGCTAGCGGTGGTAAGTCAGCTTTTTTCAGACAGGATGGGTTCATAATCGCACTTACATAACCGCCTAGAAATTTCTATGGGTATGCTCAAAAATTATAGCGCAATTATCACCGTAATAGCCTGCCCAACCCGATGAAGTTAGGAACGTAAAATTTGTTATGAAGTTACCTGCTCCCGTATAGACATCCTCTGAGACCGGATTTTTGGAAACTCATACGGGGACGGGAAAGTAGGGATAGTCCCACCTTGAAGTCCTGTCCAAATCCCTTTGACTAGTATCTAGTTTAGATATGTGTGCCCTGGTGAGTTAAAGAAGTAATTTTTGAAGCCTTCAAAGAGAACGTTGTTGACATGGAGGTTGTTTGAAAAGGGTATCCCCCTTTTTAACTTCAAATAAGGAATATAAGCTTCACGTAAGACAAGGTTTTTAAAAATTGCCCCCCCCTTAACCTCCTGTCCAAACTCTTGGGCCATGATTACCCAAAGCCTTTAATGAAGAAATCTGAAACATGAAATTCAAACACCTACAACAAGAAGTTAAAAAAATTTATTAAAATAGGAAATTCCTTAGCATAATAATTAATTTTTTTTTTCTAAATATATTTCGCTATCGGGTTTTAAAGCTGGTATACCAATATAGGAAAGTTAATTTTAAAAGTAAGATATTTTTAATTAAATTTAAAAAACTATAAATAAAATTGATAAAATTAAAAATGAAATTGGGATTTTGGTATTTGCAATTGAGATAATTACAAACAAAGTTGAGAAAAATTTAAAAAGAAGAATTGGAGAATTTCCATTTGAAATTGAGATTTTTGTTCCGATTTAAGAAAACCACTAAGGAAATGAGTTAAATATTTTAAAATGCGACATGACATAGACACAATCTATATTATGCTAATATTTCGCTATAGGATTATGTCCCAAAAGTTTTTAGAAAGAACTCCCAAAATGAAAATTGTTACTATGATCGGAATACTTAATAGCGTAATCACAAGAAGAGCTCAGAATTTTTGTTTTCATTGCTGTTAATTTAATTTCACTCTATATTCAAATGCACTTTCTCCACTTTTAGTGGAATATTGCAATTTCAAATAGAAATTCTTAATTAAAAATTGAAAATGTAATTTTCAATTTAATATTCTTAAATGCATTTAAAAATACCATTATCAATTTCATTTATACTTTTATTATTTTAAAATAATATGTTCCCAATTTCAAGCGAAATTAAAAACTACAATTAAATTTTTTCTGTAAGTTTGAATTTTAACGTCTTTTTCAGACAATTGCAATTAATACTATAATTAATATGCAATTTTATTTAATTTTAATTGTGAAAGGCGTGGTAGAGAAGAATGAGTGTATTTTCTAAAAATCATAACTACATTGTAAATTTTCAATTTTCTGAATCAGACTGCGCAGTTTCTGGTATTGAACCTTCGTCAGTGACCCTGTTTTTTTTTGAATAATGTAATATTTGTTATGTTTTTATTTGTTCGATTGCGTCTATATAAAATATTTCTGTGCAATCACTGACCGTGGTATAGATAAACTGGTTTCTAATGCCACATGTACTCGAACTACACGTTAGACAGAGCGCTTTAGCGCACTGATCTATCGTCAGGTCGAGTTTTGTTGTGATTAAAACTAGTTTTATTCAATACACGGTGTTTTTGTTCTTGCATACATAATCTCAGAAGTACAATTCCAACAACACAACAGTTCTATTTTTAGAAACTTACCTCACTCTAATGTCCACTGTTTTCCCATATGTTGTAAGTGATGCCACATCTGTGATATATTCTTTGTATATTCGATAGATGGCGCTTACGTAGTTAGGGAAGAATTGCCAGAGAATAAAGTTTGATTTTTTTGTTTGAGTTTGAATTTTAACCTCTTTTTCAGACAATTGCAATTAATACTATAATTAATATGCAATTTTATTTAATTTTAATTGTGAAAAGCGTGGTAGAGAAGAATGAGTGTATTTTCCAATTTCAAATAGAAAATCAAACACTCACATAACAAATTCGGTTGTTGTATCCGAAATTGGGGTGGTGGCAACTGAATTCGGTTGTGACAACCGAATTTACGAGTTTGCAGCTACCAAATCGATTCGTTTTGATAAAATTTTATAATTTTTATGAGAGTGTAATTTTATTTGGAATTTTCCTAACTTTAAATGAACCGTTTAATTATAATTGCACTTCTAATTAAAAATATAAATTTCAGAAACATTAATTTCATGTTAAAAATCTCAATTTAATATGAAATTTTCTCAATTTCAGTTGATAATTTTGTAGTTTTTAGAAAAATGTTTAATCAAAAAGTTTTTTATGATTTTTAAGTCAAATAAAAGTTAGGCAACGATCTTGCAAGTGATATTCATATCTTCTTGATGTACTTTTTGAAATGGTCTCTCAATTTTCAACTAGTTAAATGTCATAAAATTTTTAACTAAACAGCAATACAAGAACATTACTTGACATCAAAAATTCAGAGATAACAAACAAAAAGAGCGAAAAATATTACAATCGTCACAATTAGAGGAGATAATATAGAAACAATTAATAATCTTATTATATTATTTGAATTATTAAAACACCAACTGCCTGCTTGCGACGAGTTTTTATGCTACTACTTACAAATGTCTTGCTCACTATACACTCAGAAATATTTAATGCAGAAGATGAAAAATGTTGCAGAACAAGTCGTCTCCCCCTGGCATTGAAAATTATTTGTGTTTATAGTATAAACTTAATACTTATTGCATTTTGCATTTGAAGTTCTATGCCCAAAAGTTCAATAACCTTTGACTTTGACTGCACACCAACAAGAACAGCAAAAAAAGCATGACTAACACCAAAACATGCATGTCTCCTTAGTACACGTATACAAAGACAAACTGAAAAAGCACTTTTTTTTAAAGACAATATTGTTGAATCATTCAAAAGTCATTTTATTGCCCCAAGTATCCCCAAAGCAAAGCATCCAAAACGAAAAGCTTTTTGCATTTTAAACTATCAGTTAGAGAAAACAACAACTGATAGTAGTTTTCATTAAGTTTTTATATTTGTGCGAGTCAAAGCTGTCATTATTGGACTTGAATGTACAACTTAGTACTCCCGTTTAAAACTTGTTGACTACATGCATGCGTATGAGCAATCCTGATTTTTTCGTTGTCTATAGATAAACACTAGACACTAGTAGTGCAATTACAGAGAAATTTTCGAATAATAGTTTTTCTATAACTTTTCGGAATTTAACAAGAAGAATACCTTGATACAAACTAACTAGTTGAGTTTATGGGTTGGCCCAGCAAGTCCATGGCGTTTAGACTATAAATTATCCATTGTATCATTACACTCAGAAAGAAAATGTAAGGAAAGAAAAAGATTAAATATTTTGCAGAAGGTAAAAATAAAAAGATAGGAAAAGAAAAAGCTTCATCATATTTATGACATGTTTCATCAATTTTCATCCAATGTAACGTTTCACAGTATTTATGAAATTCTATAATTATGAAATATATATAATATAATTATGAAATTTCATAAAAATCAATATCATCATATTTATGAAATGTTTCACTATATATATAAAGCATATTTTGTATAAGTAAGGATTTCATTATTTTTGTGTAGAAAAAATTCATGGAGACCATGATTTGGTCATTATAATTCTTGTTGTTTATGAAATGTTTCATAAGTATTGATGAAATTGTTACATTGGTCGAAAATGTATTAAACTTATTCCTGGTTTTCTCTGGTTGTCCGCACAAAATTTCACAGTCTTTTTTATGAATCTTAGACAATTAGGCAGGGATAGTTTGCGAACAGTTTCCATAAGCCAGACGTTCAAAATGCGCTGTCAGGTCCAAGAGACAACTGAATAGTGGCACACATAGTGTTCTATCTTGACCTCATCCTATAGACATGATGGGTCATTGATAATGCTCAATCTCGCCATAAAAGATAGACCGTCTGTCCCATGGACACTGTTGAGTTCGCGCATGTACTCTTGAACAATATTGGATGAATTAACCGGAGACTCAAGATCAGCTACACCCCTATCTGTCCTGCTCGCCGATGAGTCAGACTTCTCAATGCCCGGAATAACACATGACCCAGAATCCATAAAAAGGAAACCCTGTTCATCATTGAAACACCGATGAGTCTGCGTCAGCACTCTTAAACAATTTTGGATGAAATGCCCGCCCGGGTAAAAATAGGTATATCTAGTCATATATAATTACAGCTTATATCATTATATGCAAATACATCTGATAATTTTTATTAAGAGAATCTTTTATATGGTACTTGATATTATTATATTTCTCCATATCTTACTCCATATGTAACTACATAACCCTTATGATAATAATCCAAATATATGTAGTCATCGATATGATTATATATGGTTCCATGCTATGTGTTATTAAATTATATGTGACGTCATACTGAAAATATTTTTCTTATAATTTTGTATAGTATTATAGCATAGCAAATTAAGTTATCTGCTAGTTAAGACTTTATTTCTTATAGCATCACATATAAACATATTATTTTTATTTTCAAGTGATTTCTTTTATATAAATTTAAATAAAAAATGGGTGCATTTTATAAGACAAAAACACTTAATTATATATTTTTTAAACACTAAATTTATTCTTGACAATTTTTAAATATTTCGTTATGGTTCATTAAAAAAAATTTGGATATTTCTTGGTATATAGAAATTTAAATTTTCAACTTAAATATTTTTAAGCATAACTTCAAGTTATAACTAAAAAGCATACCTAATATAAATCAGATATATTTACATCTAATTAATGTCCCGGATTTGGACAAATCTCGGATAAAATTGTACCAAATAATATCTAATTTTATAATCAATTTGTATGATCAATTTGTATGTATTTATATATGGAAACTTATCAAATGAGATATAATTTTATTAGACTCCATGTTAAATTTTTTACCAGGGCGGAGACTGAAGTACCTTAAGAGCAGTCTACCTGACACTACAGTAATTGATACTCCTATCCACCCATCCGTTATTGATTATTCAATTTGCTATACCCAAAATACACAGACAGAGTTCCGAAAGCCTCTCAACAAATAAGACCATGTCCCGTGGTGCAATCCACGTCTAACATAACATCAATAGGTGTGCAGCTCATAGCATCCGGTATACCCAGAGCAGCAACTTGTCTATTCACGGAGTCTAATCACTGATTTCTGTCCTTACTATTGTCCTAGGTCAGCAGACTACAGATGCCTATATTTCCATTGGTCTACTTACTCAAGGGTTCTCTGACACTGCCAAAAAATCAAAAGCCCCTGAAACACCTTCAGCTCAACATTCCTTGCCCACATCAGCTTACTGTACTTGGTAAAGCCAAGGTACTGGACCTCTGTAGACAGTTGGAGAGTAAACCCCTTTAACACTGGAAATCTAAAAACCTTTGTTTTACTTTTCGCGTAACGCGTTGTCTTGTCGGGATTAACAAACAGGCCATGCATGTTGCATCAGCTGTCCACCAGGCTCACAACAGACATCATCCGCATGAGTCTGGATATGCATACCCAAAGCCAGAACCGCCACTAAAAGTTAGTCGACCACGAAACATCACTGCAGAGAGGAGAGTTAACCCTCGTGAGGGTATCCTCTACTGACCTTAACTGTGTGTTTTGGGCCCAACTGACTTTCAGCGGTCATCAGCCTTTTAGATAACATAAAGTGAATCCATTGAACTAGAATTGAGTCCACTTCATGCTCCTCAGCCGAAGACCTCATACAGACCCCTCTATTTAAACAAAAACTACGTATTCCTTTTTTCCTAGACCCTTCTCGATTTTGAAAACAAGATCGTAAAGAACCGACTTACGGGATCTACCACTTTGATAAGCATGTTGCTGACAATTAAGAGGTGTAGGAGCAATGTTGCCAACAGCAAAATATTACCTTCATTCCCAGGTTTGTGAATAGAAAACACCAAGATATCTTCGCCACACTTACCAAGATATCTTCGCCACTCTTCATGATGGCATATATACCACCTGACTTGGTAATTAATGTCACTGAGGGATGAAAAGGCGTATCTGATATGCTATATACCAATTACCTTGAGTTGTACCAGGAACTGGTCTTTGAATAACATTCTTTACTGCACAAATCGTTTCATATCCCGGAAAATGAGTAGGTGAAAATTCAGCCCGTTATGAAGTGCTAATTCGTTTTTTTTTTCATTGTGCGGAAAACAACATTGTGACCCGTCAGAAACTGCCTGTGTTTCGGAAAATCAGGCACTGGCATACGAGAAATTGTAAATAAATTACTGCTAGAACACTTGATTGAGACTGTTTACCAGTATTTTCAAAAATCGTTTTGCCTGTATTTGTTTTACAATAATTTCAACGGTCTACAAAAAAAATGAATGGCAAATAATGAGACCACTATGCCAATGTTGGCAAAAAGTTTTCCAGTCGGAAATTGCCAACGGTTCAAAAGTCTCAACACTGGTAGAGCAATTATTTTATAAAAATTGTGATGCTTTGTTTAAAATAGTTGTAAACAGAAGGTTTCGAGTTTGATCCCGGTTTCAGGCATACATTTTTTGTAATTTTTGTATTCTTTTAAATATGCGTTATACCAGTGCTAGTATATTTGAGCAACCAACGGTCACCCAGCAGTTATAGTTCACTTACGATTTGAGCTATTAATTATTATGTATATGTCTTGTTAGCTTAGTGTGTAAAGTTGTAGGCTGCCAATTCGGCGGCCAGGGTTAGAGTTCCGGCAGGACAAAAAATACTGTAAATAAACTTTTTGTACGTTTGTTTGTTAGAAAATCTATTTTTAGTTTAATTAATTAATGATTTTACCAACCTTTTGCTAACGTTGAAAATTTTGATTACCCAGTGCTTTTTCGACACTTGAGGAATGGAGGAGAATAAGGGACCAAAATTTGGAAACTGCGTTTTTTTACATAATATAATGGAAGTAGTCCATTTACACATACTTGGGTAAAAATTTTGCTATTTTTCTGCGTTTTTATATACAAAAAAAAAAATTACTTTAAATGTTAAATTTTCTGTAATATTTTTGTTTTTTCAAAATTTTTTTTAAAATTAATTGCATAGAACTTCTTCTATTATACCACAACTCTAAAAATACAATAGTAAACCAAAGGTTTTATTGACAAAGTTCAAAGTTAAAAATTTTCATTTGAAATTAAAAAATATAATTTTCTATTTAAAAAACATCAATTAAAATTCCAAAAATTTATATTATATTAATTCTATTTAAAATTAAGAACAACTCAAATAATATTTAATTGATATAACAGAATTTTAAAAAATTTCTCGTACATTTTGAGTTTTAAAAAAAAATTAAATTGCAAATGATATATTCTATATTCTATATTTCAAATGAAAATAAAAATTTATATTTATGGTTTCTTAATTTCAAAATTTTTTCCCTAAAAAGAAAAAAAATTATTTTTACAAAGATTTATGAAACTTTTTTATGAAATAATGAAGGTCAATGAAACATTTTTATGCAATTCTTCATCACATTTATGAATTTGATGACAAACGATTTATGAAACAATTTCATCAATACACAGAAAAAATTATGGGCCAAAAATATCTAATTAAGCGATTATTTGAATATCAATAGCAATTTAAACAAGTTTTTTAATTGATTCAATTAACCCATACCCTATTTTCCTGATCAATACAATGCACTGCATGAGTAGGGGGCATCCCCTGAGTATTGGTTAAAATTAATAAAAAAAAAAAAAAAAAAAAAAAAAAAATCGCAAATGATTAACTTTTAATAAGTTGAATAGTTTACCGATTTCAAATACACGCAAAATCGTAGTTTTTTCACTAGAGTTTGCAACACTCTTTTTGTTGAGATATTCGTGTACGCACGAAAACTTAATTTAGCTTCGTGTTTTATCTGTGGTAATAAAAGTGCACATGTGGATTTAAATAAACCTTATCGAAAAAGGACAATTAAACTATTATTTTTGTAAATAATTAGATTTTCAATAAGTATAAGTGTCATTAAACTATCATTTTAAAGTTGTGTGTGATTTTTTTAAGAAAGCAATTCAATTACAAGAAAAAGTTCAAGACAAGACAAGCAAAACAAAAATTTTGTCTTTACTTTTATTTGTTTTCTTATAATACATTTTTATATTAAAAAGCTTTAATTTTATTATAAATAAAGTGTCAATTTAATTTACAAACCTACATTTCTTTTTTTATTTAATGGGGGGCATATAACAAAAATAAAAAAATACGAGTTTTCAATTGTTTTCTTCTCAAGTTTCAATTAAAGTTTTAATCAATTTAACTAAACTTTTTAATTGAGGTTGTAAAGAAAAACAATAACTCTTTTAATTGATATTATTATTATTTTAATTGAAAGAGTTTTAATAAACTGTCTGCAATTTTTTTTAGTTAATACTATCATTTCAGTGGTAGGTGCAAAATCAATTAAAATATTAATTGATTCAATAAAATTTTTAATTGAAACCCGTTTTTAGTTTTTTCTGTGTATGATGAAACTTTTTTCTCTGAATGTACTTGACTGTGATCGTCAAAGGGCTAAAAGAGAATTATGTGTAAAGCGTTATTTCATCGCATTTAAATTCTTTGTTAAAATTACATTACTGACTAATAAAATCTATTAAATACTAATACATTTATATTTTATCTTTAAATTTCTAAAAAAAAAATGTCTTGATCTTCTTAACACTTTTCTAATAATACATATAATAAATGTTGTTCTGGTAATAGGGTCCAATTTTTGTCAAAATCGGATCTTAAATACCGTGACAAATCATAATTTTTCCAACATACTTTCAAAAATAAATTGGTCTGTATACCCTTTTTTCATATTTTACTAATTTTCAAGTTTAAATTTTTGCAACTTTTCCACTTAGTTTTTTTATACAAAATTCAGCGTAATGATAAATGTATTCTAAGTCGATAGATATATATATATATAAATATAAAACAAATTTAAAAATATCAAGTTTTGGCCATTTCCAAAGTTTTTCTCGTCCCTTGCACAATTTACTATATGGTCTGTATACCCTTATTCGCTTCCCATCTTCACTTGTTGAACAGACAGACCTTTTGTCTAATGATGTCATCAGGATTGGGAAAGCACTTGTAAAAAACCTTTAAAGTGCCTTCCATGCCAGCTTTGGTCCGCTTGTCTTTTTCTGACTGCGTACCCTTATTATTTTAAATGCACTAATAGATAAATGATTTTTCATTGTTTTAATTCATTTATGTATATAAATATGGAAAATTTCGTTGAACTTGTGTAGCATTTTGTAGTGTCGAAGGTTTTGTTATGTTTTAAATTTATTTAACTCAAACAAGAAATTAAAATTTAATTTACAAAATTATAACTGATTTTTAAATAACACATACAAATGTTATTCGCAAATGGAATTTATTTTAAAACAACTGTGGACTTTTGACAAAAGCACTTAAGTCGATTTAGGAAAACTCTTCAACATTTTTGCGAGCTTAAGTTCGTTAATGTGGGCTGATCGCTAAAGTAAACATTTGGTTTTGTTTTCCCTGTTATCGTATGAAAATCTCAAAACTATTAAGATAAATTTCCTTTATCTTTATATTAAAAAAGTTTCTACGTGTAGTTGCACTTGGCTTATAAGTTTTCTTTGCAAACATTTTATTTCGGTAATGGTATTTTAGTGGTAACGATATTTGAGTTATTTCGGTAGGGTTATTTTAAGGATAACGGTTTTACAGATATTTCAGTAACGGTATTTTAAGGGTAACGTTATTTTTTTTAAGGAAATGTAAGTGAACACCGATGTTTTTACGCTACATTGTGCCCAAATTCCAATGAGTGGCTAGTTTATGATTAAACTATGGGAATATATATCTATTAACAGCGATTATTTTTTTTATCTTGCGAAATTATTTCGGTAATGGTATTTTAAGGATATTGGTATTTTAGTTATATCGGTAACGGTATTTTACGGATAACGATATTTCAATTATCTCGCTAACGGTATTTTAGGGATAACGATAGTAAGTTGAAAGGGTTTTACATCGATAGCGGCATTTAAGCGGTTTTGCTGCCATCCCTTTAAATAACTGAAATGTCGTTACCGCTAATAAAAAAAATTGCGTTACCCTTATCGATACCCGCATCGATCGGTTACCGTGCATGTTTTTTCAATATTTCTTAACTTTAAATATATCGAATTTTTGTATCTTCTCTGATATTGACTGTGAAAGCTAAAAAAGTTTCCTACCAGGTCACCCACTAATTTTAATCGAAGTGGTATGAATTTTTCTATTTTTTTTTAGTAATTTAGACAATTAATCAATCGCTATCTTGTAAATTTAAATAACTTAGATTTTAAGTCCTACATCGCGTTATGCACTTTTTCCTCACACTGTTATTTTACAATATTTTTTTTTTTAATTTACGATTAATTCTATTTTGAAACGAAGATATAAAGAGCCTTTTTACTGTAGTTTTCAATGTTGACATTTAAAATTTTAGTAATAATAAAATAATGAAAGTTTTCACTAAACTAATGAAACTTTTCTTCTTTTAAAATTAATGAAAAGATTCATACTTTTTATGAAACTAGTTCTTTAATGAAAGTTCTCCACGAGGTGAATGAAATTTTCAATAAATTAACTTACAGTTTTCATAATATGTTATGAAAACTTGAATTACCTTAATGAAAATTTTAAATGGACTAGTTTCAGTGCAACTTCATTGCATTAATGCAAAAATTCATTAATATCATGCAGATAATTATCTCTGTGCACAAACATTTTCAGATATCCGCAATAAAAAGCAATTTAAGTTAAAACCCCGGCTCTACTCCGAGAGGGCGACTGACCTTAGGTGGGCTAATGTCGTGACTTGTGTGGTGACAAGGCACATCTGGCCGGCTCTAGATCTGGAGCGAACGAAGGCGCTCCAGTCGCTTTCCAGAGGGGGAAATCTCTGACATGGTGGCGGTGATAACCGGCCACTGTCTTATTGGCAGGCACGCTCGTAGGTTGGGAGTGTTATCGCCTGACTTCTGTAGGAGCTGCGGGGAGGAGGAGGAGAGTATTGAGCACTTTCTCTGTTCATGTCCTTCGCTGGCGCTACGTAGGAGGGTCTCACTTGGATCGGCGTTCTTTCACGATCTTGGGGAGCTGGTATTCCGCACCTTCTTAGCTTCTTAAGGAGCTCTAACTGGTTCAACGGTGGAGTCTGATCGGTAATTCGTCAGAGTCTAAGTGTGCTGGTGATCAAGGAGCCGGCTACCACTCCGACCTAACCTAACCTAAAACCCCGAAAACTGGTTTCTAAAAAATACATTTTTTTAAGTATTCGAAAACCGGTTTTTTAAATACATAGTTAGAATATTTGACAACTCTACCACAGCAATTAAACAATGTAAAAAAGTATTTTCCAAATTTCCCATTCCTGGCTAATGACAATGAAACATTTTTCCAACTCTGCTACTATTTAAAATAATTACTAACAAAAGATAAAAAGCTTTCGATACAATTCATTCTATCTCCATCTAAAATAACCATATTAGATGAAAAGCTTTAATGCAGTTAAACGATGGTGTTTCGAAACGAAAAAGAATGTAAAGAAAAAACAAGGAAATGACGCTTATTTTTTTCAGTTAAAGGAGTTTGCTAAATTTGAAAAAAGCTTTTCATACCCATGCAATTATTAAGGATTTTTTATGGTTTCCTTTATTCGGTGTTTTGGTAGACAATATTAGCCGACTATTAAAATCAAATTTTAGCATTTAACACGAAATTTACATACAACTTCCGGCCACTGGGTGGACAAATACAAATAAGGCGTAATTTTTTAAATTTAATTTTTTTAAATGCACGCCTTTTTTGTTAAATGGAGGACTACGTCATCAAGCTTTTTACTGTCGGTCTAAATATATGTATGTATGTATATGATATTGTTTTTGCAGTTGTCAGGTTCAACAAACTTAAAATTTATTTATTTACATCTCATTGTTTAATTAAAATAAAAATAAATATTGCAATAATCACTAAGATTTTGCCGTCAACAAAAGAAAAGAGAGCTTTAACTAAAGCTTTATTAAATTGTTAAAAACATATCTACAGTAATTTAATATTTTTGTTTAAATTAATTGTAGCAAACACTTGCACTTATTTAATAATTTGATATTGCAAACAAAAACGAAATTCTTTAAATTTCTACTCTTTGTTTATGTTCACTACATTATTCACAGTTAGAAATAGCTTTACGCGTTATGTACTATGTATGTACTACAGTACAAAGCTTTAAATGAATTAATTCTTTTACTAATTTTAAATGAGTCAATATTTTATTTAAAATAATGTATAACATTATTTATATCCTTGAAGATTTTTAAAAACTATTATATTATATGGATGGTTTTTTATAGATAGTTTACCAGTTGAAAAGCCTGCCCATGCTAGGCAAAAATTTAGGGTCTAGAAATAAAAAGTCTGTTTTGCTAGCTGTTTTACATTATACGAGGGCGAATCAATAAGTCCGTGACTTTTCGAACTTCCCTCGGAGTTATATGAAATGTAACACTGTTTTCATCAAGTACCACTTGTTAATAGACTACTGGCAAATTTTGAGCAAGTTCCGTCATTTACTTTGCGTTTAAAAGCTGTTCAAAAACATACAGCCTCGTGGATTTTTTTAAAAATAGAAAAAAGTGAATTTCGAGTGCCCATTAAAAATTATTTTTTGCGAAAAAAAACCGTCAATCAAACCAAGAAAAAGCTTGACAAATACTATGGGGACTCTGCACTATCGATTTCAATGGTAAAAAACCGGTTTACTGACTTTTGTTGTGGTCGCACAAGTACAAATGACGCTGAACGTTCTGTACTGTCAATTGAAATGGCCGAAAGTGTCGAAAAAATGCACTTTATGCCGTTGACCGATCGAGGGGTAAAAATGCGTGAGATTGTTGATGCCATAGGCATTTCATATGGCAGTGTGGTTTCGATTTTAAAGGATCAGTTGGGTTTAAGAAAGCTGTCTGCAAGATGAGTGCCGCGTTTGCTATCAATTGACCATACACGTAATCGTGGCCAATAAGGTGATAGCAACAGTTTTTATATGGCGAAATGTGAGAAACTAATAAGCTGCAGTATCTTAAAAACTGCAAATGAAAATTTTTAAAGCCAGGTTTCTTGGACTTTGAGTAAAGTTATTAATGTGTATAATTTTCTATAATCATCAAGCATAAAGCTCCATATATAAGATTTTATAAGTGATATAACGTCACGAAACAATTTTTCCTCGTCTCTCAGTCCACTGAATTTGTATAAATAATTGGATGTGGTAATATATATATATAGAGCTGAAAATGTGTGCAATTTGAAATTTATAGTTTATCAGGGATGTTAGAAAGCTATGACATGCTATATCTTCTTAAATTGTAAAAAAAAAAACGCCACTATTGATATCGTTCTGATGCCCCCACAGACCGAAAATCAAAAAGCTGGATTAATTAAGTTCTGTGACGTATGAATATGTAAAACTTCATACTTTTAAGTCATCAGAGAGCTTCAGACAGTTCTGTTAAGGCAAACACATACTATCCAAAGCCTTAGCTTTCTTAAGGGACGTCTAAGGAAAAAGTTACACCGCATTAGAAAACTGTAAAAAATGGTATATCGTAAAAATGGTTTTCACCATGTTCCTAGCCCCCAGATCGAATACCAAAAATCGGGCTACGTTAGGTTTTTTCCGGGGGTTAGTACTCTAACTATGCCAATTTTCAGCTTTCTAGGCCGACTGGTGGCTCTGGATAGACAAACACACACATAAACATTAGGAAATTAGAGTCGCTCCAAAAAGTTAGTGCTCACAACAAATTTTAATTTTCAAATCGCACATTTTAACTTTTATTAATATAAAGTCACAACTTTTTATTTGTCATACTAACTACTTTATTATTATGAAATAAAAAGACCCGAAAGATTCCTATATTCTTTTAAACAAGAACAAAAAAAACATATGTTTTTAAGCTGCAAAAAATGAGTGCTCACTAATGTTTCTTCTTAAAAATAAATCGTTTGGTACACGAATTAAAAAAAAATTTGTGCCGTTGTACCTTATAATGTCAACTTATTTTTTAGAAAGCAAAGTAGACAAAGTTTGGGTCCCATTAATTTGAACGTTTTCCAATTTTTCATATATAACTCCTTTTTAGAGCTTTCTTAACAATTTCCAATGTTTGTTTCAAAACTCTACGAAAAATATGAGGTTTATATTAAATTTTTAAAATTTTGTTAAACAAAAGTTTAACCACTAGCTCGTATTGACCACATTTTGTAGTGTGTAGTTGAAATTTCATACGCCATGATGTAAGCATGTGTTTGTTGTTTTTTGTACACGGAGGCGTATGAAATTTCTCTTTATATTAATTGCCGGAGCCGCACATGCCTTAGTGAAGAAGTTTTTTGTAGTTTGATTTCAAAGATGACTTGAAAATATCAATGTTTTAATCAAAATAATATATTCTATTGACAATATGTAAGTTCCAAACACTTTTACTGCAGTATTTTCTTACATACTAGGTTTGTTTTAGTGTTTTTTCATAAAAATCGCAATTTCTCAATATATTATTTTGAGTATAAAAATCTCATTAAAAACACTAGCAAACTATTACAGAAAGCTATAAAGTCCCGATATCACTTGTTTTTCATAAAAGAATACCAGGAAAAGTGAAAAGTACTTTGTAAAAGAAAATGCTAATTTCACAAAAATACTCAATATTTATAATGTGATGTAGGGAAGATAGTAATGAGGGCATGCAAGAGATGTGGCAAGAGCAGTAGAAATGTCTAAAATTTACATATTATCAAATTAAAATAATCCTCTAAAGTTTTAAAGTTTTTAAAAAATATTTTCATTCTGGACCACTTAAAGTTTGTTCTGTAGTCCAAAATCTATGCAACCCAATATAAAATGTGGTCGTTATAAAGTTGTGGTTTCAGTTTTATTTCCAAAAATGTAGTGAAACAGCTCTCTAATCATCTTCTATTAATTGTAAATAAAAATGTTGGTAAAATTTTTTAAAAAATTATTGGTGAAATTGCAAAGGGAAAAGTGGATCTGGCTGAAGCTATACAGTAATAATTAGGAAATAGTGACTCAAACATAGTCTTATTCTCTTCCTAGAATTTAGTTACACTTATAGAAATAAACATGTAGAAATATATGAAAAAGCTACCAAAAATTAGTTATAAATTACTTTGCTAAATATAGCAGTGGCTTTTTTTTTTTTTGTTATATATTAATAAACTAAGAACAGCGAAAATAAATCTGTATCTTTACAAAATTTTAGTTTTGTAGCAAAAAAATTTAGTAAAATAGCATTTATTCTGTAAATTTAGGAAAATATCGTTTTATTTTGTAAAATTAGCAAAAAGTTTTACTAAATATTTCTAGACTCAAAATACCAAACAAAAAATTTAATATTAACAAAATTCTTGATATATTTACATCATATTTAGCACAATGCAAATAACAGTTTATTTTGCTTAAATCATAAGCAATTTTTGTTAAAAAATTGTATTTTGCTGATGTCATAAGGGCAGACTTTTATTCGCATTAAAACAAAAAAAAAAAACTTTAAAAACTTCACATTTTTTTAATAATTATTTTGCCTGCTAATATTTAGTAAATGTTTTTGCTAATTTAAGCAGATTATTTTGTTACTTTCAATTAACCAAAATTTAGCTCAAATATAACTAAATATATGTAAATTCAACAGATTAATTTTTGCTGTTCTTATAATACTATGTAGTTTAAAAAAACGGCTAATCTTAGCAGTTTTTTCTGCATTTTTAACTAATTTTTAGTTGCTTTTTTTACAGATTTATTTCTATGAGTGTAGCGATAGTAAGGAACAATGGAACACAAATTTAATATAAATTCGTGCACCAACGGATTAATATTTAAGAAGAAAGTTTATGAGCACTCACTTTTGTAGCTTCAAAACGGATGTGTTTTTTTTTCGTTCTTCCTATTGTATTAAAAAATAAAGGTAGGAATCTTTTGGAACTATTCATTCCATAATAATAAAGTTTATATTATGACAAATTAAAAGTGGTGACTTCATTTTAACAAATGTTAAAATAAATGATAATGCATTTGAAAATTAAAAAATATGTTGTTTGATTCAATTAGTAAAAGGTTAGAAAGAATATAAGACCCCATGATTTTGTTTTTTAAGTCTTTCTAATTAAAAGCTATAAATTCAATTTTATATATAAATTCATTGACAATTGAATTAATTCTTTTAAAGCACTGCTGCAGTCACAACACATTGTCTGTATGT
This sequence comes from Delia radicum, assembly GCA_021234595.1. Taxonomy (NCBI): domain Eukaryota; kingdom Metazoa; phylum Arthropoda; class Insecta; order Diptera; family Anthomyiidae; genus Delia; species Delia radicum. The sequence goes on along the minus strand of CM037853.1, from coordinate 77,107,759 downwards.
AAAAATATTTATTTCATCATTTTTATTATATTTTAAACTAGACTTACATTTTAGCTTTATAATTGTTTAATGTAATTATATGTTTATAACAATTTGTTTTGTTTTCGATGTTTAATTAAATTTTTATATTATTTACACTTTTATTTTATGATCTTCTAAAAAAAACAACCACCTTCACCGGCTAAACTGTTTTTTAAAACTGCCGAAATGAGTTGCTTTTAATATCACGTTTGTTTTTTTTCTTTTTTGCTGCGTTTATTCTTAGGTAAAAGCTTTCTTACTTTACATATTCTTAATGTTAAGTTTTTGGTTTGTTTTCATTAAAAAACTAACTACCATGTGTAGTGTATGAGTAAAGCTCAGTTCTTATCGTAAGCTTTAACTTTATTTGGGTTTATAATAGAGTTGCCAACTTTCACTTGAAATTTCAAACTTTATTTTCTCCCGCGAAATATAAGTTTGTGAATTTTTTTCTTGTTTTGACGCCTTTATAATAAAGTGGTGCATGAATGTTTTGCAAATATATTTTTGAGTGCTCTGATGCCAGTTTTGACGATTTTTATATGTACTTAACTCGTAAACCGTCCTAAGCTTTTTTGTAATGAAATTTATACCACTTTTTCGGCACGAAATACAAATACTATGTTCTTTTACCAAACATTTGTCGTTGCCTATTTTAGACGATATGAGCAAAAATAGTGTCAGAGCGAATCTCAAAAACAAATCCATAGAATTAAATACATTCGTCTTACCAAGTCTTACCAAGATATAAATACAGTACACTTTTCGCGTTTACACTTAAGAAGATATAGCGATTTTCGTTTTTTGAAAAAGCGAAATTGAGTAAAAACGCACCTGAACTTCAACACATATTGATTAAACTTAAAAACTTTGCTAATATTACTTAATATAAACCCTCTGCTAAATTTTATAAAGATCCGTGAATACGTTTTTATATGTTTTCAAGATTTCAAAATGTTTACACTCATAGAAATATCCCTGTAAAAATACAAAAAAAAAAAAAAAAAATACTAAAAACTAGTAAAAAATGATTTTGCAGAAAAAACCGCTAAAATTAACAGATTTTGTTACTAAATATAAGTAATATAATGAAAATGAAAATTATTCAAGTTCGAGGCCATACTCTATATTTCTTCATTAGGATATTGTCCTAACAAATAATCTATAGAGTTTTTTGTTTTCAAATTTATTATTTGACCCTTTCAGGAATGTGTTGATAGATCTATTTCGGGAATTTTCTAGGTTCCCATCATCAGAACACGTTTTGAAAGCGGTAACAATCCCATGCCAAACATTCATATGAACTAGTTTACTCACTACATGAGAACTAATATACATATGAGTTTGAAGTTAAAGATTATAACCATTGATCAAAAAATAAATTGAAAACTTGTTTGATGTGCAAGATCCACCTCTGGTGGATATTCAATACACGTTTTTTGTTTTTCTCTCCTTTTTATATTTTGTTTAGTTTGTAAACAAAACAGGGGAAGTAAACTAGGCGGTACTTTGCCTTTTTTACAAGTTTGTTATAATTTTTATTAAAAATAAAAATTATGTTTTTTTCGACCTTTAATTGTGCAATGAACTCTATAGATTATGTGTTAGGACAATATCCTAATGAAGAAATATAGAGTGTGGCCTCGAACTTGAATAATTTTCATTTTCATTGCACAATTAAAGGTAGAAAAAAAACATAATTTTTATTTTTAATAAAAATTATAACAAACTTGTATAAGTAATATAAGTATAACAAAAATAAATCTGTAGAATTTACAAAAAAAAAAATAATATATATAATCTGCTAAAATCAGCAGAAACATTTACTAAATATTAGTAGACAAAAAAATTCCTAAAAAATTTTAATGTTTTTTTTTAGCTTTTTTTTAAAGCAAATACAAGACTGCGCTTATAAAATCAGCAACCTATAATTTTTAAGCAAACATTTTTGTTGATTTTGGCAGAATAATCTGTTATTTGCATTCTACAAAGTTTGGTGTAATATAGCAAAAATTTTGTTAATATTACAGATTTTATCTACTATTTTAAGTCTACAAATATTTAGTAAAAGTTTTTGACAATCTTACAGAGTATAATGCAATTTTTAATTAACTTAAATTCACATCAAATATAACTAAAATTTTGTGAAGTTAAAAGATTTATTTTTGCTGTTCTTATTTTATTAATATTTAGCAAAAAAAAAAAATATGCTAAATTTGGCAGTTTTTCTGCAAAGTAACTTTTAACAAATTTGTAGTAGCTTTTTCTGCTATTTTTAGAGGTTTTTTTCTATGAGTGTTTTTATTTTAATTTTAAGAAATTTTAACTTTAACGCTTTCTCGCTTACAAACTATGAAATGCACAGAAAAAATAACTGCACAAAATATTTTTAAATTTGGTTTTCTATCGAAAAAGCTTAAATGATTTTTATAAAAAAAAAGAGAACAAAGAGAACAGATTCGCTGTGATAACCGAATTTATCGATAATGGAATTGAGGTAGTTACATGTACTACCACATAGTCTACCAATCAATTTGCCTCAATTCGAATAACCTTGAGAAATACGAGGTATCTGAATCAGTTTCAACAGGTGTCGTGAATTTTTGAAATTACCCATCTGTATTTATAAAAAAAATAAGATAACATTTTTTTATTTTAATTTTATGTATAAAAACTGCATTAAACATGCAAAACTTGAATCCAATTTTGCGAAAAATCTGGTCCATAAGTGAAAAACCTGGATAGGGCACTAAAATAATCGTGGCAGAAATATTTTTTTACAATTTCGGTATTTTTGTTTTCGATTTGAGTGGTCGATTTTGTTTTAATTATACAATAAATTTCGGAATAAGGAAGAACACTTCAGCTCTGAAATGTTGAGCCAAATCGGGCAATGTTAACCCGTGAAACACAGGAAAAATAAAAGAGGAGTTTTACTTAACAATTTTTATATAATTTCCAACTAATCTTTGTATGCTGATTAGTTATGTGTACCATTTTTTAATTTAAGAATTTACGAATCAACAAATTTGGAACAAAATGGCATCGAATTGTTAATGTATATTTTGCTATATTTTACAAATAAAATATTCTAAAAATTTTAATGTTTTTTATCACGAAAATAAAAATAACAGAAAAGTTAAATTACTAACTTTTCGACAATATTTATTAGTAATTTAAAATTTTTTAAATTCTAATTACATATTTAACGATTTTAAATACATGAACTTCTGAGCCCCAATAATATAAAAGAAACCAAAATTTGACATTTAGAAGTAAGCTCCAAAAATCGTGTCGATAGGTAATATTTATAGGTATTTTTCAAAATTGTACACAAAAAACTTTAGAAAAATTATTTTACGATAGTGACGATTTTATCTTTAAAAATGGCAACACTGATAATAAAACTTCCATTCCGACTAATATTAGCTTGATAATTCTAGTACATTGCAAAAAGCTTTCTATTTATAATACAATTTTAAAGTTCTATTAAGAATATATGAAAGCTTTTTTATGAATACACATGAAATAGCTTTTGTACTACATAAAGCACACAGTTTTCATAGCCTCGGTGGCGCAGTAGGCAGCGCGTAAGTCTCATAATCTTAAGGTCGTGAGTTCGAGCCTCACCCGGGGCATTATTTTTTTTGTTTTTCGATTTTTTTTTATTTTAAAATATGCATAATGGGTGTGGAAAGTCAATTGGAAATTCAAAACTCACTGTGGTTTATTTGAATAGTTTTTTAAGTCAAACAATTTTATTTATTCTTGGTTGGAACATCACTACCGATATGAAAAATTGTAAAATACGTTTCCATGTGGTTTTTGATATCACGGTTTTTATTTTTAATTTGTATCCATTAAATATTGTTATATTTATAAAATACCGTCATGAATAGTTTCGGTATTTTAGCGCTATCTTAAAGGAATTTCAAGATATTTCAAAATCCACCCGGTATAATAGCGAAATAAAACTAGTTATACATTGATTTAATGGATTCGCCTTTTTAAAATTTCATTTCAGTCTTGATGTATCTGTGGTATCCAACAAGCATTATTTTGAAAAGGTATTGAAAGCCAACCCTAATTATTTTATATGAAAAAAAAACTTTCTTGGAACAACTTTAATCTCAGAAGAATTACATGCATTTGAATATTTTTAAACAAAAATATCCCTGGATTAAAAAGTTTTGAGAATTTAAGTCATAGAAACGTGATCGTTGTGAAGAAAGTTCTAGTAATATTAAAGTATTTTAGAAAAATTATGAGAAATATAAAAACTCTGGGACCCACTCGAAACAAAAATTTTAAATTTAAAGTCGACTTGAATTTTAAACCGGAAACGGTTTTGTACAATTTGTGTATGAAAACCCTTTAACAATTTTATTTTTTCAAACATTTTCATTGGCTGAAAAAATCAAAGCATCACAAAACTTGAAAAATAATTCAAGTTACCACCCAAAATTTTAAATTTAAAACAAAGATCTGTTTTATCTTTATAAAGGGTCCGCCAACTAAATTATTTTTTTTTTGAACTCCTGTACCAATTGGACTTTGTATGGCGTTATACCAAGGTCTTTAAGCAAAATTCGTCTCAATGATGTCTCCGAAATGTTCAATTGTTGAGAACGACGGTGAATTGATGTTGATGGCGCTTCACGCACACTTTCTGCCACAGCTGCAATATTCTCGGGTGAACGCACTGTTTTTGGCTTTTCACGCTTTGGTTTATCGATGAGGATGCCAGTTTCTTTCACTTTTTTCACAAGATAACGAACATACGGACCATATTCGTTCAGCGGAAGGATAAAACTAATTATCTGTCAAATCAGACATGAGCTAAGTGTTACCATTTACGAAAAAAGCACTAGTTGAAAAAAAAAACGTTAGATGGCGGACCCTTTATATAGTTAGGACGTTTGTTTCTAAAATTTCTCGTTTCGATTTCAGCTTTCTATCTGAATATCAATCAAATGCAATGTAAAATGGTGAAATTTTAAAGCAAATTTTGGAGAGCCTCCTTTGTAAATGTCTGTTATTAAATGTGTGTAGTAAAAGTTGGAGAATATAGGTCCTTGAAATGTGATCGTTATTTAGAAAGTCGAAGGGATCTGCAAGTCTCTTAATAGAATAATATTCACTAAATCGAATAGCTAAGAATTACACTATGTAACAAGATTTTTGTCCCTGGGTTGTAATTGTTATTTCCTAGTCAGTTAGGTCCCAAAAGTATAGAAAACAGCTATTGTCGCAAGATAACTTTGCTTTTGTGACCATGGCAGCGCTTATCTGCGTTTATTTTTATGTTTGTTTGTTGAAAACTGATACACGAGCGCATACAACTTGTTTTCTCTACATTTATGATTTCGTTTCGTGTGTGTTAAAACAACAAAGTCGTCGCAATAAATTTTGCAACGTCGCAATAAATTTTGCAACATTTTTGTGATATATTGAGAGTTGGAAGGTAAGACATTTTAAAACTATATTGCTTTGTTATGAGTAAAATAAATGTTTCTATTAACTTTTTTATTAGACGGTACTTTTCTTTTCTAATTTTTTTTTTTCAGGATGGTACAGAGGGGAAAAAAGAGCTATGAAGTTTGCTTTGCCAAGAGTTTGGAGAGAACCCACTGACCATTCAAGCAACTGCTTCTTCTGCATGGTGGACCCTTCCAAACGTCGGGCTGGCAAAAAAGCAAGTCAAATCATGTATCCTGACATTCCTTCATCCATGGCTCCAGTTCCACACAGCTCTGGCCTCCCCGTTCCTATTCCTCCAGAGAAAGAGCAGGTGTCTTCCTGTGAGAGCCCTGATTCCAAGAGTGAGGAAAACAATGAAGATGAAGGATTTAATTTACTAGCTGATAACAAAAACCCATACTATCCCAACCAAAAGGATATGAATGATTTGATCAGAGATCTTGGTCTCACCAAGTCCAATGCTGAACTTTTGACGTCCAGACTGATGCAGTGGAATTTGCTGGATCCTAGTGTTAAAGTCTCATGTCATAGGAAGCGTCACGAACTTTTTTCCAACTTCTTCATCAGCGAAGATGGGCTCTGCTTCTGCCACGACGTGACCGGTCTGTTCGAGGAAATCGGAATTGATTTCGAACCAAAAGAGTGGCGCCTCTTCATTGACAGCTCATGCAAGAGTCTCAAAGCCGTGTTGCTTCACAATGGCAACAAGTATCCGTCTCTTCTTCTGGCGCATTCAGTATCTCTCAAAGAGAACTACGACAATGTCATGAAAGTGCTGAACGCATTGAAGTATGAGCAATATGGCTGGGAAGTGATCGGAGATTTCAAAATAGTGACATTCTTAATGGGCCTGCAAGGCGGTTACACCAAGTTTCCTTGCTTTATTTGCCTGTGGGACAGCAGGAACGACAGTGCACACTACAGTAAGCGTGAATGGCCACAACGAACTGAATTCACAGTGGGGAGGAACAACGTCAAGTGGGAGCCCTTGGTGGACCCCCAGAAGGTACTGATGCCACCACTCCACATCAAACTGGGCCTTATAAAGTAATTCGTCAAAGCTCTCGACAAAAATTCTTCAGCGTTCAAGTACCTACAAGACTTGTTCCCTAAGCTCTCTAAGGCGAAAGTTACAGCCGGTATCTTCGTTGGACCACAAATAAAGAAAATCTTCGAGTGTGAGGAATTCCCCAAGAAGCTCACTCGTGTTGAGAAAGCTGCTTGGATGAGTTTTATGTCAGTGGTACAGGGATTCCTAGGCAATCACAAAGCCGCAAACTACGTGGAGCTGGTCGAAAGTCTGGAGGAGAACTACGGCAAAATGGGCTGCAGGATGTCTCTCAAACTCCATATTCTGGATGCACATCTTGACAAATTCAAGGAGAACATGGGAGCATATTCAGAGGAGCAAGGCGAGCGCTTCCATCAGGATATAATGGAATTTGAGCGGCGATACCAAGGACAATACAATGAGAACATGATGGGAGATTAAATTTAGGGATTGATTAGAGAAAGTGACTCGCAGTATAAACGCAAATGTCGAAAAACCACCCGCTTCTGATTTACTTTTATGTTTTTGGTTTTCTGAAGTTTTAATAAAATCTAGTTTTGATTTATATGTGCTGTTCTGTATGATTTTCTCTGTAGTGAAAGACTCAAACACGTTTTTCTCATAATTTTAGCATATTTTAATGAATCACATTGTCCTGGTCACAAAAGCAAAGTTTCCGAGGAATATTAGGTGGTTTCCATACTTTTAAGACATAACAGACTAGGAAATAACAATTACATCCCAAGGACTGAGAAATTTTTTATTTTTGTTACATAGTGTTATTAGAAATTTAATTTTTTTTTTTTAAATTTCAATGTTTGATTGAAAATAAATATTTTGAAATGAACACAATTTTCAAAAATATTAAAATCATATTTATGTTGGCCAGAAACCGTTGATGCTCAACACAAAGTAAGATTGAAGCTCAAACTTTTCAAAAAAAAACTCTATTTTTGGTCTAAAGGCATACAGGATTCCAAAAGGATACCCGTAGAGCACATTGTGTTAACTTGAAAACGTATGAACGGTTTTTTATGAAATTTGGCAAAAAGATTATATTAACTAGTACTAAAGGGTCCGCCAAATAACGTTTTTTTTCTTGAAAATGCTATAAAAAAAAAACTACTGAATATTTTCTCAAATTTCTTTTTTTATTTGAAAGTACAATCCTTCCGGTTAATAATGGGAAATAATTTCATTCAAATGGCTGCCTCGGCTGGCCATGCAGTAGCCTACACGATCGGTCCAATTTTTAAGCACATTATCGATTGAGTGCAGCTGTATTTCACCAATGGCTTCACGAAAATTGTCCTTTAAAGCGTCAATTGTCTCTGGCTTGTTGGCGTAACACTTATCTTTGACGGCACCCCACAAATAATAGTCCAACGGTGTCAAATCGCAGCTCCGAGGTGGCCAAACGACATCAGCTCTGCGGCTGATTTGAATTTTCGCACACATTCTGCAACATTACCATGATTTTCAAAGTAATGTCCCAATATTTCCCAGCGTTGTTCAAGCGTATACACAACCATATTCGTTCAGCGGAAGGATAAAACTAATTATCTGTCATATCAGACATGAGCTAAGTGTTACCATTCACGAAATAAACACTAGTTGAAAAAAAAACGTTAGATGGCGGACCCTTTAGCAAGGGCTTTAAGTTTATAATGAGTTCAAACTACGAAATTTAATCTTCCTCGTTTACACATACATTTTTTGATTAACATGACAGTTAGAAGATTAACTTTGTCCGTTTGAAATACCAAGGTGGCGGCTCCAATAGTGATACGGCATAAGTCGAACAAGGAAAATGCCGGCGTTAGCAAAAATGTTAGTCGACAGCGTCGGCAGCCACTTAACGTAAAATTTTATCTGACTTTGTATATGTTTTGTTAGTGTTGCTAATCGAACTTATATAAAAGCACAGAGTTGCACACAATTAGTAGTATAATACAGAGCCGTTTATAAATAGTAGCCAGATAAAAAGTTAGATTACCTGTTAATCAAAAAGATTAAAACATGGTTTAATCGCCTTGTTTAGTGCATAATTAAGCAGTTAATCCCATTTTTAAGAGATTAACTTCTCTATGTGAATTCCCTTCTAATCAATATATTTTTGAAGTAAGGGTTCGTTTTTATTCAATTTCGCATTTTTCGAAAAATAAAACTTGCCATATCTTCTTAAGTAAAAGCACAAAAAGGTTAATTTTTGGGCTGTATTTATATCTTGGCAAGATGAATAATTTATGCCCAAACTAATTAATTTTTTTGTATTAGTTTTTGAGATTCACTCTAAACTTGTTTTGGCCCATATCGCCTAGAATAGGCAAAAAAAAATTTTTGATAGAAGAAAATATTGTATATTTTTCGTACCGAACAAGTGGTATATAAAGGGTGGTTAAATTTCAAGGGCCGATGTTGATTTTGAATAAAACACAAACTATTTAGGAAATTATTGTAATTTTATTTTATTATGATATATTGGTATTACTCAATTATGTATGGAACAAAATATCGGCCAAATGGGCGCCGCGACCACGGCGGCACACCTCCATCCGATGGTCCAAATTTTCGATGACGCTGAGGCATATTGGAGGTTCTATGCCGTTAATGTGCCGAATTATCTCATCCTTTAGCTCTTGAATTGTTGCTGGCTTATCGACGTACACCTTTTCTTTCAAATAACCCCAAAGAAAAAATTCCAACGGTGTCAAATCACATGATCTTGGCGGCCAATTGACATCGCCATTACGTGAGATAACACGGCCATTGAATTTGTTGCGCAAAAAGAGCCATTGTTTCGTTAGCTGTGTGGCAAGTGGCACCGTCCTGCTGAAACCACATATCGTCCACATCCATATCTTCCAATTGGGGCCATAAAAAGTTCGTTATCATCTCACGATAGCGAACACCATTCACAGTAACTGCCTGACCTGCCTCATTTTGGAAAAAATACGGCCCGATAATGCCGCCAGCCCATAAACCGCACCAAACAGTCACTCTTTGTGGGTGCATTGGTTTTTCGACAATCACTCTTGGAAGCGTGTAAATGCAAGTCTTTATGCATAATGTTCATCAACGACGAGCGTGAGAGGTGCAATTGTTGGGCACGACGACGAGTTGAGGTGGACGGCTCTTCAGCCACACTATCGCGAACAGCAGCAATATTTTCTGCAGTACGAGCTGTACGAGCATGCACTGGTGTTCTCACATCTTCTACAGACCCGGTTTGCTCGAATTTTTCCACGATTTTTGCGATTGTACGCACATTTGGACGATCAAATTGACCAAAAAAATCACGAAGTGCACGATATGCATTTTGATTTGAACGCCCATTTTCATAATAAGTCTGGATAACTTTAACACGTTGTTGGATTGTGTATCTCTCCATGGTTCAAATTGAGTAAGTCTGAAATAGAGAAATGTCAAATAAAATTCGGAAAAAAACTTGGCGTTTAGGTGTGGTTCACATTCAACATCGGCCCTTACAATTTAACCATCCTTTATTTCATTACCAAAACAAGCTTAGGCCGTTTTGAAGGTTAAAACGATATTTTTCGAGTTTTTAATCGCTGTTTTCTCAACATTGTGATGTGATCTGAAGGATTTGGAAAACAGATTTGGAATCAGCGAGACAAAATAGAAACCAAATCGACTTCTTCTCATTTTGTGACAGTGTATTATCTGTGTAGGTTTTAATTTTTTTGTTTCCATTTAACCACTGTGCGAACCTAAAGTGATAAATTTTAATTTTCTCAAAACCGTAAATTATTTTAATTTAAATATTAATAAGTAATTGCATTTTTAGAAAAAAAAAACAAAGAAATCAAGTTTCTTTAGTATAATTTTGCATGTCTGCACTTATAAATTAAAAATTCGTTTAAAATGATGTGTTAATTGAAATTTTTTATTTGAAATTTATTTATTTGAGGTGTGTTTTAAAAACTTGTCAATTTGTTAAATGTTCATTTGGCTGATTTATTTGATTTGTTGTGATGTTTTCATACCTTGAATCAAGTTTTAAATGATTTATGATCTGTGCAGATTTAATTAATTTTATTAGATTAGCACAGCTATTAAAAAAAGATTAACAAATTTAAATTAACAGAATTCAAAACAAAATCGTATATTAATTAATTTAATTTAATTTTTTAAAAATATATTTTTGTTTTGCAAACTGTAACAATTGACCCAATTTCCTTTTTTCTTTTTTTTTGTCTAATAAACTATTATTAAATATGTTTAATTTTTTGCTGGCCAGTTGCAAATAACTCATCAATCATAATATTCTTGATATGTTAACAAATTGGTTTGTTGCAAAAAATTATATTTAACCCTTGGACGACCGAACTTAAACCGCTGAAGACTTTTTGACGAAACTTTGTGGAGACTTGGACGAAGTCAATTACATTTCAAAATCATTCACTTGTGAATGACACTAGTCGTTAGTCTCGGTGAGTACATTACGAAACCGGTTTTAGAAGTTCCAATATACCCCCAAATTTTCTAGATAACGGTAAAAGTGTATTTTTTGCGACTGTCAAATTCAAACATTTATAACTCAATCATTTTTCAATCGATTTTGAATTTTTAAACGGTTTTGAAAAGAAAATTACCTCGCCTTTCCAAATATATATACTTTTTCTTTATTATTAATATAAATATGTAGAGATTTTCTTCATAACAACTAAAACTTTCATTTTTTTTTAAACTTTTTAAACTTCTACGAGGGTTTTTTTTTTGAATCTTCTTTCAAGGCAATAATATTCTTAAAGTAGATATTTTCCTGATCAAAATGAGACATCACTTGTTAAAATCGGTTGAAAATTGAAAAATTGAAATCTTTTTAAAACCGTTTAAAAATTCAAAATCGGTTGAAAAATGATTAAGTTATAAATGTTTGAATACGACAGTCGCAAAAAATACACTTTTACCGATATCTCGAAAATTTGGGGATATATTGGAACTTCTAAAACATGTTTCGTAATGTACTCACCGAGACTACCAACCTACTCTAGGTCACTTTCAAAGTTATTTTTCTGTGTAGCACAGTGTTATTAATGATATAGAAAAATTTCACAAGTAAATATTTCTGAAATGTAATTGACGTCGCGTTTAACTGCTCCCCCTATCAAAGGGGGCTGCAGCTCCTTAATGGGATAAGATTTTGTCTACACTAAGAAAAAAGAAGTATGTAATGGCTACGGGAAATTTTGTTGTTATTATGGGAAATTTAACTATTTTCAGCCTTGCTAAATTTAGCAACACATGTCTGCTGAATTGCAGTGCAATGAAATTAGTAGAAATAATAAGTCGCCACTACTTAATTTTAGTAAAATTATTGTGAAATGCAATTCAAAAACAATTTGCTAAATTCAGCAAAAAAAAAAAATACTGAATTTTAATGAAATTAGTAGAAAAATTTAGTAGCCACTACAATTCTACTAAATTTTAGTAGAATTGTAGTTGTGGAATGGTAAATACAAAAATTTAAAAAAGATTAAAAAAATTAATTAAACATTCTCTAAGTTCCCCACCCAAAACTTTTTTCTGAACCCACGCCTTGTTCAAAAGCATTCTTAACCAACTAAATTTTAATATTGGTGAAATTGAGTTTATATAGTAAATGCGTGTTATTTTTGTGTTTTTTTTTTTTGGATAAATGAAATATAATTACTCAAAATTAGCATTTTTTGACTTAATGAGTTGTTCTAATTCCAATTTTTTTAATTTGCCACAACTTCGCAAAAATTGTTTGTTCTCTTATATGTAAGCATGACTCTTCCAATTCGTTTTTGTGTAATTGGGAACTGACACCACGTATGTTAAAGTTGGTACAATTGTACTTTTTCTGGTACATTTTGACCTTCTAAAGTACCATGGTACTACCGCGACTCATTTGGTACAATTTAAAAATTTTTAATTTTTCCCCTTTTTGAATTTTTACTATAGCAAACAAATTGTGTCCATTTTCATTGCATTTATTCGTTTTATGTAATGAGCGCTTAAAATATATGCGACCATATCCGATTTGACGATTTATCATCATTTTGAGGAATTTGTAGAATACAATTTTCGATTTTTTTTAAATATCGCAAGTTTGACGACTTTTCGCAAAATTTATCTGGCAGACTGGTATTGTTGTGTATAGAGCTCTTACATATATTGACACTTGTTGCAGCCAACATCACTATGATTTTGAATTTATTAAAATTCTGAAGTGAAAATTAAATTAAATTATTGTTAAAGAAATGAAAAAAATGCCACACAATCTTATATAAAATTATGCGAAGTTTTGACAACCAAAGTCAACTTTAATATCGAATTATTAATGGTTACTCCAGAAAATGTTATTTCAGGTAAAACAAGTAGTATTGTACCTATTCTAGTAAAAATGTTCCCGAATGAAATTGCAAATTTCGATTCAATAAATAATCAATTTAGAGCATTCGCTGATGCTGAGCAACTGAAGTCGTTAAAAAATTTAAACATTTGTAGTTTTTGGTTGGTAGTAGCTAATTTTCAAAATGAACTGAATTTCAATATGTTTCCAGACATTTCTAGAGTCGTTGCTGGAATTTTCTCCACTCCACATTCATCTGCAAATGTGGCGAGAGTTTTTTCTTTTCAAAATATAATAAAAACTAAGGAAAAAAAATACTGATAATGGACATGTGCCATTATCAAGTCTCATACAGACAAAATATTGGTTAGGATCGACAAATTCGTGCTGCTATGATGTAGAAATTCCAAATAGTATATTAACTAAACAAATAATTCCATGATTTTGATATTATATATTTATAAGACTTTTTTGTACCTTATGCTATTGTTTTGTTTTTTTTTTTTTGTGTACAAGTGAATTTTTATGTACCTTTTTTGTTGTTTTAATAAATTTAAAAAAAATGGTACCATGAAGGTCCAAAAAGTACAATTTTTTTGGAGGTTGGTACAAAATTGAAAACCCATTTAACATCCCTGACTGACACATACATTTCTTGCAAACTTTTCTTTAAGCATAATCGCAAATACTACTGAAATTCCATATTTAATGCTCAAAATGCAAAATGTTGACGTTATATAATTAAATTTGACATAGAAAAGAAATTGAAAAATCAATTAAATTGTTGAACAAATCTGCGAAATTTCGATAACTGCTCAAGTCACAGTTAAAATATATGCACACAATTTACATACACGAAAAAAAATTTGAAGATAATTCACAGGTAACTAAAGAGATGCAATGTTTTCTTCGCCAGATTTGGGACAGAACAAAAAGAGAATGAAATAAATTTAGTCTTAAAATTGCTACAAAAGTATCCCATAACAATAAACTAATCTAATTTGCCCATAAATGATTTTGTCCACGAGCCAATACCAGCGTTTTATTAAAAAAATTATCGAAGTGGTATATATATGGATATATGCATTTGCATTTCCCGGCTATTACACTAGCGAAATAGGTTTTGTTTTTTAACAATAATTAATTCACATATTATAAAGTTTTCAACACGATAGTTTCGTTTGTGGTGAACTCAAAGACTCATGACTTGCAGCTAGGCTTGGGCATTTTAGGTCTTTCTAAAGATCGCTCTTTACAGTTCAGCTCCTTTAAATGAACTAGTTCGCTCTTCTAGTTCAACAGCTCTTTATCCAAAATTGAGCTGTGCGACACGATCTATTTGAAGTGAATTGAATCAGCTGATGCGAAACAAAATGTGTAAACAAAATGTGTAACTTTCTTTTAAATTTACTATCGGAGAATAATTCAACACTTTAAAATATATTTAAAATGATTGTTAAATTATAAAAATTTTAAATTATTTTAAAAAAAATTAAAAAAAAAAAATTTAGCTGGCAACATTAAAAAAACTCAAAAGCAACATAGAGAAAAGAAATATTACTCAAAAGATAAAAAGAACGAAAAGAGCGAAAGACCTAAAAGAGCTGATGATTGTAATCCAGCTCACTAGTTCAAAGAAAACACTAGTTCAATTGAACTAGGTCGTTCACGAACTACACAACTCTACTTGCAGCGCTTTTAACTAAATTTTACTAAACATTTATCCATTAAAGTTGATCACTGTAGGTATCGCTAAAAAGCGACTTCTGTCTATTTGTCGATCAGAACAAATTTTGTTAAAATCGTCCTGCAGGTCTTCCTAAAAGTAAAAATGGTACATATATCAACCATTCGCCGTCAAAGGGTTAACTATTTATATCTGTCAGTAGTCTATCAAATATATCTTTTATATTAAGAATTATGAATTATTGCAAGCAAAAAATAGATTTTTTTTTGTGCAATTTGCTATTATTAAGAAATTTAAAACATGTTAATAAAAATTGAATATACTGGCCAAATGGCGCCAATAGTTTAGTGCTTTTTTTTCAATTTAATACTTGTCATTTAAGTTACATAATATATAATCACTATTTTAAAAAAAATATAAAATTTTTTCTAAATATGACAGCTGTCAGTGATAAAACAAAGCTGTAATTTTAGCTATTGTGATCATAAAATACAACACTAAATATTTATGTCGTGTTAAAACATCTGTGCTTAGTTTAGGATACAAATGATTAACAGACTTTGATAACTTGTGTTTTTTTTTTTTTATTAATTTAACTCATTAATGGCACGTCATGGATCCGCTGGACAACCGTGCTTTATTAGGAATTTTTGTAGTTTTGCTTGCCTTAAAGCGCTCCGTAGTGGAAATATTGACAATCAAAGTGGACATTTTGACAGCATATAAATCCTAGACGGTTGAAGATATATTAAAAATTTTAATATTGTATAATTTTGGTAACAAATATCTCTTAAAAACTATATGAAAAATTATTTTTTTAAGGTAACCGATTTTAAAATATTTTTAAAAATTTTTTTGAACATTTTTCAAAATTGCCATATGGCAACCATGACGATATAATCTTTATAAGTTTAGTAGTATTTTAATAAAAACCATCCATTACAACGGTCGAGAAAAAATTGTTTTTCTTGGGTTAAGGTTTTAATGCAGGAATTCTGATTCTAGACATCGAAAAACACTAAAATATCCATTCCTAGCTTATAAAGTTTGCTTTTGCTTTGGTGAGAGTAAAGTGGTTGCTCTAGATATTTCCAAGGCGTTCTTACGCGTGTGGCACGGGGCACTCGTGACTAAGCTAGTTGCTTTTGGTGTCTGTAATGTCTTCTCTCGATTTATAACGAGTTTTCTCAGAGACCGCACTATACGTGTTGTTTTAGATGGGGTCTCATCAAACGAGTTTCAGTCTGACCTTCTTGGTCAGACCTTCAATCCTATCTACTCTTTTGCAGATGACAGCAAAATTTTCATTCATTCTTTTTTATTCGATCACAGGCCAAGCTCTTTGGAGATAGAAGGCATGCGGCGGAACATGAATGACACACTCAATCAAGACCTTTTTACAATCTCGGAGTGGAGTTGCGCAAATAAGGTCGATTTTAATGCACGCAAGACCCAATGTTGTATGTTAACCCACAGACGGGCTGTGGAATTAACATTGTCATCTGTAGCTATGGATGGTATAGGTATTGAGGAATCGGATACTCTTGATGTTCTGGGCATGAGAGTACAGTGTGATGTCCGCTGGAATAAGCACGTATTTCAAGTGTAGAAAGAGGCATTCAAGTGTCTTGGTTTTCTAAAACGGTGCAAGACTTACTTCACTCCATCCGATCTGCGTACTATTTATACCAGCTATATCCGGCCGAAAATGGAATACAACTCTCATATATGGGCACGGGCTCCAGTGTATATTCTGAAGCTTCTGGACCGTGTCCAGGGGAGGGCGGTGAAGCTTATCAATGACAGTAGTGTATCCAACTCTATTGATTCATTGGAGCATCGTCGGAATGTGGGTTGTGTGACATTTTTCTATCGATATTACCATGGGAGGTGCTCATCTGAGTAGAGCACATACGTTTGTAGTTGATTGTCCTGTGTTTCGCACAACGCATTACAGAGAAAATTCGTTTTTTAGTCGAACAATTCGTATGTGGAACAAACTTTCCGCAGAAGTCTTCCCTGTTACTTACAATTTAGAAAAATTTAAATTAAATATCCACAAACACTACTCCCTCTTTCCTCCTTCCCATACCCTATTTTCCTGATCAATACAATGCACTGCATGAGTAGGGGGCATCTCCTAAGTATTGGTTAAATTACAAAAAAAAAAAAAAAACATATAGATGTTTGGCAGCAAATATATATATATATATACATATGTTTATTATAAATATGTTTGCATGTCCCAAAATTTTAAAAATGTCTAAAAATTGCAATATATATCTTTGTTAAGGTTTTAACATTTAAATTTTTTTAAAAAAAAAATTTGAATTTAAAAATTATGTAAGTTTAGGAAATTTTATGATCAGCAGTAGAATGAACTTAGATCAAAAGCAAACTTTGATGAAAAAAACATGTCCCTTTATTAGTAACGTAAAAGAAACCAAAACATTTGCAAATCAGACCCAAAATTCGTGTCGACCGGTTTTATTAATGTTTTGAGTCAAAGCGGAATAAATTTTTGAATATTTTAGACTTTGGATATTTGAAAAGTTCATCGTTCGATCGGTCAGATTTAAAAAAATTATATACAATCGATGAACTAGTTTCTTGGAGATAAATACTTTCTCACATTTTTTCATCAAGATAACAAACAAAAATATAAAACAATACGCTTTTTTACATTTTTAAATAAATTTTGAAAAAAGTTCCACCAAAACAGTTAAAAAATTGTGTATTTCAAATAATAAGACGGTGTTACAAAATAGAAAAAATTTAATATACTTTTAAAATTACCTAGTCTAGGTTTTATGCCTGTTTGAGTAAATCACTTTTAAATTTTCAGCATTTTGAATACGCCCTTAAAAAAAAAAAACGTTTTCTTCAAGATTCCACGAAATAAAATTATTTTTAACTTAGTCAGTTTTGAATCGATCTTAAATTTTTTAAAAATGAATAGTTAAGCTTTCCAAAAATATCTACATATTTATACTTTTAACAAACACACGTGCAAATATTATCCAAAATATTTAAAATGTTCACCTTTTTTTAATTTTTTTAACTTTGGCGACTTTATTTTCTAAGACTTTATTTGGTAGCCTATTATTTATTTATTTTTTCTTGAAAGTACTTTTTATAGTGAGTAAAAAGAGTTCTTGTTTGTTAAAATCGTTTAAAAAGTTTTAAAGTTACAATTCTTTTTGTTTTTTTTTATGAGTAAAAAGCAAGGTTGGCCACCGAAACGAATAACGGTATTGGCATTGATTTTTTGTTTGTTTCGGTATTGGTATCGGTTATACCGATACCGATACGAACGTTAATAGCGGCATGTACATGTAATGTTTCATATAAAAAACGTTTTTAATTATTAACCCTCTAACTGGCAAACGATGTTTTGCAACGAAATTCATACCATGTGCTCCACTAGAAAAACAAATAATAAGTTCTTCAACAAAATTGTTTATCGTTGCCTAATTTAGGCGATACGAGCCAAAATATTTTAGGGTGCATTTTGGAAACTAGAGCATAGAACATAAAAGCGTATTTTTTTTGTAAACAAATTGAAAACAAATTAATAAAAATGCATTAAAATGAACAAAATATGCATAAAGAAAGCACAAAATATTAATTAAAGGTAAAAGCCACATTCACACTAGATAACAAAACACGTGGTTTGCCAAAACACGTATTTAAGCTCTTTTTTCTGTGCTAACAGTTAATTATTCTTCTGCACTCGTTTTGGCAAAACTTGTGTTTTGCTATCTAGGCTGAATGTCATATAAAATATGAAACTACAAATCGATGTCATTTTTTTTATAAATTTAATGATTCGGTTAAATATTTAGTTTATATAAGTTTTGGACTTGAAATAGGCACGTGAGCAGAATTTTGCGCGATTTACGTGAATCACTCGTGAGTGTGAGTGAAACCCATTTTTCCTCTCGTGAATGTGAGTGAGTGTTGGTAGCAACAAATTCTTCGTGGGTGAGTGTGCGTGAGTCAAATTTTTGCGTGAGTGAGTGTATGTGAGTAGAATTTCCGCAAATTTTTTTTTTTTGCTTTTAATAACTATTTTCTTTAATTTTTTCAGCGTTTTAATATTGTGGGGTCTTTTAAATACAAAATAAACGGGAAAATTTTATATTCAGTTTTGAGTTAATAAACATTGACGATTTTCTTTAATGTTTACATTTTACAATACCAGCAGTGTTGCCACTTCTTGTGTAATTACACAAATTGCGTCTAATTTTGACTTGCTTGTGTAATTGCATCCATGTGCAATTTTAAATTTATATCGCACACCTAGTACAAAAGTGACTCAACTCAAAATTTTAAATTTTTCAGAAATCGGCAAAAAATATTTGCAACTTTATACCAATTGAAACATAAAGAAGGACAAAACTGTTTTTTAGCAACAGTTAACAACAACAAAATACACTAATATTTTTTTATAGATAAACAAGTGTATTGTGCATAGTTTTAGCATATAAACCCGAAAAATTTAAATTTTGAGTTAAGTCACTTTTGAACTAGGTGTGCGATATATAAAGAATGCTTACGAAAAAATGTTTACATTTTTTATTCTTCATAACTTTATGAAATGAAAAGCTACAAACAAGATTTTTACACCAAATTAAACACGAACATTTAAAGATTTAAATAAATAGAAAATATTAGCAATTCGTTGCTTGACTTAGCGAATTTAAGCTTTTTCGTGAAAAACCACAGTTATTGGTTTTACACGCTAGGTTTTTGTCGTTTTTTTTTTCAATATCGATCTGAAAGCTATGAGATATTTATTATCATATTTCGTTACCTTCGATATAATTTCATGACTTTCAATAATTTAAACTCAACATTATAGTTTCGTTGTAGTTTTGGGAGGTTTTAGGTTTAAAACTATGTTTGCAATAATGAATCAAGGCGGAACTGAGCAATAATAATATTGTCATAAAGTTTTTCTTAGTTAGAAACATAGAATGTGTTGTAAGCATTTTTAGTTTAAATTATCTGTCCTAAGTAGTTGTCAAATAAAACGATTCTTTAAATCAACCATTACTACAGTGTCATTGTCAAGGTCAGATTTTTTATTTTTTTTTATACATTTCTCAACATTTTTGTCTTTATATATACAGTTCAGAATGTCCTTAAGCTATTAAGTTTAAAACAACTTATTGTTAGTGGAAATCTCCATCAACTTATTGTTAGTGGAAATCTGATTTTACGAATATTCTATGAGTATCAAAAATTCATCTTTAAAACTGGTCAATTTTTAGAATGAAATTATTAAACGCTTGCTGATTGATCTTTGTGTTCAAGCCCTGCTTCGTTTTATAACCTTAATTAATAAGAGTGATCTAAATTCTCATTAAAATTTAAGTGTTGAGTGTTTTTAATCGATTTAATAGTTAATAGTTTTCGCTGCCAAGGTCGAAAATTTTGATTTCAAAATCTTTTTCATACTCGCCGCAGGTTTGCAGTCTAAATAGGGTTGCCATATTTGAAAAGTGAAAAAAAAGTAAATTGATGAAAAAAAAACAGTACTTTTCAAAAAAAAAACAGTACACTTTTGTATTTATTGTTAACATAACTTTTACTTCAATACATCACATATTTACTTAAAATAAGTTAATACACCAAACCAAATAGCGTAGGTAAAATCAACAAAAAAAATTTTGTAGATCTTTAACGAATTTTTGTCAATTTTTTTTTTAATTTTTTTATTCAAATCAACAAAAGTTCGTCAAGTTTACATCCTCTAAAGAAGTAAAATTGACTAAATTTCATCAAATTGACTAAATTTTGTCAAATTGGCTAAAATTACTAGTTTGGACGCCATTAATTTTTGCATTGGGCAGTGTCATGAAAAAAATTATTATTATTATTCGTGTATAATTGACTTAGAAATAAAAAATTATTGGTTCCTTAAGTTGTTCAACTGATTTTATAACTGATTTTATTTTTAAAAAGTTCTATGAGCGTTATAACTCTAAATAGAATCGCTAATAAAAACATTGGTTAAACAAATATATATTCTTTGTACACGCAAAAAAACTTGTTTATATAAAAATATGTAAAATATACAAAAAACAGTACAAAAACAGTACAAATCCAAAAAAACAGTACTTTTGCGTACTGTACTGTTTTAGGTGTTGTGAATAAAACAGTACATTATTCAAAAAACAGTACATGTACTGTTTAAAACAGTACGAATGGCAACCCTAAGTATAAAAGGCACTTTATAGCCATGTTTTAGAGGTTTTAGAGATTTGAATAAATTACGACTGATTTTTGGTAAAAATGTGTTCCATTTTTGAGATTTATGTGCTTAATTTGTAGTGTCCGACCGAACAGTTCGGCCAGAAAATGCATTTGGTCTGTATTCGGTATTTTAAATCAAACAAAAGTGTTTATTGGACTGATTAGATGCTATTTTGAGAGTCAAATTTGAAGAAAAGTCTGTAGTTATGCAATGAATTCACTGTTCGGCCTCAGAAAGTTCGGCCAAATCGAAAATAGTTCGGCGGCCGAACTTTTAACTTTATAGCTTAACTTCGGCTTTTCTCTTAAATTTTTATGCACAAAATCGAATTAAATCGGCTCAACAAACATGTTTGCAATACCAAAATTTGTCATCATTGCCTCTAGATATCAAAAAACCGACTGAATATAGTTTTTTGGTCGAACTGTTCGGTCGGACACTATTAATTTGATGTATAAATCTTGTTTTTAAATTTCCATTTCACAAAGTTGTGATGGAAACGATATGTAACCATTTTTAAATTATTTTAATACATTTTGGATTCTTAAGATTTTTTTATTGAAAACTTTAAGATTCTGATGACTATTTTAAATAAAAACCTTTAAAAACATGTTAGGCACTTAAAATTTGTTATTACAAAAATTTTAAGAAATTTATCCATTTAAACAACGGTTTCCCAATATATTTTTAGAAAACCCCATAAATCCTAAAGACTATTTCCAATCAATCTAATTGCATTAGCAATTTTTATGTACCCGGGTGAAAATGATAATATATGGTAATATATGAACATGCATGGCTCCATGTATGGGCATATATTGTTTCATATATCAGCATATACGAAGATGTATTCCATGTATGGAAGCATATATGGGTTCATACATGCAAACAAATAGTTCATATATCGTAATGTATGATATCATGTATTGAAATATATGCTAAATATTGTTATATGATATTAATTTCATTATGTGATTTCATATGTGATTATATATTAATTTATATATCGTTGACTTAGAAAAAATGTAATTATTATTCGTGTATAATTGAAAATTATTGGTTCCTTAAGTTGTTCAACTGATTTTATAACTGATTTTATTTTTAAAAAGTTCTATGAGCGTTATAACTCTAAATAGAATCGCTAATAAAAACATTAAAGTTTTGTTTCAAATTATATTTTTTTTTTATATTTAAAATAGAGATAATAAAATATACAGTTTGGTTTTTGCACAAAATTGTTGCAAATTTGTTTCATGATTACATCTGATATACACGGTTACGTGGTTTTCTTCACCACTAAGTTTGTATGGTGTACAGGGAATGGTGTATTTAAAAATCTTAATAAAAAAGCTTATCATTTTGAGTTTATAATTTTATTGCATACTTTTTGTTTGTTGTTTTTTTTTTTTTCAAAACAAAATAAAAATGTTTGAAATTTCTGTCAAACAAAAATAAAAAATGGAAGAACTTATTTTATCTATTTTCATAATAACTGTTTCTTTTTATATTTATTGGAAATTAAATGGAAACCCCAAGTTCCGGAATGTTATAATCAACGAAAATAATCCACAAAATGCCGTTGCAACAGCCATCAGTTTTTGTAATGAATGGTTTTTGCTGTTTTGCTGTTTGCTGGTTTGCTCTGAAGTCCGATTAAATTAAAAAATATTATCTGATATTTATTAAGCAATAAAATGAAAATCATTTTATAGTTTTTATTTTAAACGGGCCTCAATAAAAAAATATATGAAATTATAAATTATATAAATAATAATATGCGATCATTTTCACATGGGTAGAAAAATATAATGCCATTGAGTTTTTATAAATAGAAAATCTATAAAATTCTGAGGATATTTTAAATTTAAAGCCCTTGTGTGTGAAAACATTTTCGTAAAGAAAAGCCACCAGATTCCAAAAATTTGTTCTTATAGAGAAATTCATGTCCTTTGATTGCAAGAACTTTTTGTTATAAAAATCACGCAAAAATTTTACAAAAGAAAAACACCAGACTCTAATAACATAAAATTAAAAATAATGTTTAATTCCATGTGTAATTTGGAATTTTTTGACTCCAATCATGTTTTGACACTCGTGTAATTTTGTATTTATCTTGTGGCAACACTTAATACAAGTCATAAATTTATTGGATGCGAGGGTTTTCTACACAGAGAAAATTAGAGTTGGACATTCTAGTCCACAGCTAATTTAGCTCATTTCCATTTTGAACTAGTTCACTCGTTTGAACTAGTTCACTCGTTCATTTGTTAATGTCTTGCAAATTCTTCATAAAAATATTATGGTCAATGGTATGTTTGACAATTCGAGGTAAAATAAACGAAAATCTGAGAAGATCGGCTAAAATGTATCTAATTCGTGAACAAAATGAACTTTAATGCTCAAATATAAAGAAAATCATAGGTAAATTATCATGTCAAATTTGATTGAAGTATAAATAATTAAGAGATTTCTGTATGAAAATCTATTTACTTCGAAAATATTAGAAAAATTCAAAAGCTGAGTGATATTCTGTAGTAAAAATTTAAAAGAATTTGCAGTTCTTTTTAATTTTTTAATCACAATCTATATTTTTTCTAATCATTATCACATTTGAATTTACGTACCCTGTGTATTTTAAACATATGGGATTAAAAATGTTTATAATCACGGTCCTGTGGCGCAATGGATAACGCGTCTGACTACGGATCAGAAGATTCCAGGTTCGACTCCTGGCAGGATCGAAATAAAATAGCAGTTTTTTTTTTAATCGCAACAACAAGAGAGGTATTAAAATGTTTAATGCTTTGATTTTAAAAATATTTTGAATTGAAAATAAAAAATCAGAAAATCTATTAATGCATTATTAATGCATTTCAGAACAAAAATGTTTTTACTGCCTGACAGCAAACGAACGACCTCATAAACGGACTTAAAATATATTACTAAATTTTTTTTCTAAATGTGGTTCCTTATAAAAGAGCCCTGTTTTTTTATTAAAAAAAAAATACTTAAACATATTAAAACCCAATTTCTTAGGCTGAAATCATCTCTTTTTGAAAGTTCTTTAATTGTTTAATTTAATTGTTGGAGTAAATTTAATATAATTAATAATTTTCCTCAAAATGTTGTGTCTTTTAATTTATTTTTATCAATAAATCTATAATTTTTGAAATAAAATATATTTATAATCACAGGTTATTTGCAACGGTCCTGTGGCGCAATGGATAACGCGTCTGACTACGGATCAGAAGATTCCAGGTTCGACTCCTGGCAGGATCGATATAAAATAGCAAATATATAATCGCAACAACAAGAGAGGTATTAAAATTAAAATGTTTAATGCTTTTGATTTTAAAAATATTTTGAATTGAAAATAAAAAATCAGAAAATCTATTAATGCATTTCAAGACAAAAATGTTTTTACTGCCTGACAGCAAACGAGCTCATAAACGGACTTAAAATATATTACTAAATTTTTTTTCTAAATGTGGTTCTTATAAAAGAGCCCTGTTTTTTAATTAGCAAAAAAATACTTAAACATATTAAAACCCAATTTCTTAGGCTGAAAATCATTGAAATGAATTGGGAATAGGTAGCAAACCTATGCAACTGAACAGGAGAAAAAAGAAAAAAAAAAATGAAATTAAAAAATTTTTCACTTTTGCGCGCTACCTAAACAGTGTTAAGAATCATCTCTAGGAAGTTTATATGTTCTAGAAATTTGTTTATTGAGATCTTAGGTAAATTTTTGTAGTTGATTGTTTCCTTGAATTTTGAACGGTTTGCTACCTATGGACCTGAACACGGGGAAAAAGGTAAAAAAATCGAATTTTTTTAAGTTTGTTGCGATTTTGATCTGGAAGGTGAAGTTTTTTTGATTTTATATGTTCCCAATTTTTGTTCTTTATGACAAGAGCTACAACTTTGCCATAGAGAGTAAATCGAAATTCTGAACGGTTTGCAAGATATGAGCCTGAGAAAATGATCACTTTTTTGCGAAAATGATACCGAGGCCCCAAATCTTTGGCGGCCCATAAACAAAAGTGGAGATGACTTTGGGAAAAATTGGGAGACACGGGTCTTTTTTTTTAGTCTTTTATCAAGTAGTGGTGTCCGTATATGGTTATTTTGCCATGACTTAAAAAATTACACACAGTGTTGTTTATTTTAATTGTTGCACTAAAATAATTTTCCTCAAAATTTTGTGTCTTTTATGATATTTTTATCAAAAAATCTATAATTTTTGAAAAAAAAGTATGAGTCATTTTTACTCCTTCAATAAGAGCCTTAAAAAATGTATTCTAGGTACGATAAAAAAAAAAACTGAAAAAAAATATTCGCTTCTGATGAACTTGAATAATCACATAATAATTTATGATAAAAGATAAAAAAATAAACTTTTGGTTTTAATTTTTTAAAATTTAAAAATATTCGCTGTACAAATTATTAGTTTACGGATAATTTTCATGACCTATAGTCTTTAAATTATCAATCACACAATGCATGTTTAGGAAGTTATTGAAATTTTAATTTGAAAAATTTTTAATTTTTACTTTTAAAGTCATCAAAATGACCCTAAACCTAATAATTTGTACAGCGAATATATTTTTAGTAGGCTAAAACTCCTTAATATTGATTTATTCGGCGTTGTGGAAACAAAGCGCTTAAAAAATAAAATTATTGTTTAATAATCTAATTTTTAAATAATCTAAAAAATTAGCGGAAAGCTTTCGAGCCAAAAGCAATCATATATTGCATTAGAGTTACAAAAATAAAAAAAAATATTTTCGGAGAAACGCTCTAATATACATTCCCTGTATTTCTAACGGTCCTGTGGCGCAATGGATAACGCGTCTGA
Source organism: Delia radicum (assembly GCA_021234595.1). Classification (NCBI taxonomy): domain Eukaryota; kingdom Metazoa; phylum Arthropoda; class Insecta; order Diptera; family Anthomyiidae; genus Delia; species Delia radicum. The sequence goes on along the minus strand of CM037853.1, from coordinate 77,082,056 downwards.
CTACGGATCAGAAGATTCCAGGTTCGACTCCTGGCAGGATCGAAATATGTACATTTATTTTCAATATTAAAGACGAGATTCCGGATAAGTGAGTTTTGATATTTTTAATTTGTCGATACTTGTAAAATAATAAATAGTAATAATAAATAAAATAAATTAGGTTTTAAATTGTGTTTATTTTTAAATTTAATTCTTTTTTAATTTTAACTTGTTTTGGATTCCCAATACTTAAAACATATGTTTCAACTTTTTAACTACCTATTTAATACGTAGATTACACTGCGTTTCAAAACTATAATTACACATTTATTTCACTAAATTTTGTAAGTTCAAAAAAAGTAGAAGAGTTTTAACCGGCATAAATGTAAAACTACAGGAAAACTAATAATATTTCACAAAAAAACAATTTATTTTTGTTAAATAAAATTACGACGTTATTTTATTTTTATACAAAAGATTCAACATTTATTTCAGATATCAAAAAACGAATACACAAACATGAAAAACAATTTGAGGTATTAATAAATTACAAAACCAAAAGTATCTAGATTTCATAATTTACATTGAAACCAGTTTCGTACAAGAAAGTATTTTCCAACAATCACCACCTCAATGTAAATTCATCTTAAAAAAAAATAATCTAATTATAAACAAAACAAAATTTACAAATTATATGACAAACTCAAAATTTTAAATTTAACAAATTACAACATTTAAAATGATTCTGATTAAGTAAACACTTAGTTAATATATCTGCAACATTTTGGTCAGTTGAAACATAGTTCAATGATATTTCGTTCGCATTGTATTTATCTTTTATGTAATGATACCTTATATCAATGTGTTTGCTTCTCTTCATTGTCATATGGTTTTTTGTCAAATATTGTGCTCCTTGGTTGTCGCAGCACAAAACAGTTGGTTCCTTTAACAAACTGGCAAACCCCAATTCATTTAACAAACTTCGATAAAAACTTATTTCTTTTGCAGCTTGGCACATTGCGATATACTCCGCTTCCATAGAACTTAGTGCCACGATATTCTGTTTTTTCGATTCCCATGACACAGGTCCCCCTGCGAAAAATAGAACATAGCCACTATATGATTTGCGATCAAATACGTCTGACCCCCAATCAGCATCAGAGTAGCACAACAACCCTTGATCTTTTCTGTAAATTAAAGAAACGTCCTTTGATTTCAGATACCGAAGTACATGTTTCGCTGCTACAAAATGTTCATTATGAGGATGGCAGTTAAACTGTGCCAATCTTGAAACCGTATGTGCAATATCAGGTCTTGAAATTGTAGCTAAGTACATTAAACTTCCTATTAACGACTGGTATTTTTTCACATCCATCATGTCCTTACAATCATCAACATCACATTTTAATAAAATATTACCTGCTGCAAATGGCGTCTTTGCCGGCTTACAATCTTGCATATTCCATTGTTTAAGTAATTCTTCCACGAACCTTTTCTGATGTAATTCAATTTCTCCTCTCGGACTATTTCTAATAATTTCCATTCCGAGATAGTAACTAACTAAACCGCGATCTAAAATCCAATCAATATTTCCTGTATTGTTTACACACGAATTAATAACCGTTATGGCACAACCTGTATTTCCATTATCATCTTCATTTCTATTTTGGTTTACGCATTGTGACCGTATATGCCCTCTTCTCCCGCATCCGAAACATATAATATTTTTTAATTTATCTTGATTTTTTACCGTCGGATCAGTTTTCACAAAATTCATGTTTCTGTTCTTAACCAAAAATACCTGGTTATTATCACAACTTATATTTTCGATTCTGCGCTGCTCTTCCTCCAAAATTTTGTTTTTAAGTTGATCAAGATTTGGCAAGGTATCTCTGCTCTCAACTGCGACCACAAAATTCTCCATCTCAATGGGCAAGCTACATAATAAAAATATTGAAAGTAATTCTTCTGGAATATTAACGTCAACATCTTTTAGGTCGTCTGCTAAAGAACAAAATTTATTAATTTGAACAGAATATTTTTCATTAGATGCAAATCTGAATCGAACCAATTGCTTAAATAAATTTACTTTCCTTGCGGGATTGTTTGCTCTGTAAATACCTTCCAATTTATTCCATGCTTGACTTGAAGACTTACATTCTTTTACATGAATCAGCTCAGACTTGTTTACCAATAAAGTAATCATCGCCAGGGCCTTGTTGTCCCTGATTTTCCACGCAGATTTTTCTTCTTGGGTTGCTGCTGCATTAAGTTGGGTTTCTATAACATCCCAATAGTCCTGAGTTATCAGTAAACTTCGCATCTGGATTGACCATGACGCATAATTTTCGGGATTCAATTTTTCAATCTGGAATCCGGAGGTTGCCATTTTATTAAATGTTTTATATTATATTTATATTTGTCACGCAGTAGATTATTATCTGTTCTTATCATTAACAGCGTATTTCTGGGTCCATAACCATTGTTAAATAAAATTACGACGTTATTTTATTTTTATACAAAAGATTCAACATTTATTTCAGATATCAAAAAACGAATACACAAACATGAAAAACAATTTGAGGTATTAATAAATTACAAAACCAAAAGTATCTAGATTTCATAATTTACATTGAAACCAGTTTCGTACAAGAAAGTATTTTCCAACAATTTTTTTTTTTATTTTACTATTTAAAAAGGAATAACAAAATCATAACTATAAATACACTGAACTTAGTATATCAAAATTTACAAAAATTTTACGAAAAATATTTTAAAGCAGCAGTTTCAATAATGCGTGAGGACTCCGTTTTTCTTGCATCAACTCGAAAATTCGATCTGACATTACTGTCTACCAGATTTATTCAAAGTTCTTCTGTTACAGATCTCCACGCATCAACAACTGCTTCTTTTAGATGAAAAACGCTTTCACATTGCCGGTTTTCTGAGTAAACTCGACGGGTTAATACTCCCCAAATATTCTCAATGGTGTTTTGATCCGGAGAACATGCGGCCCGTTCCAAAATTCATATATTTTTTTGACTTACATGTACTAATGCATTGTTTTGTTTGTCAGAAAAAGTCACCTTTAACAGAAATTTATATTTAAACAGTCCTACCAACTACAGCTTTTATTGACTTAGCTTTCTCCAGTTGGTTTGTAAATTGCTTTTAGCGAATTCAAGCCGAGCAGTTTGGTGGTGGGGTAATAACCTTGGCACAGACATCAGCTTTTTGCTAGTAATTCTCAGAGAATCCTCTAAGAGACTACTTATGGTTGACCTTACATTTATCGATTATCTTATTGAGGCTCTTTATTGAGTTGCAGGCACAGTTGATTATTTTGTGATTATTTTACGCCAGTCCCGACCAGAAAGCTGTTTTTTTTCGGGCCGCATTTTTTATTTTTACCATAAGCAGTCGGATTATTTGCGATATTCCTCGGTCGGACACTACAAATAACACAGGACGACAAAATCATAACTTTTAAAAATGAATAAGGTTATGACCACCATTTCTACATATTTCAGGCACGCTGATTTCAATGACGTACTTTATTTCTATCTATGGTACAGTTTTTCCACTAAATGACGCAAGTTTGGCGCATGTAAATGCAGTATTTTACATATAACGCTTTTGAAATGCAATCAACCTTACTCCTTTCTGTTTAAATGTATAGACACTCCCGGCATTCTTATTTCAGGTACATATCTGATTGACAAAACTGTTGATTAAATACGCTATTTAGCGGTTTTTGTTATTTTTCCCAATTTGTAGCTAAACCAGCAATTGTTCCCAATTTATCGCTAAACCAAAACAGCCTATTCGTAGGAGCTGTTTCAGCAAAACGCTCAATTTGTCATAGCTTTCCGAGATGAACCTAGCGTCCACCTTATAGTATAATATTTGAATACCTTTGAAAAGTATATGAGAAAAAAAATCCGCCAAGAACAAGATTTTCTAATAAAAACCACAATTTTGTAGGACCATAATGTATTAAAACGGAGGTTTTTGTTAAGAAAACTTTTGCAAATACAAAAATGTTTAGCTGAAAATTTGGAAACACGCTTTTGAAACGATTTTACATATACAAAAAGCACGACCTTGGGTTCATCTTGGAAAGCTATGATGCCATATTCAATTTTAGACTTATTGCGAATTTTTCATAAAAACGCTTTGATAAAATAACTTTTATCTTACTACTACAACTTTTCTTAAATGACTCTTTCCGCTGTGTGAATATTTGATTAGATCGATTAATTATTTAGTGATAGAATTTGCGAAAACCGAAAAAATCAGAAAAAAACGCTTTACAGTGAGTTTGATTTTAAGCGTTGGTAATCAAATATGTAATATGAGCTTAAAAACCCGATACTTCGTTACCGGTAGTTTTATATATCGGAATATATTAGGATGGAAAATTAAATATTTTTTAAGAAATTTTTTCCAATAAATTAGTTTATCCTTTTTAAGTGGATGTTTTTGTGCTTTAAGTTTCAGATTTCTACCTTAATTTAGTTCTCCAGAGCATTCAAGGTGCAATTTCTTTTTTTAAACCACATGTATCCCAAGATTTTATAAAAACTCAAAAGATATATTCAATAAATTGTTTGTGCAGAACGTTAAGGGGAGGACTTGCTCTTTTTGTCCCTCCCTGTACACATTTTTTTAATACCCAGTTCTAGCGGATGCCTGCATCAAATTATAAGATTCCTAGATTATCGGTTTTTAGGAGCAGACTTTTACCAAATAAATCCGATTTTACGTCGTTCTTTTCAAAAGAACAGTGAGTGAGCAAATATTTAAAATTTAGGTTTCTTACTTAAATGGAATAGGCATGCCGTTAATGCTGATAGTTTTCACCCCTCCTATTAGAAATTTCCAGAAATTCCGTCTAAGAGGGTGGTAGAACAAACTTATAAAATTTTATTTTTTCGCTTTTGTACCACATTTTGTATTACGTTCCTCTTGAAAATTCTCAAATAAACTTAACAGTAATTTTGGACATATTCCAAGGAACATATGACATATTAGCTATAAAACGTACGTCCCTTAAGCGATTTTAGCAGACCGCCAAAGGGCAGACCTTTTCAGCTCTCCCCGTAGGAATTTTCGCAAATTCCCTTTAAGGGGATGCCTAAGCGGGACCACGAACCCACGTACCATATTTTAATATCCTCCTTAAACAGTTGATATATTTCAACCCCTATTTTTACTGCGATCCTGGTCATACAATTTAAATTTCTAATTTTTGGCCAAAGGGTTTCCCTTTTTGCCCCTCCTCGTGTAAATTTTCAAAAATCAAGTCAATATAAATGTCCGCTCTATACAGATGTCTTCTCCTGATGAGGAACCCACATACCCAATTTTAAGTTGTTAGCTTCGGTTGTTTCCCAAGAACGCGAATGTGGAGACTTTTTGAATATCTTAGCCTTACTTCTCGTGATAAGGAACCAATACAAAAGTTCTAAGTTCCGCGCTTTAGTGGTTTGGCCTGGCCGCCAAGGAGATAGTCTTCCCTACATTAACCCTTATTTTAAATACGTTCCTGGCCATAAATCCAATAAGTATTTTAATTTTAATATTTCTGACCAAAGGAATTTGGGCAGTCCGCAAAGGGCTTTTGCCCTTTATGCCATTAGCCGTATGCCGCTCTATACAGATGTCTACTTCTAATTAGAAACTCACGTACCAAATTTCAAGTTCTTAGCATCAACGGTATATGCAGACCGCCCAGGGGGATATTTTTGCCCTCCTCGTGGGAATTGCCAGAAATGCCGTCAATGCAGATGCCTTATCGTGATTAGGCACCACATACAAAACTTCGAGTTCCTTGCTTTAGTGGTGTGGCCAGCCGCCAGGGGGAAACTTTTAGCCTCTCCCCGTCAAAATTTTCACAAATCCGCTCTATACAGATGTCTACTCCTGATTAGGAACCCACTTACCAAATTTCAAGTACCTAGCTTTGGCGGTTTGGCCAAGCCGCTAAGGGGTAGATTTCTCCCCTTTTGCCCCTCCACATGTGAATTTCTAAAATCCCGTTAATTCAGATATCTACGAAATTTCAAGTTCATAGCTTTAGTGGTTTGGCCAGGCCTCCAATGGGGAAACTTTTCCCCTTACTGCCCCTCCCCGTAGAAATGTCAAAAAATCTGCTGTATACAGATATCTACTCCTTATTCGGAACCCACTTACCAAATTTCAAGTTCCTTGCATTGGCGGTCTCAGATTTCAACAGAAAGAAATCAGATTTATTGCATTTCCAAATTTTTTTATATTAAAACCTGCACTTGACGCATCTTGTAAAACTTTACAAGTCATTTTGCGGAAAAACTGTACCATGGATTAAAAAATAAAGTACGCCATTGAAAACAACATGCCCAAATATATGGAATTGTTGGTCAGAACCTTAGGAATTTTGTTGATGTCAAACCGAGCAATCGATACTCGATACAAAGAATTCATATTTTACCATTACTTATACAGTACTTTTCGTTTACAGTCACATCGCTTATATTCCATTTAGCGATATAGTCCATTTTTACACTTTTACTGTCATCTAAAATCAAATTGCATACAAAATATTTAGGATATAGTCCATTCACGATATAATCACATTTGGCTTATATGCCACTAAACTCTGGCTACTAAAAGTAAATTTATATGCAAATAATTTAAGTTATAGTCACAATACAGAAAATTTCTAATATAATTGTGAAATCTTGGATTTTTTTCGGTTTAAAATTATTTAAAAATTTAAGAGGCTAAAACGAAAATTGGAACAAGGAAACTGAGCTGAATCGTTTCAAACATCGTTTTTATATTCCAAATTTTCCACATGTTATAATAATAAATAAATTGCATATAATCACATTTTATGATCACTATATCACAATTTATTTATAGGCAACAAAATGGCATATACAAAAACTAGCGATATAGTCACATTAGCGATATAGTCCACAACTTGTGTGCAACTAAGAGATGTGACTATAAGCGAAAAGTACTGTACCATAAATTTCATTTATATTTTATATTATTTAATATATATAGTATATATATTTTATTTAAATTAAATTTTAAAAACTAAATTTTTAATGAAAATACAAGATAATATATATAAAAACAATACATTTTAAAGATCAATGCGAATTCCCAATATATTTATCTTTTAATTTTCTTTAAATATTATTTAGAAGAAAAAATTTTTGTAAAAAAAAAAAAGTTAAATAACAAAAATTCCCGCCTACAAATACCCTTGGTATATTTTTCCCAAAATATGCCGCAGTGATTTAAAAAAATCGCTAGATATATCCGAAAAAACCGCCGTACGGGCCACACTGATGAAAACCTTTTATAAGCTGCCGAACATTACAAGGGTCCTGTGGCGCAATGGATAACGCGTCTGACTACGGATCAGAAGACTCCAGGTTCGACTCCTGGCAGGATCGAAATACTTTTTTTTTTTAAATATATTTATTTATTGCAATATTTAATTCAATAATTTATGCATATTATTTTTTATTATAAATGTTATGGATAAAAATTGACAAAAATTAAATAATTAATAATAGAGCGATCAAAATCTACGCACTTAATTGATATGCACACCAAGTATCTCGCAGGCGATAACAAATTTAGCATATTAATGGAAAAGTTTTACACACAATCAACATTTTTTAGATCAGATCTGTTTATTTGAACAACAAAAAACAAATGAAAATAACGCTGTTGGTGGTTTATTCACGCGTCATGTCAAATGGATCAATTGAGCATAAAATTTACATTTTTTAAAAAACCACCATAAAATGATCATTTATAAAAATATTTTACAAAGGCAGACTAACATTGTATGTTAACAATAAACTGTCTGTCTTTAAGTAATGACACTGCGTTACAAAATTGACCCCTAAAATCGAAAACAAGAGTACACTCAAAAAAAAAAGTTTGTAAAGTCAGCAAAAAATTTTGCTGAGTCAGCAAAATTTTAGTCAGGAGGGTGCTAGCAAAAAAATTGCTAATGTCAGCAAAATCTTTTGCTGAAAATCAGCGAGCTGATTTTTAGCAACAAAATTAGTAGATTCAGCAAAAGTTTTGCTAACACTTAGTAGATTAGAAATAAAAAAGCGTTGGTAAAAATTAATAAATTTTTTGCTGAATTTTAGTAGACTGAAAAAAACGCAAAAAAATTGTAATTCAGTTAATATATTTGCTGAAAATCATAAAACATATTTTTGTGATTCTTTTAAAAATAATTTACAATAATTACGAAATATAAAAATTTTCATTTTCCCACATTGATGTCATGAAGTAATTTAATATCTGAAAATATATAGAAATAAATATATATAACATAACAAAAATTTTCTTTCAACTACTTACATCAATGGTTGTCTAAATGATGCTATCTTTTAAGGACGCAACTGCCGAAGATAATTATAGAAACGAAACGAAAAAATAAACAAAAACAAACGAAACGAAAAAACAACCCTTTTTTTTGCAAAGTCTTTGTCTTTCGCTTTACTCTGTCTACATTGACCACACTAGATTATTAATCTATTAACATTTATTATAGAAATACATATTAAATTTAAATATTTTCTTTTGTCTTTTATTTTATTAATAGACAATTATTTTCACAACCCGGTGACAACGCAAAATTTAAGTTGTTTTAATCCTCAATTTTGTTTTATGTATGAAAAAGAGATACAAAAGTCTTCCATGGTTGATTTTTTTATATGTCTCATTAGAGTTGTACTTTTTAGTATCATTTTCCTCTTCTCTACTACATCTTGACATGCTGCAACATCTGCTTCATTGTGCGTATATCTTTCAATCTGGTTGTCGTCCACACTATTAATGTGCTTATCAGCTTTTTAGCAAAATTAATTAGTAAAACATTAGTATATTAGTAAAGCATTAGTATAAAACAGTTAGGTGCTGAATAAGTATAACAAAAATTTTAGCTGAAAACACGATTTTGGCAAAAAAATTTGCTAAAAAATAGTATACCTGATTTACAAGACGTTTTACTAACTTTTGTACTAACTTATTTTTTTGAGTGTACCGACCATTGATCATACACATTTCGGCCGTGCTGATTTTAATGGCGTACACAGTTTTATCACTTATGAGCTAATTTTTTTTTTGCAAATTTGCATTAAAGTTTCGCATATTTTAATGCAGTTTTTTACACAAAAAATTTTAAAAACCAAAAGCTTTCTCTCAGGTTTTTATGGTAAATACATAAAACAACTTCATTATCATTCGGGTATCAAATTTGGTTAATAAATTAGTAAATCTGCGTTTTTTCTCAGTTACTGTATTTAACAATTTTTGAACAATTTATCATCAGATATCGCAATCGCGGAAAGGATTTTTGTGTATAAGCAAAAATACAAATCTGAACAAAGATTTCGTGTAAAAAAAAAAAAAAATTGCGGTTCATGGGAAAATGTGCCTAAAATGTATACATATATATCATATATGTAAAGGGTGATTTTTTAAGAGCTTTCGGATTTGATTTACAAAAACAACACATACAATTTAGAGAAATGTATGAAGTCTTTATGTGAGTCGATAGAACGATCTATATAATTCAATGTTTAAAGATGATTTCATGAAAATGTTGACCACGGCTAGGCCTTAAATGGCCAGAAATGAGCTTCGTTGCTGAATTTTCCGATAAAAAAGTGAATATTTATCCAACTTTGCCAGCGCCCATTCACCAAAAGTTATCGGTTGTGGTAGGTCGTGTGGCTTCAATTCTTGTACCAGCTGGTGTTACACCCAAATTCTTCCAGAAAATTTTCCACCCCGGCTGCGATATTTTTCTCTGTCCGTACTCTACGTATGCGTGTTGGTGGTTTAATGATTGAAGGAAGATTGAATCAAGTGGACAATGAACTTTCTTAACCGAGCATGCATTTTTATAATAATTTTATACTAATTTTTATAATAAAAGATGAACTCATAGGTCGTCCTATTTCGCTATGCTGTCATATTAATTTTAGACATATTTCGCGTTTTTCCCATGAACGACACTTTCTTATATTTTATTTTTTAAAAGAAATAATTTGTCGGATTTGTCATTTTGCTTATGCACAAAAATGTTTTGATCGATTGCGAAATCTGATAATAAATTGCGTAAAATTTGTAAAATATAGTAAAAACTGCGAAAAAAAAAATGCAAATTTAGTTGTTAATACTGCGCATTTATTAAATAAATTTGATACCCAATTGTTGTCTTTTATGTATTTACCATAAAAAATTTTAAAATTTTATGCGTACAATTTTGCGTTAAAACATTCAAAACTTGAATGCATATTTGCGAAAAATCTGTCCCATATGTGAAAAAACTGGGTACGCCATTAGAATCAGCGTGGCATAAATATTTACCTTCAATGGTCGGTACAATTGTTTTATTTTTCGAGTTACGCAGTGTTATTAATATTTTATTTTTTATTATTATAGTTTATAATTTTGAACAAATAAATGCAAATTGCCATAATGTTCCAATAGATTAATATTTGTCAGTGACATGAAGTCTACAGAAATGATAAATGATAGTGACCTGATTTCTTTAAATTTGGTTAAATATTAATAAAAATGGCGTTTAGAATTTTCATGTTTTAGGTAAATATGCATATAAAATATTAATAAAATGTAAATACAAATTTTAATTAATCAAACAAATTAAAAAAATCTTTTTATTTCCATAGAGCAACGGTTCCCAAATAGGGGACCGCGGAACCCCAGGGGTCCGTAGCAGTTTCGACAAAATAATTGTTTAAAATAAATTTTAAAAAAGTTCACAATATTTTTTTCAATTTCATTTTATTTAAATTTAGTTATTTTAAATGCGAATAAAAGTCTGCTCTTATGAAGTAAGCAATCCACAATTTTTTTTAGCAAAAATTTCTGTTGATCTTAGCAAAATAAACTGTTAATTGCATTCTACTAAATTTAAGGTAAATATAGCATACATTTTGTTAATATTAGAGTTTTTGTTTGCTATTTTGAATCTACAAATATTTAGTAAAAGTTTTTACTAAATGCATTTTTCAATTAACTAAAATTCACATCGAATATAACTAAAATTTTGTAAAGTTAACAGATTTATTTTTGCTGTTCTTATTTTATTAATATTTCGCAAAAAAATCTGCTAAATTTAGCAGTTTTTTCTGCAAGGTAATTTTTAACTAATTTTGAGTATATTTTTCTGCTATTTTTACAGGTTTATTTCTATGAGTGTACAGTAAAACTCGTTTGAGACGAACTCGGTTAAAATGAAATATGGATTATTTGATTATTTATCCTGACGTTTTGGGAAAATTTTCAATGTAAGACCAGTTAATGATTTTCATTTGAAACGTAGAAAAAAAACTAAATGCCAAAATTTGGGGTATCTCGCTGGATTTAAAAAAAATATATATCGGCCATTCCACCGAAGCCCAGCCAAAAAAGAAAATGTTTTTATCTTGGGTCTTCCGTTTTCCATTAAATTTCGCATTCAGGAGCTCTATGGAGCCACTTAAAGATTGACGTTTTTAGTTTTTGAAATTTCGAAAAAGCCACGGTTTCCTGCCCGATTTAGTTTTTATGAAAAATGAGAAAAATGAAAAAGGGTGTAAATTTGAATATTCGTATTTTATTTCATATTCATCGGATTATCACCATTTACATTGCACTGGAATGGTATACTCCCTTACTTTTTTACTGCGGAATGAAGTCTTTTTTTCAGCGTTAAAAAGAAATGCATTTTTTATGTGTAATGAACGAAAATCTACAAATCATTATTTTATGGGATATCTAAATATGTATGTATGTTTATTATTGAACCCTCCTCTACATTTCTTTAAAACTTCAGGTTGATATCTCAATTAATGTTTGAATTTTTGAATAAAACATCCAAACGATTTAATATTCGATAAAACCATTTTAAAAGAATCCCGCAAAAATTCTCACGATTTCCTAGGCAGTGCTGCCAGATTTTGACGATATATCGTCATTTTGACGATTTTTCTTCAAAATTACGATTTTTTATATTTAGAAATTCACAAAAACATATTATATTCTATTCTTTAATCAACTTTTTTTTTCTTTTATGTTCTTAAAATTTACAAAATCGCTTAAAATTTGGAAATGAATTAGGAAAAATACGTTCAAACAAAGAAGCAACGAATTATAGAAATCGGTTAATATTTATTGGTTTCAGGGTTTTAGTAACCAAAATAGGTCATTCTGACTGATTGCTAGCGATTTTTGACAATTTTTTAAAATGTGAAGACAATTTTGACGATTTTTTCCAAAAAATTTTGAAGATTTTGAAAACAATAAACCTGACAATTCCAACGTTTTAGCTAAATAAAAGGTATGGGAAATTTTAAATTTTTAACAAAAATTTGATTTGTTTTTCAACAATACATTACACATTTCTGTTTAGAACACAGAACAATTAAATGATAGTTGACAATAACAGACTTTTTCTTGAAATTATCTGATTTTCAGTACAAATAAGTTTTAAGAATTAAATATGAAGTATCTACAAAAAGTCTAATGGTTATCCAAATGTTAACCCTAATCAGTTGGGATTTAATTGATAAAACCAGTCTTAAGATTTTTAATAAAGTACCTTATATTAACATAGTACCGTTTAAAACAAAATCCAATTTTCCATCCCTGATTTACACGAATTAAGAACAAATTATTTAAACTAGAACAATTTAACTAGAACACATTACAAAATCTATTTATAGATATTTTTGTGTGTAAATTATATTATTCAAAAACACATAAAATGTTCTAAGAGAAATAGCTCAAGTTCGTTATACTACTTTGACAGAAAAACACAACACGGTCCTGTGGCGCAATGGATAACGCGTCTGACTACGGATCAGAAGATTCCAGGTTCGACTCCTGGCAGGATCGAAGATTTTTTTTAAAAGTTTTTTTTTTTTTATGTTTTCAACCCAATTGGAAAATTTAGTTTAAGCATTCAAAGATTTTTATTCACTTAATTTTAATCAAAACAATTCGTATGAAATATTTAATTTTTATCAAAGACATTTGATTTAAAAATAAGTAAAATTACAAAGCGGTTATTAAGAAAAATAGAAAATTTATAGAAAAATATAACAAACTAAAATTCAAATAAATTGTGTTTAAATTAACGTGACTATCAAAGTCCGCCATCAAAATTAACTATTTAAGTCAAAGTGGAGCATTTATAGACATTTTGTGTTTTATGAATTCTTAAAAATACTAGAACGAATGAACGAACATTTAATAAAGTTTAAACTAATTTGTAAATAACAAATGACATGTAGAAATAAAACCAGTTTTTAAACAAAAAAAATGTGTCTTTTTGCTCCAAAACAAGTGCGTTACGATTAGAGTTTTCATTTATTCGGGTTTTTATTTTGATCGAATAAAAGGTCACAAATTTATTCTTTAAATGATCAAGCGATTAACTTTTTTAAAATTATACGATTAATCGAACGAATAACGAAAAAAAAAATAAATAAAACATTAATAATAAAAGTTTGTTTAACTATCAACATACAATTTTATAAATTTTGGCATCAATTTAAAAAAAAATATATTTATCTGTTTCAGCACAATAATCGACTTCTACACTCAAAATAGTTTGTAGTTTAAATTAACTGAAAATGTAATTTAACATAAATGATAAATCACTTAAAATCCGGTCTATTTACTTTTCATTTAAATCAACTGTTTCTTGTTATTTATCTTTAAATATCGTTTAAATAACTAACAAATCCGTAAGAACAAAAGAATAGTAAAATAGTAAGTTAAAAATAAATGTTCAAATTTTAACTAAAGATCAGTAAAAACAAAAGTTACACAGAAAAAACTAAAAACGAATTTCAATTAAAAATTTTATTGAATTAATTAATATTTTAATTGATTTTGCACCTACCTCTGAAATGATAGTATTAACTAAAAAAATTTGCAGACAGTTTATTAAAACTCTTTCCATTAAAATAATAATAATATCAATTAAAAGAGTTATTGTTTTTCTTTACAACCTCAATTAAAAAGTTTAGTTAAATTGATTAAAACTTTAATTATAACTTGAGAAGAAAACAATGGTAGTTTTAATTGAAAACTCGTATTTTTTTATTTTTGTTATATGCCCCCCCATTAAATAAAAAAGAAATGTAGGTTTGTAAATTAAATTGACATTTTATTTATAATAAAATTAAAGCTTTTTAATATAAAAATGTATTACAATAAAACAAATAAAAGTAAAGACAAAATTTTTGTTTTGCTCGTCTTGTCTTGAACTTTTTTTTATAATTGAATTGCTTTCTTAAAAAAATCACACACAACTTTAAAATGATAGTTTAATGACACTTATACTTATTGAACATTTAATTATTTACAAAAATAATAGTTTAATTGTCCTTTTTCGATAAGGTTTATTTAAATCCACATGTGCACTTTTATTATTCTTTTTTTTTACAAATTAAATTATATATTGATATAATTAAACCTTTGTTTGAGTATTTAATCTAAATAAAATAAAAAAAAAATAGTCAAATTTTTAGAAATTTTGTTTACATGTTGTCAACACTGTATGGATATATTAGAAAATTCAATAAATTTTTTAATTAAATCAATTAAAAAAATTGTTTAAATTGCCATTGATATTCAAACAATCGTTTAATTAGATATTTTTGGCCCTTAATTTTTTCTGTGTATATATTCATTTATTTGAAATTATTTCAGTTTTTTTGATTTGTTTTGTTTTTTTTTCTTCTACAAAATGTATATATACAGACACATTTGTGTAAATTTGTTCAATTTCTTGTTGTTTGAATTGAAATAATTTTGTATATAAACAAATCATTTTAATAAAAAAAAAACAAACACGAATTTTTAGAATATTTTTTGAAAAAAATAATTTAAATTCATAATAACTCCCAGCAAAAATAATGCGAAGTAGTTCCAAATAAACAACATTTTCATTACACACAAAGTAGCTACTACTACTGATTTTTCTGATCTAATGCTGGTCTTTTAGATCAGTTCCTAAACTTAGCATATAATGTCATCATATACAAGGCTAACTAGTAGGGTATTCAATCGGTTAACCGTTACTCGATTAATCGATGAATTTTCCTCAAACAACTGTTCGAGTAAATTAAAATGGACAATTTCGAGTAACGAATAACTCGAACAGTTTTGGTCGATTAATCGAGTTAATCGAGTAAATCAAAATATGTAATATTTCAGTTTATATTTCATTTAAAAACTTAACCTGTTTCATATTTTTTAAAAACAATTTTTTTCTACTTTCAAATTCCAGACAAATTTTAAATCGAAAACATATTTTGTTGTTCAATATGAACGTAGTATAAAATATAGAGCAATGTGTCAGTTGCCGTGTTAATTTACATATTATATATGTGAAGTAGGGCTACAACTTTTTTACGTGGCACCACTATATAGGCAATACTGATTAAAAATTATTGTCTTTGGTAATTTGGAGAAAAGACGTTCGTCACAGAGACCAGTGACTAAAATATTACATTTTTTTTAGCACTTTCTAAAGATATTTTTAAAATATCCTTGAACAATTACAGAATTATACTCAAAAAAATGCTCGAAAATATAAAAAAAATTTACACCCAAAGGTCTGATTTCCATAAATGAAGAGAGATGTTTAAGTATCTAAATATTCAACAAAATAAAATCGCAACAATCGCAAAACCATTAATTTGTGTTACATTTTTTTTGCAGGATTCGAAGTGTACTTAACTTATCATAATTGGCTGGTGTTACAGCTCGGATTGACCGTTCACTCTGTTCTTCAATTCGGATCTATATTCAACTTGATCAAATAAATTAAAAGTTAAAGTGATTTTTACTCTATATTTTTCCTAGGCATAGACTGCTATGCCATATTATTTTTCATATTCTAAAAATCTAAAAGTTATAAATCGAATGTCTTCTTAAAGTCGAACTTTATAAAAACGAAAGAAAAAAAATTTAAAACAGCTCAATTGTATATTGCTTTAGAATATTTTTAAATTAATTTCCCATGCCCCCCGGTAGGCTAGTTGGTAGCGTGCTGGCTTATCAGTGTGGGGTCGTGGGTTAGATTTCCATCACAGAATTTGTGTTTTCTGACCTTTAAATTTGAAAAACAATGATTACAAAATATCAGACTTAACAATAGTTTTCTTTCTTTTCAGTTGAACGAAAAACTATTATTTCGCTTTGTTTTTAAAGCTAGAAAGCTGTTTAAAAGTTTTTTTTTTTTTCAATTATAACATTTTAAGTACTCCTACAGATACATATTATCACTCAGTAAAAAAGATGTGACTTGAAATCATACCTTAATCACTAATTAAAAATAACAAATTAAGTTCTATGAAAAAGAACACCCAAAAATACAATCTTTCATAACCTTACACATGGTACTTTTAATAAAGTGAAGTTTGAGGAATTTGCATTACCTCCGTCCTATGACAACACCATGTTAAAATCATGCGCGTTTCATCTCCATTTGCACTACATCTGAATCCGTATATGTATGTGATGATTTTACTACATCTTTTTTGCACTCTTTTTTCGCTGGGCTGTAACGGAAACAAATAAACTACAATATTTCCTTTTTGTGGTTAAATTCTTATGAAACTTTTAATATATGAAAATAATAAAGAAACTAAAAAAAAATTGTAAATATAAGTAAATTATTTAGAACAAATTTTATCAAAAAATTTAAAAATATATTTATTTGAAAAATAAATTCAGGTTTCTTTATTTTTAACTCAACTGAAAAAACTTTTTTTTTAAATTACAAACAGTAAACTGCATAATATTCTGAGTGTACATTGATTTTTTAGATCTTACATACAGTGTTGACAGGTTTGTTGAGCATAAAATCGTTACATTTTCCAGAAAAAATCGTCAAAATCATTATCATATTTTGAAAAATCATCAAAATAAAAAATATTTTTTAAAGGTTTAATAAAGTTTTAATAAAAAAATAAAAGACAACAATGCTATTCATAGTACAAGTGCTAACGTCAGGCACGTAGCTAGGGGGGTGGGCTTGGGGGCTAGAGCCCCCCCGAAATGATTTGACAAATTTAAAAACTTAATACAATTCGTTAAAAAGTAACAATGTTATTGATAAGTTTAATATGAAAATATAGTTTTATATGGTTCGAATCTTAAAATTTCATTAGAAAACATCGCCTGCAAATGGACGGCTATCATTGTTTTAGTTGATTTTCAACAAAAAGCAATAAATAAAATAATTTCATATGAGATTTCGAAGTCTTTGACTTAAAATATAATCAAAAAATTTGTTTGAGTCAATGCAAACTAAAAATTAAATATGTTTACACAGAAAAAACTAAAATTGAGTCTGAATTAAAATATTTGTTGATTCAGTAAAAGTTTAACTGAATTCGGTCGTGTTGATGCAATTGTAGTAACAACTAAGAAGACAAGAATGGAGCAAAATTGATTATTAATAGGTTTTTTGTTAAAGTTCTGCCTATTATGGAGGCTCTAACTTTTCTAAAACTTCGGGTTCTGATGAGATTAGTTTCGTAGAAAAAATTTAATATGATGTCATATATAGTTGCGTATAATCGTATATTGCATTTAGAATACGCTAAAACTAATCCAATTAATAATTACGTTATATTTATATACCTAAACATTGCAAAATAATATATATTTTGATATTATATCATATTTAAAAAACACAATTGTATTTAAGATAAAATTGTATATTACACCATGCAGAGTTACACTAGAAAATTTGTCAATCATGTTTTGGATGTATATATGTATTACATCAATACAATAGTACAATTAATTGTATAATTTTGTCTATAACTTTATACACAAAATTTACCCCAATTTTTGTCTTTTGAATTGATTTCTTTCTGGTTCTTAACCCTTGTTTCATTTGTAAGATTATGAGTTCCTAATTTAGTCTTAGATTTTTTTCAATGTTAAACTCTAAATTCAGTTTCAACGTTTTTTTCTGTGTTTGTTATTCAATGGTGTAAGTTACTAACTGCCACAAAATCTTCATTTTCATTATATCTTCATTTTCAAATTTTTTTCTCAAAACAACTTATGTTTTTTGGTAATTTCAAGAGAATTTTTTGAATATAATAAAATGTCCAAATGGAAAGGAATTTGTTACAAATTATAAAGTTGTAAACCTTTTGCAAGTGGCTAAAGTCTAAAAGGATTAATAGATATTTCGGATTTTCATGAAGTTTTAAAATCAAAAACCTTAGACAACTATAGCTCATTTTGTATATATCAGTATTAGTTCAGATATAAATTTATACCGCTGTATAAATCGTATTAAATCGTATCGCGTCATTATTCGGATGTTATTTAATCTGATATTATCAAATCAAAACTAAACTGATGCAAACTTATATAGTTATTATGCCCATTTCTCTGATAAAACTGTATTAAGACTCATATTAAATTTCGAATGATTATATAAAGCATAATATTCATTTTAATCGGGTTATTAGAAGTTGAAACTTTTTACTTCTTTTACATTTATCAAGTTTTAGCTACCCTAGACGTATATTAGCACATAAAAATATAAAGTAACGCAATTTTATTTTTCGCGGTTTTCAAAAAGTTTTCCGCATAATCCTTTTTTTATTTAATTAAACTAAAAATTAATATTTGACGTGTTTCGCGATATAAACATCAAAATTCGCAAAATAATGAACAAAATAAGTAAAAAATTAAAAATGCACTTTATGCGGGAGGTTTTTGTTTCAAAATGACCTGAGAAAGCGATTTCTATTATTAATACATGATTACCCATTACGTGTAGGTAAAAATTTAGCAAACAAGAAAAAAAAAGCTGTTACTCTAGTGTACAAAAAAACAAAATATATATATAATCAAAATAAAAAATCGAAAAGCCCCCCCCCCCCCCCCCCCGAAACAAATTCCAAGCTACGTGCCTGGCTAACGTGCTATCGTTGTAATATAACACGAGTTTCGACTCTATTTTTTAACCTCGAAAATCATGATATTTTACAACGATAGCAATTTACCACTTGAATTACACTGATTTACACAGAAAAATCTCTCGTCAAATGACCTAGTTTAGGTTGTAAGTCTAGCTGAGTATATTATAAAACCGGATTGAGAATTATTAATATACCCTCAAATTTTCGAGATAATGGTAAAGGCGTATTTTTGCGACTGGCGCATTTAAACATTTGTTAATTTGTCCATTTTTTATCCGATTTAAAATTTTTAAACGGTATTTGAAAGAAAATTACCTGATCTTTCTAAAAATATATAATATAAGTACACTCAAAAAAATAAGTTAGTAGAAAAGTCAGTGAAACATCTTGTAAATCAGGTATACTATTTTTCAGCAATTTTTTTTGCTAAAATTATGTTTTAAACTAAAATTTTAGTTATACTTAGTCAGCACTTAACTGTTTTGAACTAATGTTTTACTAATACTTTACTAATGTTTTACTAATTTATTTTGCTAAAAAAATGTGCTGACTAGCACATCAATAGTGTGAACAACAAGCAGATTAAAAGTTATACCCAGAATGAATTAGATGTCAAGGTGTAGTAGTGACGAGAAAAATTATACTAACAAGTACAACTCTAGTAAAACACTTAAAAAAAAATCATGCATGGAAGATTTTGTATCTGTTTTTCATACATAAAACAAAATTGTGGATTGAAACAACTTAAAATTTGCGTTTTCACCGGCATGTGAAATTAATTGTCTATTAATTAAGTAAAAGACAAAATAAAATATATAAATTTAAAAATGATCAAACGTTTATTTCAGTCAAAATGAGTGGTCAAGTGGATAACAAATATACGGCAGGTAGACAGACTAAAGTGAAAGACATACATCTTAGGTAAATTGTTATGTTTCCTTTTTCTTATTGCAAAAAAACGGATTGTATATGTTACATTTTGTTATTTTTTCGTTTCGTTTCTATAATGCTCTGCTGCATTAGCGTTCCTTTAAAAGATAGCACCATTTAGACAACCAATGATGTAAGTAGTTGAAAGATAAATTATTTTAAAAAGAATCACAAAAATATGTTCTATGATTTTCAGCAAAATAAATTAACTAAAGTAAAAATTTTCTACAAATTTTTTTTAAGTCTACTAATATTCAGCAAAAATTTTATTTATGTTTAGCAAGGGTTTTTTAATTTTTAATCCACTAAGTTTTAGCAAAACTTTTGCTGAATCTACTAATTTTGTTGCTAAAAATCAGCTCGCTGATTTTCAGCAAAAGATTTTGCTGTCATTAGCAATTTTTTTTTGCAAGCACCATCCTGACTCAAATTTTGCTGACTCAGCAAAATTTTTTGCTGACTTTACTAACTTTTTTATTTGAGTGTAGATAGATAATATAAGTAGGTAGAGACTTGTTTAATAAAAAATAAAATTTTCTACACTTTTTCATATACACTCAAAAAAATAAGTTAGTAGAAAAGTTAGTAAAACGTCTTGTAAATCAGGTATACTATTTTTTAGCAAAATTTTTTGCTAAATTCGTGTTTTCAGCTAAAATTGTTGTTATACTTATTCAGCACTTAACTGTTTTATACTAATGCTTTACTAATATACTAATGTTTTACAAATTAATTTTGCTAAAAAAAAATTGTACTGATAAGCACATTAATAGTGTGGACGACAACCAGATTGAAAGATATACGCAGAATGAAGTAGATGTCGCGGAATGTCAAGATGTAGTAGAGAAGAGGAAAATGATACTAAAAAGTACAACTCTAATAAGACATATAAAAAAATCAACAATGGAAGTTTTTGTATCTCTTTTTCATACATAAAACAAAATTGAGGTTTAAAACAACTTAAATTTTGCATTGTCACCGGCTTGTGAAAATAATTGTCTATTAATTAAATAAAAGACAAAATAAAATATTTATTTATTTAAACTTTTATATTATATATAACTTATAGATTAATGGTCAAATTGCAAACAACCATATACAGAAATGTAGACAGAGTAAAGCGAAAGACAAAGACACACATCTTAGGTAGATTTTTATGGTTCCTTTTTCTTATTGCAAAAAAGGGTTGGTTTTTTAGTTTGGTTTGTTTTTGTTTATTTTTTCGTTTCGTTTCTATAATTATCTTCGGCAGTTGTGTCCTTTAAAAGATAGCAGCATTTAGACAACCATTGATGTAAGTAATTGAAAGAAAATTTTTGTTATGTTATATATATTTATTTCTATATATTTTCAGATATTAAATTAATTCATGTCGTCAATGTGGGAAAATGAAAATTGTTATATTTCGTTATTATAGTAAATTATTTTTAAAAGAATCACAAAAATATGTTTTATGATTTTCAGCAAATAAATTAACTAAATTACAATTTTTCTACAAATTTTTTGCGTTTTTTTCAGTCTACTAAAATTCAGCAAAAAATTTATTAATTTTTACCAACGCTTATTTATTTCTAATCTACTAAGTGTTAGCAAAACTTTTGCTGAATCTACAAATTTTGTTGCTAAAAATTTACTGAAACTTATATTTCAGTAAATTTAACTAAAATTGTAATTTGTTTTTACTGTTAAAATATTAAACCACAATTGATATAAAAACTAACCATATAGGCAGGAAAAAGTAAACAAACATTTATTTGTTTTATTTAAAAAAAAAAAAAACTGCTGTTTAAAATGAATGTAAAATCATAATACAGTAATATAATGTGGTTTGTTTTTCAAATGAACTACAATTGTAGTCAAAACTGAAATTTCTTCTTCAAATGACTGTTTTTTCACTTAAAAATAAATACACTGTTTTACAACTTAAACAACTTCAAATATTTACAGCAGCAGTTCCATGAGTGGTACATACGATATAAAATTTTGTTTCTTCCTCCTTCTCACGTATGCGTTAGAAAAAACCAAATTCCCTTTTTATATATAGAAAATATACCATAACTTTGTCACTTATTAACCTATTTTAACAAATGAAAACTCATTTTACTCAGCTTTAAAAATATTGCTGTTTTCTAAGAAGATTCCAAAAAACTTTTGTAAAAGTTGAAAAAGTTGTAAAAAAATCTGAAAATTTTAAGTATTATATATTTAGAAAAAGTACCATAACTTTGACAAATTTCAACCGATTTTAACAAATGAAGGCTCATTTTATTCAAGAAACGCTAGTTTTAATAATATTGTTGTTTTAAAAGAAGATTCGAAAAAACACTTGTAGAAGTTAGAAAAGTTGCTAAAAAAATAAAAAATTTAATTATTAATATATAGAAAAAGTACCTTAACTCTGACAATTTTTAACCGATTTTAACAAATGAGGGTCAGTTTTTTAATAAATCGGTACAAATTTACATAATTTTTCACTCAATGTTTCGTTTGTTGTTTTTTTCAACTTCATCAGGAATTTATGTTTATTAAATTGAAATTACTCCAATTAAATATTTCTTTTATATATAAAAAATTTGACAACACGACACAAATTTAAATAAATAAATATATAAATAACCAAAAGTTTTAAAATCACAGCAAACTTCTTAATCCTAAATTCACAGAAACTTAACTAAAGTTGATTTTTAAAATTTTTGATGATTTATATATTTATTTATTTCAATTTGTGTCGTGTTGTCAACTTTTTTTTATAGATAAAATATATATTTAAATTTTCTAATTATTTGAGTTAAGGTTTGTTTTTTTTTTATATATAAAAGTTTTTTTATTTTCAATATTTCGCTACTCCTTTGTGTAGCATATTCAGGAGAATAAATAATTAATTTAATAATAAATAATTAATTTATTTTCCTGAAGATGCTACACAAAGGAGTAGCGAAATATTGAAAATAAAAAACTTTTATATATATAAAAAAAAAACAAACCTTAACTCAAATAATTAGAAAATTTAAAAATAAGAAATAAGGTTAAATAAACGAAAATAATGATAAAATATATATTTAATCGATGTAATTAAAAAAAATAATTTAGTAAACATAAACTCCGGATGAAGTTGGAAAACACAACCATCGAAATGTTGAGTGAAAGATGATGTAAATTGGCTTCATTTATATCTATTTACTAAAAGACTGAACATCAATAGCCCGTAGATAAATCTAAAATACCTAAATAATACACTCAAGAAATTAAAAAGGTCGAAATTACTAAAAATTACTGTTAAAATGACTACAAATGTAGTCAAAAAAAATGTTTATCCATGTAGTGATCTTTAACTATTGATAAAACAACTACAATGGTAGTAAAAACACCTTTCGAAGCGGTCAAAAACAACAAACCTTAAGTAAACCATAAAAACCAGCAACAAAACAATAAAAACATAAAACTACTACATATGAACATAAAACGACTACATATGTTGTAAAAACTACCGTTTTTAACAGTTATTTTTTTCTTTTAATTACAATCAAAATTTGTATTTCCTACATACTATTTAAAATGCAAAGTCAAAATTCCAAACGGTATTTTTATGCATTGGAGATACAATGAAATTTTTTATTTATTATTTTATTTATTATTTGCAAACTATGAACATATCAATAATACCAAATATAAACTAAACGAGAATTTTTAAAAAGTCTACATAATCTTCTGTTTTTAAATAACTAACAAAAATTAATTGTTAACTGCAAAATTACTGTTTTGGTAAATGTTTTTAAAATACTAAAACAACTACTCAAAACAACTGTTACTGAAGTACAATATTTTTGGTTAGTTATTTTTTTTTGAAATCAGTGTCTAAATTAATCTTTTTCATTTTCTCATAGAAAAATTACTACAATAGCAGTTAAAACAACTACTACTGTTACTAAATGAATGACCTACATCTAGTTACTGTAAGAATATTCTGAGTGCATATAAATATGTTTTGCTGACATTTTAAACTTTGTAAAAAAAATCGTCATTTTGGAAATCCGGATAGGGACACGCCTACAGCAGATTGTTTTTCACAATTTGTTAAATAAGTTTTGGGACTTTAGCACATTTAATTACTATAAATGCAATTAATGTTTATCCCGATGAAAATAAATTTAAAATAACAAATATGCAGGTGCTTGTGCAAATTTAAATGTAACTGACACTAATAGAAAACATATGATTTTCTATTGTTGATTTACTTGAATAAACGTCACTACATTGCTAGGTCTGTCAAAAAAACAGAGTAGTATTTGGAAGATGACAAAGCCAATTGTGATAATATTTTGTTGTTGTTTTTGTTTTTTCTTTGATATTTTAAATTTTGAATCTCGCTCCTAGACGAGGACAAGAAATTCTCATTGAGTTTGTGATTTAACATAACAAATATCTCTAGAAATTCTAATAACAAAGTCCCCTGAAGATTTCCTTGGGCAGGAATGAAATCCGGATAGGGACACGCCTACAGCAGATTGTTTTTCACAATTTGTTAAAAAAGTTTTGGGACTTTAGCACATTTAATTACTATAAATACAAAAGTCATTTAGTTATTTTGGGTACTGAAAATCGTTAAAACGACGATAAAACGTCGAACCTGTTAACCTATTAAATATTTGCCCTTAATGCCATATTTCTTCATATTTTAATCTTAAGAACAATGTTTTAAAGATAAAAACTTATTTTTGGGCATATTTTTGTAATTTTTAGAACAAACCCAAATTGTTAGAGTAGAGCATATTTTGCCATTTCTCTGTAAGATTTTATTATTTGTAAATGTTTTTTTTTATCAAAATTTTTATATAGTATTTTTAATAAAATGTTGCTAAGAGTCATCAATTCTTAGCGACTTACCGTATTTTCAAAGCAAAAAAATTATATATTTTACGGTTATTTTTAAACAGGTTTCAAAATGTTTGAAATATTTTGCGATTTATTGCAAAAATTGTTTAACATTTTTATAACTTATCTTTTTTTTCAGCGATTTATTAGTTTAATATAGCGATATTTCCTAAAATTAGTTAAATTTTCCAAAAAATAAAAAAAGTATTTTTTTAAATTATTCGTTTTATTCGATTAATCGTTCAAATTTTTTTCAAATTATTCGTGTTCGAAAATTATGATTTTTAAATTGTTCGTTCGAAATTTGTTTTTTTTCTTTAGATTTTACGAATAATTTTTATTCGAGTGACAACCCTAGTTACGATATTATAATAAATTAAATGCGTAAAATTTTTGATAAATTTTTTTTCGAAGGCAATTTGATTATTCAAACAACAACCTTTCACATATAAAGTTGGTATGCATGCAAAAAAAAAATATAATAAAGTGTTTAATTAATTCTTATAAATGATAAATAAACTGTCTTGGTTTTTTACAATTTAGTTTATTTTTATAGCTGGTGGCAATTTTTTGTCTCCAAAATACGTCAAGTTATGTCATGTTCAATAGAGTTTGAGAAAATAATAGTGCATATTTATGCAAATTTTATTTATAACAAAAAAAAAAATAAGTTAAATTTTTCTTGTCATGTTTTCATTCATTATTTTGTATAAAACATGTCATGTTATTTGTTGATTTGTAATGTTTACTAAAAAAAAATTATGACAATAAATTTAATAGTTTCTTATAAATAAAATAAATGAGTTTAAATGTTTTACATATCACAACTATAACCTCCTGTTACTTAAAGTTTTATAAATGCATAATATGCAAGCAGAGTTTTAAAAGAATGTTAAGAGTTTTCGTTATGAACCATATCTCAAGATTTAATATGGCATTTAAAGTTAAATGCTAAATACGGGGTTTACCCAAAATAGTGTTAAGGAAAAAAGAACTTTTGTAACATAATAAATATAAAGAGCATTAATACGTGTTTTGGCAAAATGCGAGTTTAGCATAAACTTGTGAACGCCATGCCATATAGGAGTTCAAAAAAATAAAATTTTTTATAGAATTAGAAAATTTTTGGTTAGGAAAAATGTCTCACGATCTAATATGACATTCACACCTAAATGCTAAACATGAGTTTGGCCCAAACGATCGTAAAAATAGAACTTTTGTAAAACCCAGAAAAAATTATTGACAAAAAAATTTCATTTAAAAATTTCATTTAAACTTTTGTTTGATTTCAAACACACTTTCAATCAAAAGTTTAATAATATGTATTATATGTTTAATTGAAAATTAAGTTGGTAAAACAAAGAAAAAAATCCCAAAATTAAATTAAAAAATTCGCTAATATATAACAACAAATTCGTAAAAACTTGAAAAAACTTTAAAACGTTATTAAAACTTCGGGTTCTGATGAGTTCTTAAGCCAGATCGAAATACTACCCAGTGCTTTCAACGGTGGTATGAGCGTTGGCAGAGCGTTGGATTTCTAAACATTTAAGTGATTTGCCAACCCCAAAATGATAACATCGGGCAGGTCTAGGCCGTTTCTTTTTTAAAACGTTTGCAAATCACTGGCAATAAGCGCTTTGCCAGTACCAAAACCATAATTTTAAAACGTTGGCAAAGCATTGGTAGAACAACCAATAAAGTGATTTTTTAATGATAAAATAAGAGCTTTGCCAACCCTAAAATTATAATACCGGGCAGGGCTTGGCCGTTTCTTTTTTAAAACGTTGGCAAAGCACTGGCAATGAGTACTTCGCCAGAACCAAAATCATAATTTTACAACGTTGGCAAAGCATTGGTAAAACAACTAATAAAGTAAATAATAAATTATTAAAAAACCTGTGTACTTATTATAATTTTTTTAAAAAAATTTATTTTTATTTATTAAAATAATAAAATTATGTAAAAAAATAAACATACAAATTCAATTTCTGCAATAAAAACTAAAATAAAATTCAATTAAAAAAACATTTGTATTCTGACTGTGAATTTGTAATTTTTCATAGAGAAAATTGCAATTTATAAAAAAAAAGATTTTCTTTTAAAATTGGGTAAATTCAAATTTTTAAAATAAAAATTGTGAAATTTTCGAAAAAAAGATTGATTTTTTTATATTTGAAATAAAATTTATAACTCAAATTGATTATAAATTTGAAATTAAAGTTTTTAATTAAATTAAGAATATTAGGTATGAAAACGAGATTTATTTATGAACTGTATAGTCCTACTGTGTAATTTACTTAAGTAAAGAGTTGTATTATTTCTTATTGAATGATTTTCGTCATTTGAACAGAACTCATAATAGGCTTGCTACAGTTAAGTTAATTACAAAAAACTGGATATTTTTTTTAAGTACGATTTTTTTACCACAATTTTAATAAAGAAAGAAATTTGAAAATAAATGCCTTAAGTAAAATTGGTGTTATATGTTTTAGTAAATCGAGCACTGGCAAAGCACTTTTGGCCAGCGTTGGGAAAGCGTTGTGAACAAGGGCTGTGCTACTGTTTTTATTATGTTAACGGTTGTAAATTTTGTAAATAAGTACTGGCAATGCACTTTTTGCCAATGTTGGGAAAGCGTTCTAAGCCAGTGTTGTGCCAGTGCTTCTATTATTTTTACAATTGTAAATTGCAACGCATTTTTTACTAACGTTGGCAGAGCGTTGTAAATCAGTGCTTTGACAGCACTTTATTTGTTGGACCATTGGCAAACAGTGCTCTGCCAGTGCTTGATTTTTCAGACCATTAGCAATTTCTGGCTGGGTAGTAGCTACCTAGCTAATATGTTTGATTTGCTTTATTTGTGTAAATATACGGAGGTTGGAAGCTCGTTATAAATTAAAAATAATCTCGATGTATATAAAAACAAAAAACTAACAAAACTGTAGAAAATTTTAGTTTTGTGTTTGGTCTCAAATTACTCCTAATCCAAAAATAATAACCAATTTATAGATATCAATCAATATCAACTTATAGATACCAATAGACACAAAAATGAAAGATTTGGCTTGGGTTGACATTTTCAGGGTCTGGAACTATAAGGATACAATTTATAAGTATTCCTAAAAAGCTACATCTCTCTAGTATCAATCACAATGAGTTTTGTTAAAATCAATCTGAAAGCTTTTCTAAAATAGCAATGAGTATACATAGATGTGACATAAATAAAATATTGATCGTAGAAGGGTTTTAAATATCGCAACACGTTTGTTTCGCTAAATTTAGAACGTCATTCTAATTTTTTTCATTTAGTTTTTATACAAATTTTAAAATTAAATTTTAAAAATTTGTCGATGCAAGTTTTACACATTTTTGAGCGAAGAAATTATGGAAAAAAAAAACAATTATTTGTGTTTCATAAATTTTTTTTTTCTGTAGATTTCATTTTCTATTGAACATATCAACTGAAATTAGGAATTGCAAAAATTATATTTCTAGGCCCACTAATTCTTTACAGTTATCCAGAAAAAATCGTCTGAAATTTTTTATATAAAAAAGTTTAAAATTGAGTGTTTTTCACACAAAATTTCTAGGCGTATTAGTCTATTTATTTTTGAAAAAAACATTTACTAAAAATTTATCAAATGGATTTTAAAATAATGGAGTCATTCATAAAACTGCGTAGGTACATACCTTTAAAATTTTTGTCACATTTTTAATGCTTTTCGTTCGTTTCTTAAATTCCTGTATCATTTCTACGGAAAAATATTCTTTTATACGTATGTACATAAAATTGATTATCCCAGGAAAACTTCCTATTACCATAGAATGGGAAATGGAAGAAGAAAACAAGAATCAGAAGTACTTATAGTTGAGGCCAAGATCACCTGATTTTAACATGGGGGTGTCATAGGAGGCAAGGCCTTGCCTTGTGCTTAGATATAGGGACAAAAATAAGACGTTACAAAATATGTAGCGAAATCACCAGTTACACATAAGTACTTATTTCATTTCTTATTTGTAGCATCAAAAGTAATGCTTAAAGCCATTATATGACGTATTACTTGTAAGGATGTTAATAAGTAGTTATTTATAGGTGCAAAAATAAGTACGTATTAACATGTACCTAAATAAGCAGGTATTAATAGGCAATAAAATAACTAGTTATTAATAAGGACAATTATAACTAGTTATTAATAGGTTTATGTATAACTATATATTTGTTTGCTTAAATAAATTGCATTTAAATTATTAATTATGATATATTATGAATCTTTATAAATATACCTTACAAAAAAGTAGTTACTTATTACCTTACAAGTACCTTATTTCTTTGGCCCTTCCTAATAAGCAGGTATATAACACAATATTAGTAAGACATGATTGTTTAGCTTCCAAAATAAGTAGTGATGTATGTTCATATCAGTAAGGTATTATTTCAGACCTACAAAATAACAACAAATGTAATGGATAGTCATTACTACGAAAGGTCTGAAATAAGTGATAATAAGTAACTTATTATTTTTGCTATTCCAAATAAGCAGATATTTAACACAATATTAGTAAGGCGTTGTTTTTTATCTTACAAATAAGCAGTTACATATATTCATATTAGTAAGGTATTATTTCGGACCTTCAAAATAACAAAAACTGGAATGGATAGTCATTACCTACCCATTACCAAAGTTTTGCTGGGATGTTATAATAACCAATCAAAACAATTATTAATTTTTCTTTTTTAAATGTTTGAAACATAAGAACAAAAATACAAAACAAATGATATAAACAACTTTGCAGGGTTGTTAAAACATTTTTGACACTATAGTGAAAAAACAGGAAGTTTACACCTTATACGACATTACATAAATCCGCCTAATATTTTTAAATTTATATTTTGGGTTTAATTGAAGTGAAATTGATTGAAGTAACACAGCAAAAATTTACAGAACGTGTTACCTCTGAACCTGTTTTAGAACAGCTGCTTTAACCACCAGTTACATGGAACTGGCTCTAGAACAGGTTCCTGGCAGTCTAAATGTAAGGATTCACTGTCCTAGAACCAGTTTTATAACTAGTTCTAGAACCGGTTCTAAAGCAACCTTTTGTTGTTTGGAGGTAAAAAAACCCATTGTAAATAGGACAAACTCCATACAAAAATAATCGGTTGTAGAACAGAAATTGGACCCTGTTATAATACAGTATAAGTACCATTTTACTTTAAAAAAAAACGAAAACTAAAAACATATAAATTAGAGTTTCCAAATTATTTGATAAATCAGGTTTTTGCTATTTCTCCGATTTTTAGAAATCGGTTTATGAAAAAGGTCGATTTTCGTTATATGAGAAACCGGCTTTCGGTTCGACTCGAATAATTCAGCGTTTTCAATCTAAAAATTTTAGAGAAATAAACATTTTTTAAAATAATTTGCAAGAGTTTACTTAATTTTAAATAAAAAAATGAACGGTTTACTTTTCTGGCCATTTTTTTAGCTTAAGTAAAGTCATTCTTCACTTAGATATGAACCATGCTTCACTTTATTGCAAATTGATTAAAATTGCATAAAATAAACAAAAATAATTCTTAAATTTTTCTTTATTTGCTATTCATCTTTGTTTATCATTATATGACAACTTTTCTCCTAAATCAATTAAGTAATATAAAATAAAATAAGAAAATCCTGAATTTTCGACCAGTGCCGTATTGGGCCAACTGTCATTTAAGAAGTTGATTTGAATTTGAACAAAAGATTTCATTCTTTTAAAGTTTACGAATGCACTGCTTATAAACTTCTTAAAAATGATTAATGTTTATGACCTGATTTCTTAACAATTGAATGTTTTTCTTAAATATTTTATTTTGTTCAAACTTATGACAATTTTGTATGTAGTATTAACATATTATCATCAACAATGTAAAGTTAATTGTTAAAATTGTATATTTGTTTAAATAATCCATAAATCATTGACACCGGACGCTTTAAATGATAACATTGTATTCAAAATAAATACCATTCGAAACACGTTCTTATTTCCAACTGGGTGATTAGAACTTTATAAAAGCTTTTATATTTTTTTGTTCTAAAGTTCTTTTATAAGCTTTACTGAGAAAATTGTATTTTTGTCACCGGGTTGATAATACGGTCCTGTGGCGCAATGGATAACGCGTCTGACTACGGATCAGAAGATTCCAGGTTCGACTCCTGGCAGGATCGAAGAAGTTTTTTTTTTTTATTTAATAAATAACTGTTATTTTTTTTTTAAAAAAAGTCGCCAAAACTGGATATTGAAAATTGGGTTTTGCAATTGCTCTAATGTTAAAAAGCATTTAAATTTGAATTTTTATTTTACAATTTTTATTTTGTGATTGAAAATTAAAAAAGTGTTGATCTTAACTGCTTTAAATGCGGAAAACATTAGTTATTCATAAAAAAACTTAAGTTTTTCGGAAACGATACATATTTATTCAAATTTTAAAACTAAAATATATAAAATAATATATCATATCGGGACTAACGTGGGAGGCCTCTGAGATGTGAAGACTCAGATCTTAATGAAATTTTAATGTCATAGAGGGCACTTCGCGTAAGCCTTTAACAACCACAGTTTGGGGATACTAAAACTTTCGAAAGGTTTTTATATTTAGATTTATAATAAATTTCGCATAAGGATTTCTGAAATATCTTTTTTTATATCTAATTGTCATTTAGCTACTTTAGAATCGTTTGATATGACACTTTATTTTACGCAATAGTGCTCAAGCAATGTATGTACATACATTATTCAGTTGATTGTGGGAAAAATAAAATCGCAAAATCGGGCTAAAGTTGTAATGTATATTTTTGAAAATATATTTATAAATTTTCCATAGAGTAATTTTGGTCCACTACAGCTTTCAATTTAAAACAAGTAAAGGGTCCACCATCTAACTTTTTTTTTCGACTAGTGCTTATTTCGTTAATGGTAACACTTAGCTAATGTCTGATTTTGACTTTTTTTTTTAAAATGCTTTAAAAAAAACTACTAAATATTTTCTCAAATTTCTTTTTTATTTGAAAGAACAATCGTTCCGGTTAATAATGGAAAATAATTTCATTCAAATGGCTGCCTCGGCTGGCCATGCAGTATGAGCTTCATCTGAAAAGATGATTTTTTGGCAAAATCGGCACCAGAAAAAAAACGTTAGATGGTGGACCCTTTAGTTTTATCCAGAAGAAGATCTACATTTTTCTGGTATGGAATAAAATAAATATTTATTTATTTGGACATATCGCTCATTTACTGCAAGAACACATACGCCTCTTTGGCGTGGTGGACAAAGGTTGAACAACTCGGGGCTCAGATGACTCTTAAGAGGATTTATCGACTGGCATGTATTGCTATCACTGGTGCCTCAAAATCATGTCCGACTGATGCCATTGGAGTCATGCTGGGTATTCCTCCTTTGCATATTTCTGTAAAGGAGAACGCGTGCATGGGATCCCTAAGGCTGCGGGAGATTGGCAGCATGAGGCGTGGGGATCTGAAGGGGCATCTTGAGATTGCGAAAATGTTCGCTGATGACCCGGTTGTTAGGGTCAGTGACAAGATACTGCCTGTGCAAGTATTTGTTAGGCACTTCGTTGTTGTGATTTTCGACAGGAGCACGTGGTTGAATGGATCTTGGGTACCGGAGGTTGGTGCACAGGTCTGGTTCACGGATATCTCGAAACAGTCGAACATGGATACGGGGGCGGGTGTCGTTGGACCCGGATTTCAGCGTGCTCTGCCCATGGGCAAATATCCCTCCGTTTTTCAGGCTGAGGTCTTCGCTATCTGTATCTGTGTGGAAGAGTGTCTGCGGAGGAGGACACGGGGGGCCACGATCTACATTCTATCTGACAGCCAAGCGGCACTTGGTGCCTTGAGGGCTCAAGATGTGTCGTCTGGTCTGGTTAAGGAATGTATCGACTCTCTAAATCGTCTAGGACTTAACAACTCCTTGACACTGGGCTGGGTTCCAGGCCATGAGGGGCATGAGGCCAACGAACGGGCTGACTGTTTAGCCAACTGCGGAGCTCGTCGACAATTCATTGGCCCGGAACCTTCTGCGGCGTACCCAATGGGTATGTCAGAGAGAGGCTCAGAAGATGGAGGGAGTCGGAGTTTGGGGCCTATTGGGCCAGATCGCCTGGGCAGTAACAGGCGAGGCTGTTTATATCTCCCTCTGGGGAGAGATCGCGGAAACTCTTGTCTATGACAAGGGGCGAACTAAGGACCGTAACGGGTTACCTCACAGGACACTGTGGCCTTAGGTATCAATTGTACAAGATGGGACGATCCTCTACGGATACGTGCAGGTTTTGTGAATTGGAACCCGAGACCTCTGAGCATGTTCTCTGCAAATGTCCGAGGCTCTCCGACAGGAGGGTGCGTTATTTTGGTGATCGAATAGTGACGCCATCGGACGTTTGGAACTGTTCACCTGGTAGGATAATTGGCTTCGTAGGGAGCCTGAACCTATAGGGTGTATTCGCTGGCAGCACAAAATACCAATTTCTGGTCGCGGTGCATAGTGCCACTATAATCTAATCTACTGCAAGAACGTCACAACTCAAAAAACATGATTTTTGAGTTAATGACGCAGAACTATTCGTTATAGCACGTATCACATTGTGTAAAAAAGTCGTATTGATATCTTGTATACTCACCTCTTGAGAGAAATTATGTCGTTATTTTTTCTTCAAGGTGGGAGTAAATTGAAAACTTTAAACTAGTTTTCCACAAAAGCAAAATTTTTGAGTTATGACGTTATTGCAGTAATTGAGCAATATGCTATCATATATAATTTTGAATTGCGTTATATCTAATTTTATTCGTACATATTTAGATTGACCATATATAATTTTAATGTCACATACGATTATATATTGGTCAATATGCAATAAGCTGTACTAATATGTGCTATCGTATTAAAAAATTTAGAGGAAACAAGTTTTATATATAAACATACATAAACATATGTATTCACATATAATAGCATACAATAACATATATATTTTTATAAAAAATAATGTTTTTACTAAAAATTTGTTCAAACATGCTAATTTCTGAAATATCGTTTAATGCATTTGTAGACCCCTTAAAGTGTTTTGTATAAATAATAAGCCACTCAATCCAAATTCTGAAGAGGCATTTTCACATTTTAAAAGAAATTTTGTATATTTAGGAGAAATGCTGATTTAATTAGCGGCGGTTAACCGGATTTGTCACAATCGATTAACCGAAAAACCGGTTCCTCAAAAAGTCGGTTTTTTGGAAACACTAGTTTTAATTCTAAAATATTTAATTTGTTTTTCCCGTTTCTTAATTTTTTATTTTTCTATCGATATTATTAAAAAAAATTTTAAGATCTTTCGGTCCAAATCGATTTTCCCATTTTCTTTAGTTCCTTGTCATACATTTCCTCATCAGTTTTTACCAAATTGTAAAGAAAATTACGCCTGACGCTTAAAGTAATATATTGGGCCGCTTTTAGTTCAGTTTTTATGGGTGATATCAGGCTGAGAATACCATGTTTTCGTATAGAATCACCACCACTTTCAGTTTCATGTAGTCCCATTATCAAATTGGAGCTTTTAAGAAAAGTAAGAAAGTAGGAAAATACTTTATATACATAGATACAGATTGAACAATTCGGAGCAAAAATGGTAAATAGGTCAGCAGTCTGGATTCATTATTTTTATTTTTATATTCGCTTTAATTCGACGACCGAGCAGTTAATTTTAAAACTTAACTTAGCATTCAAAAGCTTAAACCATTGCTCAAACTAAAATCCGGCCACTAAAAAAAATTCCCCGAATATTGGCCAAATGCCACTTTTGGTCAGAATTGCTCAGTTGGAGTCTAGTAATTTTAAGGTTTTTGAGTTTTCTTAAATACTTACATCTCGTTTTCACTTCGTCGGTCCATTAAAAAAAAAAAATAGAAGAATTACAGCTATTTCAAATAATTACGAAAATAATTTTTAAAAACAAATTGTCAGTCAGGTTTTATATACACAGAACAAAATTAATCAGAACTTCTTAATTCTTCTTAATTCAAAAAAAGTTAAACTCAAAGAAGAAGTTTGTACACTGATAGAATTTTCTTTCATAGTATTGAATGAATCGATTTCATTAAAATATATTCAGTGATTTAATGAAATTTATGTTTTTTTTTGTACTTTTTGAACTCAAAAAATTATCGCTAAAGTAGAACGCCCAATATTACAAATTACGTCTTTTGTCACACAGAATTAACCAAAACATTAAAATAAATAGATTTGAGACGGTCTCATATAATTTAGTGTATAATGTGTTGATGTGCAATGTTAATAACGTCATAACGTCCAATGACATAATGTCCATGGACGTATAATCGTATAATCGCACGCAGAAATAATTTTATTTCGCGAAGCCGCCTGCCGCGTTCTACGGAGGAAAAAACCCCACACAGATAAGCTTGTTTTTACAAATTACTTGATGTCTTAAAAATATAAAACTTCAATGGATTCGACATCTGATTTGAAAAACAAGTTCTTCTGGGTGGCGTCCTTCGGCCGCTCTTAAGGGTTTTTTTCTCCGTAGAACGCGGCTGGCGGCTTCGTGAAATAAAGTTTTTTCTGCGTGCCACACAAAAGAAACTGCAAAATTACTGATCTGTTTTCACACTGTAGTGTAATGTTCATGGACCTTATGTCACCCCAAAAGTGGCGTAATGTCCATGGACTTTATGTCATTCCACTTGAGGACATATTGTCACATTGCAGAGTGTCATAAAGTCCATGGACATTATGACACTTTTCGAGTGACATAACGTCCATGGACATTATGTCATTGGACGTTATGACATGCCACCAAAATTACCAAAATTCTAGCAAGAACTGCGTTCCTTTTGGTAAAATAACGACAATTTTAAGAACTGTTACAAATGCAAAAAATTTACCAAAATGTAATTTTAATAGAAATGAAATAACTTCCAACAAAAATTAAATAACTCCCAACGATAAAATCACATTTAAAAATGAAAATGAAATAAGTCCCAACAAAAGTGAAATAACTCCCAAAGCCAAAAATGAGTGAAATAACTCCCAACAAAACCTGGTTGGAAATTATTTCATTTGGGAGTTATTTCATAACGAAATAATTTCTAACAGAAAATTGTGAAATAAGTTCTAACACATTGGCAGTTATTTCATAGTGAAATAAATCCCAATTTATATGGAAAATTTTTGGGAGTTATTTCATTTTTTTTTTGGGAGTTATTTCATTTGGGAGTTATTTCACGGTACCAGCCTTGTAAGGATACATAATTACCTTTTACATTATTACAAAACATAAAATAATGACTTAGCAAACATCAATTATATAATGCATGAAATATAAACGTAAAGTGATATTTAAAATATTTTTTTGAAAACCTATATTCAGACACTTTACGTTGTGAATTTTTTTGTAAGCATGAGGGTAATTTATATATTTTTAACATCACAAACGAAAGTTCGAAACACAACAACTAATTTACATTTTAAGCAACCGATTATTATAGTTGGCGAAAGCTCCGTTGGTAGAGTTCTTGTCTGACAATCAGTAAACCCAGGTTCGAATCTCAGCACGACTACGTTATTTATTTAATTCAAAAAAATTTGTAATAATTTGTTTATACATTTTTTTTATGAACATCTATTTATAGACACAGTACTTTTGCCATACCTGTAACCAGTTACTTTACCACCTTTACCAGTTACTTTACCCCCTTTACCAGTTACTTTTCCCCCTTTACTAGGTAATGAGTCCATCCTATACTTTTAGGCTTATCGAATGTAAAATTCATCAGTGAATTAAGGTATATTGTAATGCGTGGAGCAATATTGCGATACATTACTTTACCCATTATTTGGTAATGTGTGGTTTTGCTGGGGTGGGTTAATATATAATGATATTGAATGATAGTGTTAGAATATTTTTCATTAAATTTTACTATTTATATAATGATATGTTTTGGCATATGTAATTATATATAAAAGTGATAGAATTAAATATTATTGATTAATTGTACCATATACACTTTCAAATGATTATATGTACATATATGGTAGAATATATCGAGGGCTTATATTCAATACCGTCTATCTACATTTTCACGAAATTTTTTTATTTATACCAAACTCATCTCTGACCCCATCTGCATGTACTGTAAAAATTTCCGGTGAAAAAAACTATTTTTAGTACTATATATCCTGTATTTTATCATTTGTCTATCTACAAAGATACTTATTTATGAATTTGATGACGGCAATACCGTCTATCTACATCATAGAATTTTGTCGTTTTATTTAATTTCAGGCTATTTCTCTGTTTGATATCTATTTATTCGCTGTTCGTTTTTCGGATACATACTTCTCTTGTCGAACGATCAATACCTACCATAATACGCAAATACAAAATCAAGAACAAAATTATTAAAATGCCATTTGATGCATTACATTTAAAGTATGATTTTTTTAGGAACTATAAGGATACGAACCTTATTCGATTTTCCAGTATTAGACCAGGTCGAGCAAAAAATGATCCGACAGTATCCCAACTAAGATCTCTTTTATATTCCCCAAGTGGTACCATTAAGTTTAAAGTGAATTTTGATCATAATTACACTGAACTACCTATTAGAATAAAGCAATATGAAGGTCACATAGAACCAAAACAATTCTATACCGGTCGACTACCAATTCAGCAAAACAAATGGAAACATTTACATGAGTTAAAGCCGGTAATTCCAGAGGAGTATCACTACTTCTATGATAATCTTAGCCACGCGAAGTAAAAATTATAATAAATTATAATAAAAAAATTATAAATAACATTGTCTTTGAATTTAAACTGGTTAAACAATTCTTCTGAACACACCTACCCTCTATCTGACACCCTTTTTGAGACACCCATGCCAAAAACAAACAAAAACTAGTCAAAAACAACCCTAGCTCCCTAAAGGGTTCAAATGTTAGAACAGGTCCTACTATTTTTCTATCCCCAACATTTCTTGTGAACATATCTACCGCCTATCTCCCACCTTTTTCGGGGTCCCCATACAAAAACCGTAATACAAACTTAATTTTAAAATAAGGCAATACCGTCTATCTACATATTATTTTCCTACACAATGATTTCATTTTGGAGGCAATACCGTCTTTCTATCATAGAAGCTAAAATAACGCGAATTTCAAGAAACTTTTTAGTTAGAACGTTTGTTAGACACATTCTGTTAATATTGTAGAAGATGAGTTCATCGAAATTGTTGCTTATTTGCGAATAAAACAGTTTTTTGGCTCTCCTGAAAAATTGTGTTTTTGTAGATAGACGGTATTGAATATAAGCCCTCGATATGGTCTTATATAGCTCTATATTCATTTCATATGATCAGATATACAATATATGCCAATATATAACATACGATACAATGGTATATGATGATATATTAAGCCATATTAAAAAAACTTTCATAAACTAAGTATAATATGTCAACATATATAGTAATATATTGCCACACATATAAGCATATATAATAATGATATCAAGTTATACATGAGTATATAGAAAGGGTTTTCATCGGGAATTTACATATTTTAAACAATTATTAAATTATCTCTTAATGGGATTTACAATATTTAGAAACGAATAAAAAAGTGAAAAGAAATATATATTTTGAAATGTATTTCTAAATGTTAAGTTCTCATTTTAAACATTATTAGTTCAAATATTAACTCTGACAAAAACTTAACAACGGTCCTGTGGCGCAATGGATAACGCGTCTGACTACGGATCAGAAGATTCCAGGTTCGACTCCTGGCAGGATCGAAAAGTTTTTTTTTTTAAATATTTTTTTTATTATTTTTAACAAAACCTAGGTAGAGCAAATGGATGGTATAGCAAATGGTAGAGTAATGGAACCCATTTATTTTATATATGTACGAATATAAAAACTATGTACCTCAAACCAAAAACATATCAAAGGAAGTAGAAAATTATTTGTTTTAAAATAAATTCAGTTTTTATATTGCGGTCATTTACTTTTTACTCTTAATGATTAATTAAGAACATTTTTTTTTTTAGATAATTTAAGTTTTTTTTTTCATAAATTTGTTTTCATAATTTGTTGCCTGTATGCAATATAATAAGATTAAGTTTAAATTCCATTTCAGTTAAAAAACTTAGTGTGAATGAACTGTTACAATCAGTCTACCCAAGTTCAAAGTCATCTGTAGGTAGACCAGTAGAGTCATTTTAGTTTTGTTTTTTATTATTTTTTTTTAATTGTTTAAAATATCGGATTTTAAACATAAATCACAAATAAACAAAAAAAAAAAATGTTTATATCTTGTTTAACCAAAACAACAACAAAAATGTGTGTCTGCATTAGGGATGGATGGGCACGTGAGCAGAATTTTGCTCGAATCACGAGTGATATGAGTGAAATCCAATTTTACTCTCTTGAGCGTGAGTAAAATTGTGAGTGAGTAGAAATTTTTTCTCGTGAGCGTGAGTGAGTCAAAATTTATTCACGTGCCCATCTCAAGTCTGTATATTATTTCTATTCGCTTAAATATGTCTGCAAATATCGATATTATTATTATTGTGCTGATTATAATACGTTTTTGGGGAGATTTAAAAAAGATTTTATTTCTGTACAGTTGCTGTCAAAATAATAGCACCACTTGTATATACCTCGCTGAATTATAATTGCTTATATTACAATTTATATTTTCTATTTTTGAGCTTAAAAACTGTTTTTTTTTTTAAGATTTTTGAGCTTTAAAATTTTACGATTATTTGAGAGTGAAACATTTTAGATTTTTCTTACTGAAAATGCTTTTTTAGTTCAAAAAAAAAAAAAACAATTTTTATAAATTTTTAAATTAATCCTTAAAAATAAATTTTGTCTTCTACTTATGACAATAAATTTGAAAAATAAAAAGTTTGACAAACTTCACTTAAATTTCAACATTGTTAGATATGTGATCTATTTTCAAAAATTTTTAAAATCGAGTTTAAATTTTGTTGTTTTAACTTTATGATACATTAATAAACCACTATTTAGTGATTTCAAATCCGTTTGCGTTAATGACCTTCTGCAACAGGCGAAAAAGTTATGGCGGTTTAAATTTTAATAGTTGAAACAATTTTAATAAATGTATACCATTGTTTAATATTTTTTTTTTGGCGTTTTCATAAAAATTTACTTCTTATTTTGTGCTTTCTAAAAAAAAATCTTTGTAAAATTTTGTGGCGTTTCAAAAAATTTAATTTTTAACCTAAAATCTCTGTTTAAGCGATATTTAAAAATTATAATTTGTTTTGCAGATTATATTTGAATTTAATGTATGGAAGTTAATTAATAAATTAGAACTATGTGCAGTTTTTTAACATGACACTTTTTAATACTAACTAAAATTCATTTGGCCCATAAAATATGCTCCAAAGAGTTTGGTTAAATTATTGACAAATCGTACAAATAATGATGATTTTTAACAAAACGTGTTTCGATAAAATATTTAATTTTTTTAGCACACAGTCATTTTTCAGAAAAATTTGTGACAGCGATCAATTATATGCCTTGCCACTATTATTTCTAGGTTTTTAAAATCTGCCAATATCATTGCAATTTTTTCACAATTTTCAAAAAGTCCCTATAATTTTAGCATTTCAATCATTTGTATGCTCGCTCCTCTGATTTTATGTTGTAAAATAACAAACTAATTTGGAAAACAAATTTAGAATCAGTGGAACAATATCTGTTAAAAGTATATATCGCGGTTTGAAATTCCTCGCGGTTTGCTATAAAGTGAATTCTATACAAAGTTGGAGGCAAATTTCAAAATGAACTTGGCATATTTTTCCAAATATCTGGGTATACGATAAAATGAATCGGCGTTCGTTGGCGTTTGTGCCATAATAAATGTATTGCCAGTAGACAAAATCGAAAGACTAGTTCTTCAGATTATTTATTCAAAGATGCCGTCAATATTTCCTCGGAAATTATAAACCTGATACGTTTTGTCAGAACAAGAAGCCAATTTTTGGCCAACATTTTCACGTAAAATCTTCTCTTAATCAATATTTCAAACGTTTACTGAATTCAACGTTTATAAAGGACAAAATCTTCGGGAACTCTATTTTTGTTTTAAAACCAAACAATATTTTTAATATCCGTAATTTTAAAATGTTGTCTTTAATTAAAATATTCAAATTGAAACGAAAATTTATGAAATTTTCCAAACAGAATTTTCCCAGTTGTTATGTTATTTGGAAACTTGATTTAAATTCAATTTGTTTAGTAACATTTTTTAAAAGATATGTAAATGAAGGAATTCATGAAACCGAACTCACTACCCAGCAAGAACAGTGACGGTCATATGACCGGTCAAATGACCGAAACTGCTGATGGAAATATCCATCAATGCGTAGAACAAAGTTTCTATCATTTTCTTAAGGGCAATATGAAAAAAGTGATGGAAACTTTGTGTACGTGTGATTTTGCATCTCCCTCTAATTTATAAATTCATAAGTTAGAGGAAGATGCAAGATTTGCATGTGTTAGTTTCGGTCATTCATTTCTTGTAGGGTACCTTTAACAGTGCATAATTACAACATATACCAACCACTATTTAAAAATTTGTATTCCTTAAAAAAGCGCCAGTGAACGGCACAAAAACCACCAAAATTTTTAAAACAAAAAAAAAAAAAAATTGGTTTCAATTTTCGACTACCAAGTATTTAGTTCTTAAGTGATGGCACGCCTATTAAGTACATGTTGCCAGATGTACATAAAATAAAATTATTGGGATTTTGGAGACAGCGTTAACAGTATTAATTAATCGATTAAGTATTAATTAATCGAATGAATGAGTCATTGATCTAATGAATAAAAACCCATTTATGTTGTTAATTTTTTCATACGTTCATAAGTTTTTAATGATTTTTTCATAATTTCATTAAATTAATGTACATTTTTCGATTTTTTTTCCAATAAAAATTTTAAGTTATATGCGTAAAAAAATAATGTTATCATAATTTTTTCTTATATGTAGATTTTGGACTAAAAAAATAATCGTTAAAGTAGCTCAATAGCGCTCAATATTACAAATAAAATAAATTCTTCAGTCTCAAAGAATTGACCCAAACTTTGTTATAAATTGATTTGAGGATGTCTCATATCATTTAGTGTATAAAGTGTTGATATGAAATGTTATTTGACTAAAAAATTCTTAAAAAATGTGCTTAAGTCGACATAAGTGTTTTTGTAAAAAGTCAACAGACATGTAATGAACGCAAAGTTGAGCTTTGTGATTCTTCTGCACAACAATTAAAAATCTATTTCCAACAATGTTTAAGAACAAATAATAAAAAAATATTAAATATGAATGAAAATATTTCATACAAACTATGAATTTTATTTATTTAATCCATGAAAATTTCATAATGTTAATGCTAGATTTAATGAAAAAATGTCTTATGATTAATTCCATGTAAAACCATACAAAATATCGACCCCCTTCATTTTGAATCAAACTTGGTATGTGTCAGTCTTATAAATATGATATAAAGTATAGTTTGGTAGCTCTCACGGTTGTCCAAATATATAATTTTAAAACTTGAAGAAAAAAATCGAAAATTTAACAAAAGTAGTCGTACATACTCGTTCATATATTTTTAACAGTTAAAGCTGTGTGATTCGTTAATGCCTGAAGTCGGAAAGGGTGGAGGAAATCGAGCGGTTGGTTTTATATGTTTTCAGTTACATACTTTATAAATGTTTCATGGGGTCAATGAAGCTTTCCGTTAAAATGGATTTAATGAAACATGGTTCATTGATTCAATGAAACAATTCTTTGAGGACTTTTTCATGTGAAAAGTCATTGTATTAATGAAGGAATTCTTTAATACTACGCACAAAATTCTTCCAATATACACGTGAGAAGGAACCAAAACACCTTGATACAAGCTTCAGTGGATTGATCAGGACGTTAAGGGGGAGGTTTTTTTTCCATTTGAACCCCGTTTTTACCACTTTAATTTACGAAAATTCCAAAAAGTACCTAATCAGTACGTTAGACCATTTTCCATATTTTAAATTTCATATTCGCAGCCAAATGTGTTTGTGGTACAGAGAAAAATTGTGCCACTTGTCAATTGAAATTCTGTTAATTCGACTTATTATGACTGAAATCGTTTGATACAACTGAATTTTGACTTTCACAACAAATTTCAGAATTTTAGTTTCAACACTCAACATATTTAGAAATCTAATTTAAATATGATTTTTTTAATTGATTTTCTTAGTTGTTTCCAATCTAGGGTTGCCATTCGTACTGTTTTAAACAGTACATGTTCTGTTTTTTGAAAAATGTACTGTTTTATTCACAACACCTAAACAGTACGCAAAAGTACTGTTTTTTTGGATTTGTATAAACAAGTTTTTTTGCGTGTACAAAGAATATATATTTTTTTAACCATGTTTTTTTCGTGTGTACAATAGTTTTTTATATAAATTTTTTGAATCTCCCTGTATTAATTCCACTTCGTTTCTTTGTACATATATAAGTTTGGTTTGTTTACTTTTCAAGCAATGGATGTTTGTAAACACAATTTTTTTCATGACACTGCCCAATGCAAAAAGTAATGGCGTCCAAACTAGTAATTTTAGCCAATTTGACGAAATTTAGTCAATTTGATGAAAATTAGTCAATTTTACTTCTTTAGAGGATGTAAACTTGACGAAATTTTGTTGATTTGAATAAAATTTGTTAAATCTTAAAAAAAAATTGACAAAATTTCGTTAAAGATCTACAAAATTTTTTTTGTTGATTTTACCTACGCTATTTGGTTCGGTGTATTAACTTATTTTAAGTAAATATGTGATGTATTGAAGTAAAAGTTATGTTAACAATAAATACAAAAATGTACTGTTTTTTTTTGAAAAGTACTGTTTTTTTTCATCAATATACTTTTTTTCACTTTTCAAATATGGCAACCCTATTCCAATCAAATACACTTTTCTATTCGGTTTGCACTTTATTTCTCTGTGTGCAAAAATATCGCCATAGCGGATGGCTACGTGTGATTAGGAACGCATATACCAAATTTCGTGTTCTTCGCAGACTTATTCCCTTTTTGCCCCTACGAGTAGGAATTCCCATTCGTAGTCTAATCTGGAGGTCCAATTTTCCATGAGTTTTTCCAACATTTGTGGCCGTATATTGGCAATAATGCGCGAATGTTGTCCTCCAAGTAGTCAATCGTTTCGGTCTTATCGGCGTAGACTAGCGAATGCACATATCCCTACAGTAAATAGTTCAGCGGCGTTAAATCGCAAGATCTTGGAGACCAATTCACTGGTCCGAAACGTGAAACTATGTGGTTACCAAACGTTTCCTTCAATAAATCAATTGTGGAACGAGCTATGTAACATGTTGCGCCGTCTTGTTGAAACCACAGCTCCTGCACATCATGGTTGTTCAATTGATGAAGGAAAAAGTCAGTAATAATGCCTCTATAGCGGTCACCATTGACTGTAACGTTCTGACCAGCACCGTTTTTAAAGAAGTACGGATCAATGATTCCACCAGCCCAAAAATCACACCAAACAGTCATGAGGACTATCATCACTCCAAATACAGCAGTTTTGTTTACTCACGTATCCATTTCACTAAAAGTGAGCTTCGTCACTTTCGAACAGAGCCATGATTTTCAAAATAAATTTGCACAATTTGGAATCATTGTTCAAGCGTCAGTCTATTCATGTTGATATGCCAAACCAAACTAAACATAAATCACTTGACAGCTAAAAAAAATGGCCACCACTTAAGTTGCCAACTTAAAGTTCTA
Source organism: Delia radicum (assembly GCA_021234595.1). Lineage (NCBI taxonomy): Eukaryota > Metazoa > Arthropoda > Insecta > Diptera > Anthomyiidae > Delia > Delia radicum. Next base: position 77,037,376 of record CM037853.1, on the reverse strand, counting down.
GCTATACCTGTATAAAAAAACACCCTTTACTATTTCGGTAAGTTAGGTCTTATTAAAAAGAACACATATTCAACATTAGAGCCTTCTAACATAAAGGGTTTGTCCAGTGAAAATTTACAAAAATCCTGTCTTAGTGCTCGTCGACGTAAGAATAGGAACCTACGTGATAAATTTTAACTTCCTAGCTCCAGCGGATTTTGCTAGGGGATGTTGAGTGCGTGAGTCAGTCATTCAATCATTCAGTCAGTCACTTTATTATTTTATAAATATGAATACATTAATGTATATTAATTTAAAAGCCATTTAATTTTCTTAAGTAAAGTTTAACTACGAGTATGTTATATCATTAACGCCCACTTTCCCTTTATGGGGACACCTTGATTTTTGCGATTTTTTCTGGAATTATTTGTCTTACAATTTAAGTAAAATTATTTTCTGAGAGCCAACTAAATTTAGAAATTAAAAAACAAACGTTTTTCTAATCACATAATTTCGTTTTTATTTGAATTCACAGCATTTGACAGCAAATGAAAAAAATAAAATTTGTAAAAATGTTTGGCAAAGGAAATATTTTAGTTTTTAAAATTTTTAATAAAAGTGACATAATATGTAAAATTAATATATATGAAGGGCTTATTGTAAAAACTTGATAAGCCACATTTTACTTTTAGTTTGTTTTTGCCTTTTCAAGGTTAAAAAGATGCATAAAATATGACTTTTGCAGGACGTTTGTACTGTAGGTACTTGCAAAAAGTGTTTAAGCAAAACTTCTATTAAATGTTAATGGATGTCTAGAAAACAGCGAAAATATATAAAACAATAAGTGTAGCTTAACAAGGTTTTACAATAAGCCCTTCTTATTATTTATTCAGACACTAATTAAACCTTTTGAATCGAGTTTTACAATATCGAATCTTGAAACCGTTTGTTTAGGGGAGCGGCTTTTGCTTTTTTCTCCTGAGCAATTTAAAAGAATATCTTTAAAATGTTTTCAATTTTGATATCACTTTATCCTATTTACGGCATTGCCTTTGTCTATCATATAAATATATTTCACTAAATTCTCTTTAACAGCTTTTATTTGGGCGTTAATGGGTTAAACAAAAAGCTATACTTAATTTAAGTTCAAAGTGAACTCAAGTTTAGTTCATACTTGATTTTGAGTGTAACTAAATGTCAAAACATATTTGTGGCCTAAATACTTTTGTCTGACACTGTATTTTAGTCAAAGTTTTTACTTTAGAATAAATAATATGTTTGTGGGCGTATTATATTCCATTAACAGATCTGGTTCTTTTGAAAAATATGGCTATAGTGAGTTTCTTTTGTTGTACTTATATTTATTTCAAATCAATTTGATTCTACAAGTGAAGATGCCAATATATTGAATATAATTATTTCTTTGTTAATTTAATTCTGTTAGTGCGTTTTAAATATTTGTTAATTGATATTTGTTTAAATGTGGGAGGGTGTGTGTAAATAAAAAATATATTAAAAAAAAAAAGATATAAAGATTAGGTGTAAATGAACACACTACAATTCATATGTGTTCATCATAGTGCTAATTAAGTTTTTCAAGATACAAAATTTAATATTGATGCAAGAATAATGATGTCTTAACATGACTAACTGACATTAAGACTAATCGACCCTAATATATTATAATGTCATAAAGCAGGGGTGGGCGCGTAGAGGGCATGCAGGGCCGAATTACTGTTTTCACATTATAACGGGGGGCCGAACTATAATAAATTGATCAACAGAAATCTGCTATGAATACAGCCTGCAACAAATTTAAATTTTTTTCTCACACATAGAAAAATCAATATGTACGAGAAATAGAGTTAATCTGCGTTAGTATTTGTCGGCATCACATCAAAATTCCTTTTAAAAGGATTAATTGTTTCAAAAAGTATTAAAATTCGTGTACTCATTTTAGGATGCCAATATTGGTGTCAAATGAAAGGTGAGAATTAATGCTATTTTTAACAAAAAAATTGGTTATAATTTTTAGGGAATTAAAATTTCCCAAATATCTTTTAAAACATTGAATCATTCAATGTCCTTGATGATTCTAACACGATTCGAATACGCAGGCGGCGGCATTACCGAGATTATTGGACATCTTTGTTCCATTTTGGTAAAAAAAAATTAGCAAGATCGGTTCAGCGGGTAAAAAGTTGTGAGTAAAAATGTGAAGGTATCTCTAAATCTTGCAAGGAAATTGGTGTATTTCTGGATAAATTCATCTCTCGGCGTCTAGTGAATAAAATACATTTTTACCAAACGCTAAAGGTGAATAATATTTTATTTTCATCTCAAGTTTTTTTTAACACATTTTTTTAACACGTTTTTTTAACACATACGCTTTTTTACAAAAGAAAATATTTTTTACAATAAAAAAATTTTTTTTTTCAACATAAAATTTGGTTTATTTGGTAAATAATTAGTTGCCTACACTCAAAAAAAAAAAAGTTAGTAAAGTCAGCAAAAAATTTTAGTTAAGAAAATCTTTTGCTGAAAATCCGCGAGCTGATTTTTAGCAACAAAACTAATAGATTCATCAAAAGTTTTGATAACACTTAATTGATTAAAAATTAAAAAATCATTGCTTTAAATTTACATTTTTGGCTGAATATTAGTTGTCTGAAAAAAGATCGAAACATTTGTAGAAAAATTATACTTGAGTTAATTTATTTGCTGAAACATTTTTTTGCAATTCTTTTAAAAATAATTTACGATAAGTTAGAAAATATAAAAATGTTCATAGTCCATCATTGACGACATGAGTTAATGTAATATCTGAAAATATATATAAATATATATAAAATAAACAAAGTTATCTACATGATGGCATCTTTTAAAACAAGGCAAATGCCGTAGATAATTCGAGAAACGAAATGAAAAATATCAAAGTATGACATATAACATATGCCAATTTAGTAGTTGGACAATTTTAAAACGCATGTAGTTAAAAAAATAATTATTTTTTTTGAAAAAACACAATATAGACTATAGATTATAAATTCACCTTTTTTTAGAGAGCGATCTTCTATTTGGCGTATTTTATGCTTGATACCTCCAATCGTGCTTTGGAAGACATCCATGTCAATTTTGTTTGCACTGCTTTTCCATATTTTTTTCAATTCTTCAGAGCATTTGGCTTCCCAACCATTTTCATACATTTTTTGGCATAAAAGGCCCCAAAAGTACTCATTTGGAGTGCTTTTGGGACTTTTGGAGGATTGACGTATTTCGGTAACATCTTTTTAGCATAACGAGAACTTGCTACATCAAGCGAAAATAATATGTCGTCTTTAGAGTGTCTATCTCTAATAAATTTTTCCAGTTTTACTAAAGATTTATTAATGTAAACATCCGCGTTTACAGCCATAGCTTTCGAATCCTGGATGTAAAGTTGCCGAAATGGCTGCCCCTAGTACTTTTGGTTCAAACTTGGCTTGACGGAATACCGTACCTTGTTTTTTTCAAGTGATCAGAATAAAATCCAGAATTAATACTTCCGTTGTTTCAAGCAGTATTTTTTATCATCCAAAATTATTTAAAAATTTTTTTTCATGAAGTTTTTCCTCAGTTTTCTGCATTTTGTTGGTATTTCTGCCAAATGTTTTTTTTTACTATATTTGGGTATTGTTTTTCTCTGGTAGTATTTCACGTTCATTTGGAGCAAATATTTGCGAATTGTTTAATTGGAAAGGCGAAATTTTCTAGCCAACTTACAATTTGATGCCCCAATTTGATTAACCGTAGATTTTTTCAATTTAATAAGCTCAGATGCACCAATTTATATTTGAATTTTTTCCATTTACTTAGTTGGCATAGGTTACAACTCTTTTTTGCAATAAGAAAAAGGAAACAAATTACCTAAGATGTGTGTCCTTCTCATTCGCTTTAGTTTGTCTACCTGTCACTTCTTTCAAAACGTGTTCTGATGATGGTAACCTAGAAAACTCCCGAAATATATCTATCAACACATTAATGGAAGTGGTCCATTAATAAAATTGAAAACAAAAACTCTATAGATTATTTGTTAGGACAAATCGTAAAAAAAAAATTATAGAGGATGGCCTCGAACATGAATAAAATTTTTATTTTTAAAATGGCCGATATGTGAAATATTTACAGAGATAGGGCAAAATAGATTTTTTTATTTACTGGAGTATATTTTTCGAGGTTTTGATAAATATAAGAAAGCTTTTCTTAAAGTGTAGTATGAATATTCTGACCCACTATCCCGATTTTGGAGGGATTATCCCGCCTTTTTAATGCTGTTCCCGCATTGAATTTCTTTCTCGTTTTCTAAAATAAAATACCGCTTATTCATAAAGTTTGCGGAATAAAATTGCAACAAAACGGAAGACGCTGTAGCTTTTTCTAACTTAAACTTAAAGTCAATTTCACTTTTTTAAAAAACATTGCACTACATTAATTTAATGTAAAAAAAATTGCCCCAATTCTTTCAATTTTGAGGCAGTTTGGAGGTACTTTTTCCATAGCTATTGAAAATTTCGGTGTTGGGTTTTTTTCTGAGCATCTTTTCAAAATTGTTGATTGGATTTTTGGATATTTGTTTGGTCTAAATTTTTAGTTTTATCATTAGTAAAGTTATATCCCTCGAAAAAGTACTTTCTTTGCCATTTATTGACATCTAAGATTAAATGTGACTAATAGTCCTTGTTGCAAATAATGGCGTTTTTGTTCTAGTTGTGAAAAAAATTGGAAATTGAAGATTTAAGGTTACTTCTTACGTTTTAGAAACAGCTCAATGATTCTTTCGGTATCTTTTTTTGTATTCGCATATATTTAGGGAATATTTTAAATGTTTTTCCATCACATTAATCCCCCTTTTCAGGCTGCCTATACGATTTAGCAATTTATATAGCAATTAATATTTTAAGCCAGAATCTCATGGATAAGTCGGTCAAATTGCACTTTGTACCGGAGCAAGGTATACTTATCGTACTTTTTTCTTGTTACTTAGATATCCACTATTCAATATACTACACATGGACTTTTTAGCTGTTCAACCAACAGGAGAAACTGTTTTCGATTTCCTCCAATAAGATTAATTATCAAAAAAATTCAAATTTTTTCTGAAGTTGTTTTTCTTTTTTGCCATTGAAAAAAAAGTATATGCTTGATTTTCATAAAATTGATACAGTAACACGAGAAAACATGTGGTTATCCGAAACTAAAGTCAAAATTTTGATAGTATAATTAACTTTTTTTTATCAGCATTTCGCATACGTTATTTTAGAACTACTCAATAAAGTTTTCAATAACAATAAAAAAACCTTTTCAAAACGTTAGATATAGATCTAGTTATTTTAGAAATAAAGTCATCCGAAAGGGTTTGAGAGAAAATTGTTCTTTCAATTAAAAGTTTCTGTAATGAATGAGATTTTGATAGATTTGAAAATTGAAGATGCAGTAAAAAAAAAAAATACGATTTGGTGGTACTGTACAAAACAATTTTTTGATAAATTGTCAGTCCCATGTAGTTTTTTTTCAAAAAGATAAAGGTTTTTTTGAAATTTAACCATATTTAAGAAATATCTATATTTGAAGAATATAAAATTGAGTCATACATACGAGGGCGGTCCCATAATTAGCCAACCTAACAAAGAAAACGCAACAAATTTGGAAACATTTTTCTTTATGTCTCCACATAATCTCCTTTTAGCTCGACACATGTTTCCTAGCGATATTCATTAGCTTCGATACCCTGTTCATAGTAAGAACTAACTAGCTTCTTAAAATAGCAATAAACTGCTGACTCCACAACTTCATTGTTGGAAAATCTTTTACCACCGAGCCATTCTTTCAAGTTTGAAAATAGAAAATAATCAGAGGGAGCTAAATCTGGCGAATAAGATGCGTGATGAAAAAATTCGAACTTTAATTCATTGATTTTGGCCATCGCAATAGTTTATGTGTTTATGTGTTGTTTTTGTTCTATTGTGAGTAAACGCGGCACCCATCTTGCGCACAGCTTTCTCATCAACAAATTTTCGGTCAATGTGCGATGTATAGCACTTTTTGAAATGCCTATCATTTCTTCCAGTTCACGTTATATCAGACGACGATCATCCAATACCAGTTTTTGTTAACCGTTTCTGGCGTGAACACTTCAATTGGTCGACCACCACGGTGTTTGTCTTGGTAGCTCGTACGTCATCGTTTAAACTCTGCTAAACAATATGTTATAGTCGTAAATGAAGGAGCAGACTCCCCCAGAGAAGTATCTAGCTCGGCTTTAACATCGTCCAACCGAGACATTTGAGACATTTCAAATGAAGGTATTGAATTAAATCTATGTTTACAAATTTACTGATATCGTTTAAATTTAATGGTTTCAAAAAAAAAAAATACTAAACAACGTGGCATCTTGAAACTTAAAACTTATGTTTTATAAGGTTGCCACTTTTCAACAAAGTATTTTTTTTTCAAACTACTGCCGCCATCTATACGTCGGGTAGCCAAGTTTTGGGACCGCCCTCGCACATATACATACAGACATGCATGTAAGTAATTGGGAATTATTATGTTTTGTTATTTAATAAATAAAATATTTAGTCTTTTATTTAATTGCTGATTTTAACAAGTCGATTTTCATTTGCATCAAAACATTTTGCTGAATTTACTAATTTTTTGCTATAAATCAGCTCACTTATTTTCAGCAAAACACTTTCCGAATCAACTAAATTTTTTGCTAACATTAGGGACTTTTTTTTTTGAGTGTGGTTAAAAATATGCTTAATATGAGCATTTGTCTATATAAAAAATAACAAAATAATTTATATAAGTTTAAATTTCAACTTTGTTAACACAAATTGTTAAAAATTTGTCAATTTTAGATTGTCTTCGAATTATCGAGCGATTTTAACTAAAAAATTGCATTATTGAAAAATAAGGATTTTTGCACAATAAATGTAAATTTCCAGCATTTTGCAAGAAAATACCGCTTTTCGTCAGCTGAATTTCGCGATTGGGTCAAAAACAGATTAAGCATGAATAAAGTTTAAATGTGTTCAAGTGTTTTACCAAATTTATTGAGAAATAAATGATTTTTTCTCAGGGTTTCTCAGTTTAAATTTAGAAAAGCCAGCAATTAGGAAATAATTTATTTTGACATCAGATTCATTGTGTTTCTTTGTGGAGCAGTGTAGGCTCCATTTTTAATTGCATTTTGAAATTTTGATTTTTAGTACAGTTTAATTTTCTTACTTACTCCAAATCTATTTTTTGTTTTCTGTAAGTTTTTATTGATTTAATTTTAATTAAAAATTCATTTAATTATTTTTTTTTGTGTACGAAACGATGTTTTGTTTTATTTTTCTTTTGGGGGTTTTTTAGTTTTGTGTTCTGGGGCCGCACGAAGTCTGTTCTGGGGACGCATTTGCCCATGACTGCCATAAAGCAACGCACATAGAGAAGACATCTAATTATTCTGAAAAAATTTTGTAATTTTCAAGATTTTTATTTCGATACTACACATAAAGAATTTTAGGGGATGAAAAATAAGTAAAATTTTCGTTAAACTAATGAAAATTTGCTTCTCAAAATTAACGAAAAATTTCTTAAAATGAATTAAAAATTCATGAAACTAACTTTTTAGTGAGACTTTCAATGATATTTTTCATAAAATTTAATTAGAAGTTTCAATGGACGAGTTCCAGAGCAACTTCATTACTTTGACACAAAATTTTCATTAATACCATACAAATATTTCTCTCAGTGTAAACAGAAATTCTTTGCAAATGTTTACCGAATCTAATATTAATTTATAATAACATCTTTAACTGATAGAATCATTTGATAATATCCACCTATATGGACTTAACGGATAGTTTGGCTGTAGAAATTCCTTAATTCGGTTGTAGCAATACTTCATTTTATATTATCTCCCAAAACTCAAAGTGCATTAAATCAATTTTGAACTGTATATGAAAAATCACTCAAGTCGAAGATCATATATTATAAATTAAGTACGTAATCGCGAGTTTTGGATTACATACAACCCGCTACTGAATAAATCATAAAAAACAGCAATTACCTCAAAAAGTACCTGTAAAAACAAACAAGAAAACAATTTTTTTTTTAAATCTCATAAAATATCAATAAACATTTCATACAGAGTAATAAAACAACCTAAACAAAAGGTGTGAGATACTATAAATTGTAATTGAAAAACTTGCAAGTCTTTGATATGAGCGTGGAAGAGTCATATGAAAAAGTTTCTCCAAATATTATATACATTTTTGAGTACCAGAGATTGATATCGCTTCAAGTGTGAATGAATGTTTTGAAACAACTGAAAAATTATATTTGGTTTTATTTAAACAAATTCGCATTTTTAAAATGACTTTTGCTGGTTAGCTTTTGTGTGGAAGGCACGAAAGAATATGAGTTGGTTTGTTACCCTACGTAAAGTAATAGTCCGTTTTTAGATCGCGTAGAAATTATTTCAATCTAGAATAAATAAAAATAAAGATAGTTCCAATTTGCGCCCGTCTTCTTTTTCGCAATTTTAAATCCTTTTCCGATAGCCTTTTTCACTATATAAAAAAATTTAAGAATAGGGTTTTAAACTTATCGCTTCTAGAACCACAAACTTGGAAGTGAGGCATATTAAAAGAAAAAAAAACAAAAAAATAGTTCCAAAACCCGAATTAGGCGTTGTGGTGTAATGGTTAGCGCGTTGGACTCTTACACAGATGGTCCCGGGTTCGGTGATGGCAACATCAATTATCCCTCATACGTATCGCAGCGTCCCCCTTCAGTGTTCCCATAGCACTTAACCCCACCGAAGTAAAATAATGAATCAGTTCTATGAACCAAAAAGCTTCAATAAGTTCGCCAACTCTCTATCAGGTGGCTAGCAACAACGGTTCTAAGACTTATCATTTCGCGCAAATACAGTGCTGGAATGCTAGAAGCCCTTCATCATTCCGCAACTTTCATCTCTTCTCTTCTATAAAGAGTTTTCCATTTGCTTCTCTTAAAAAAAAAAAAATTAGCGGCAATCCGAACGTCAGTTTATTTCACCTCTTGCTTGGAACCTTGTGATTAATATAATTGTTGATTTGATGAAAAGCTAGACGGCGTTATCTTTTCATGGAATCAGCGCTTATAAGACTATCTACATGGGCAAAGCAAAACGATCTGGAGGTCAAATCGGCAAAAATAGAACTTGCCTAGATACAACATTAGGCATGTGTCCTTGAATAGGAATACAGATGACAGTATGAGAAAGTCCTTATATTAATTTTATACCTGCAGAAGAACTTTTGTTAGGATGTGGGATCTTTAGCCTGATATTATTCACTGGATGTATACGGCGATTCTTTAACCGATATTGAACTATATAAAACTGGCGATCTCGTTAGGTGCGACAACTACCTTGTCTGGGTGTCAGAAGGCACCTCAGGAGAGTTCTGAGGTAACGTTCGCCATCTCTCGATGGACACATGCATATATCAGGTGCTAACTCAGCTTTAGACAGAGACAACGTACTTGGGCTTAAACTTCCATATTGAACTTTCGAGGTAATTATGCCGACCAGGGAGCAATGGGTCGATTGCTGACTCTGTTATTAGGAGTTGTGAAGTGTAGGTCTTTACGGATTGTCCGAATATTGAACTGGTTGACAGGCCCATAAGTTTACCCTGGCGAACTGTACATTCTGGTCTTTATGCGACTTCCAGACAATTGTAGCATTTTCAAGGAAGAAGTCTATGCAATTGACAGGGCCGCGCGGTTAGTAATGAACCTGCGTAAGGCTTTATCATTAATTTGTGGAGAGTCTTGCTGTAAATAGGTCTTAATGCGAGCAGACTACATATATAAAATTCCTTTGACGGATTCTTTGGCTTTCAGGCAGACATGGGTCCCAGTACACGTTAAGGTCATGTGGAACGAATTTCATGGTATGTGTCCAAGGAATGGCTCTGAGTCGGTAGGTGGTCCAATCCAAACAGATGTCCTAGTTCCTCTGGTGGAGCTCTTTGGTATGATAGAGGAGATATCGGATAAGGAGAAGAGGGCGAATTAGACGGCCTTAAGCGATTTTAGGATATCTCAGACCCAATGACCTTTGCCTAATGCAAGGAGAATGGAAAATCCAAGTGCGTAAAGGAAGTCTCTAGGGCTACTGCGCGATAGGCAGAATCAATCTCGCGAGGACTATTGTACGGACTGTGGAAAGAGAAAAATGAGGTAATTCTGCAGCATCTCCAGGAATATGGAGAGAATCGAAAAATTAAATGTACTTTTTCGAACCTGACGTTACTTTTTCAACATAAAATTTATAATTTTTTTCATTTTGAACCTGGACCCGTTTTATCCTTAAGATAAAACAAAGACTTTATCTAATTAGTGATACTCCATTTAAAACTCAAAAGTTGAAAGAGTTTTTAAAGATATTATAACCATTCCCTGAACCTTTTCACATTTAAACCTAAATAATTAAAAATAGTGTTTTGCAATGAAAAATCCAAAAATTATTCCACAAGAGAAATATTTCATTTGTTCCATCAAAAACAAAACTAACATGGGATGTATCCTTTCGGGCAATCGCCGATTTAAATATAATTTTGATAGAGGATAGAGGAGACAAAACTAATCACAATCACACATATTATGAGGCTCCATATCATATCTAAGGGCGGATTTAAAAATTCTTAATTTAAGTATCTTTGGTTTAATACCTAATTTACAAGTAACTCGTTGGAGAAAGAAGGAAATTAAAAATGGCCGGGTGCATTCGAATATGACCTTACTCACTGTTATGATACAGTGCCTACAATAAAACTCGAGTAGCTCGAGTACACCATGAAACTCGATACTTGAATAGTTCGTGCGCAAACTACTCGTCGAGTAGTGGAAGTATAATTTCTGTTCGTTTGATCTCATGTAAAATGTAAATATTAAAGATAAGTATAACAAATGTAAACCTTTTGGAAATTTTAATTTCCAAATAATAATACTAGCAAATCTCACCTTAATTGGAACATTGATTCCTGGACCAACTACTACTCGAAAAAAATCGATCACATCACAAAAATGTAATATTTGTTTTTAATTTAGTACTTTTATGAATTGACTATATTCAGAGAAAGCTTATTTTAAATTTTAAAGTATTCCGATCAAAGTTGCGCAGTCGGTGAACAAGTTTGATGCCATTTTATAAAAAGGACAGACGGGGAAAGGTCTCCTTCTTAATGGGCTGTTTGAGATATATGTTTCTTGGCCTAAAGCACTGATAAGATATTTGTAACCTGCGTTGGCATCTGATAAGACGGTGTTTTTGGATGTTCCTAAGGGCGCGGTATAAAACGGTCAGTGTTCCCCTAAACGGCGTGCTAAAGCTGTAAAATTTAAGATATGTATTTCCGAGGTAATGGCTCTAGAGCTAGGAACTTAAAATGTGGCTACGACGGGATTTTAAGAAATTACTTCGGCGACTATCAGAAAGGGAAAATCCTCCTCCTTGGCGGCCTGGTCAAACCATTTTGGGTAGAAAGCTGAAATTTCGAATATGTGTTCCTTCGGTAGAAAGCTGAAATTTCGAATATGTGTATTCACTGATATGTTACTTCTTGGAATTTCGGCCAGCAACGTGGTAATAATAAAGGTGAAAATGGTAAAAAATTAGTATGTAGTTTCCTCCTCCCTAGTAGACATTTGCTAAGAATCTATTTTTTTAAATTCGTACGTCGCAACGACGGAAAAAATGGGGAAAAAGCCAAATTACTGTGGCTATAAACTGGAAATTTTTATATCTTTTTCCTGGTGCATTAATAAAGTAATTACCCAAATCCCTTTGGCTAGAAACTTAAAATTTACATATGTTTTTCGTGGTGCATTAATGTGGTAATTTTTGAAAATTCCTATATGGACGGGGTTAAAATTGGGTTTAAAAGAAAAAAAGTCTACCCCTTAATCGCCGAGCCTAAACCGCTGAAGCTAGCCACTTAAGATTTGGAATGTAGGAACTTGTTAAGAAAATATACATACTTTTTGGATTTTTGATTAAATCTTAGTATAAGTGGGGCTTAAATTAAACTGGAAAATTCACTACCAAGATTTAACAAATTTATTAAAAGAGGAAATGCATTAGAAAAATAATTTCGTTTTCTTTGAAATATATTCCGGTATTTAAAACTAACGGTGACGAAATTTGGTTTTTTAAGTAATTTTTGTATAATTCTTTGTAGCTCTTGATAGGGTATAATGACGTCGAGGTTGATCGACTTTAAATTTTTTTCAATTTGTTTTGTTCTTATTCACACTTCAAACTAAAAACAATACAGTTGTAGCTACTGCTGTTTTGTTACTACTGCCACTACGACGACGACGATGATGACGACAACGAGCAGCGTCAACGGTACGTACGACTGACTTTTGAAAGCAGCTGGTAAAGTACTTTGCTCGTGTGCATCTCGTGCGCCCAGCCAGTAACCATTTTTAAGCGCAACGAAACGGTTCGTTATACGGAATACTCGAGTTAACCACAAAATCTCCTCGTACATGATCAAATTCAATCAAAAATCTAAAGAATGCTACTTCGACTATTTAAAAGTATCGTCACATAAAAAGAAAAAAACAACTTGTGTCGAGTACTACTCGAAACTTTGTACAATTTTGTTTATTTTGGTTTTGCAAGTCGGTCGGTCGGTCGGTGAATTATTAATACAAATCATCAACTACAAAATTATTGAAATTAAAAATATCTATTTCGGTGTGTGTTAAAAAAAAACATAAATTTTTACAATTATAAATTAAATTATTGTGTTTTTGTTTAAAACAAAACCTGAGAAGTGAGTGAGTGAGATAACTTGTTTTGTTTTTTAATATTTAATAAAACTGTGCAACAAGAAAATTTCAACCTCAATGGTTCAAATGCGAACTGAAAGTGTACCATAACTTATACAACACCCCAAAATGGGTTTTGTAAAACAAGTTCGGCTTTTGCAAAAACACCAGACAGGTGGCTAATATCTACCCAGATTGTTTGTTATCCTGTTTAGTAGTTAAGTATTGAAGATTATAAAAATTGGTTAAGCGGTTTAAAAGTTATGCTTAAAAATGTAAGGACACCTCTAAAATCTTCATACAACTTACTAGAAAATTCTGAGGTGTCTTAAAATGTTCACTCATAACTACTGAACCTCTGCACCGATTTCGATTATTTTTAACACCGAACTGCCCAGAAGAATAACAAATAATTTGGGTGATCATTATAAAAGTACATCGATGTTTCAAAAGGCCATAACATAAAAATCTGAGCTTAATTTTCAAAACCCTTTTGGAGGTTTGTTGAAGCAATAGCGTACTTTAATTTTGCGTTGGAACCATTGAGGCTGATGACAACCACCAACAATTTGTTGCACAGTGTAATTCAAATATTGTATGTGTTTAAATTCTAAAAATGTTTGATTTATTATGCAAATTATATATTGGTTTTTGTTTAAAGTCTAAAATTTGTTTGAGTGAATAAATAATATATATTTTAATCAATACCATAGTGATAAGCTTGGTTTGATAATACAAAACAAAAAATGCCGCCTTTTTTTTTAAAAAATAACAAATTTTAAATTCCGAGACGTTGGAAAAAAAAAGTTTAAAAAAAAATACATTTTTGGTTTCTTTAAATTTTATTTACGAAAAAAAAATTAACAAGAAAACTACGCAGTGGTGAATTAATCCTCAGATTTGAATGATACTTGGATATATTTTAAAGGACAACAAATATTAGATAACAATTTTTTTTACGTGCTCAACCTCAAATTTAGGGTTTAAAAAGTGTAGTCAAAATGTCCCAATTTAATGTTTTTTAAATATATTTCTTTTATAAGTTATTTAACTATAAGTAAATTAGGTATTAAATGAAATATATTTTAAAGACGCATCCACTGGTATATAAAAAATGTTCGTGCATATCCTAACATTTTTGTTATTCAAAAAATTACATTTTCAAATAACAGATTTGTATGGGAAGTTTTTGTTGGTTTGAGTTCAAGATAACATATCGAGGGCCTATATTCAAAACACTCTATCTAAGATTTTCACGAAAATGACTTTTTGATGGTAAAATGTTCAGTAAAACAGCCCTCATGTATGGTGTGAATTTCATAACAAAAATATTTTATTTTTGCTGTTTTATTTGCATTTGTGTTATTTCTCTATCTTACGGAATTAATTTTCCTGAATGCAACACCCTCTATCTTTTCAAATAATAAATTTTCAAATATTTTTTTGGAATAATTTCTTCTTGCAATACATGTTTTCTTACTATTTCAATTCAGAATCGGCGAAAGCCGATTCTGAATTGAATTAAAATGAAAATATTTTATAAATATAAATATAAAAAATAAAATAATGAAAATAAATGGTTAAACTTGCAACTTGCTCAAAAAAAGTGTCTACTTTTAAAGTGTCATCTACGATATTATAGTAAAAAAAAAAAAAAATGTATATGATATTAAAAATCATAATTAAAATATTATTGTCGCGTGATAAACTTACATAATGATAAGTTTAAAATTTAGTTAATAATAAGATTTTAATAATAAACTTTTGATATTTTGTGTGAATAGAATAATAAAGTGGCTTTTAATTCCTTGCAATGTATAGCACCTTAAAAACTGACAAATGGCATAAATGAAATCAAAATAATTTATTTTTATTAAAATGCAAATCCCTCTATCTGATCATTTTCATGCATAAACATTGAATATTTTTGAGAAGCAAAACCCTCTATCTATCATAAAGTCCCCAATAATGCAACATTTTAAAAACCAATTATATGTGAGATTCAGTAGTTGCTTTTAAAAATATTGTAGAATACCGAATTTTAATAACTCAAATATTAAATACGCAAAAAAAAAACAGTTTTTTGGCTCTCCTGAAAAGTTGTGTTTTTTAAGATAGAGGGCTTTGAATATAGGCCCTCGATATAATAATAATTGGTTAATATCATCGAGGAGGTGTCCGGGGGGTTTTTTTTATTTATTTTTGCAATCGTTCGGCTTTAAGATGGCTTTTCCCAAAGAGCTTTTATTGGTCATATTTTAAAAATTTCAAATAAGTGGCGGCCAGCATAGGCAATCAATATGGGTATCAAAATTTATGTTTTCTCGAGTACTTTAATGCAGAGTACAAACGAGTTTGAATTTCTTAAATTTAAGACATGTTTCATACAAAAATGTTGTAATTTTTTTTTTATTTTTTAACCCATAAACTTGCGATTGCTCACTCAAAAAAATATGTTTCTAATATGTTTTTGTTCTCGTTAATATATCCAAGTTGCATTACAATCTTAGGATTCACCACTGTGTAGTTTCCTTGTAAGTTAAGTGTAGAATTTTTTATGATTATTTTTGGCATTCAGTTTTTTTTTTTTTTTTTTAAATTATATTAAATTAACGTTAAAATAAAACAAGAAATACCATAAAAATAAAAAAAAAAATATCTACGTTTCTTCTTTTAATAATTACTTCTTTGGATTTAATTTGGAAATAGAAAACAACATATGGCAGGCTAAATATTGTTTTAGTAAAGAATGCTTACGAAAAATTTTTTACATATTGTTTTTATCACAAATTTGTGTAAAGAAAAATTAAAAATAAAATATATACACTAAATTGAGCACATAAATCTAAAAAATTGAAGCATCGAAAAAAAAAAATTTCCAATTCGTAGCGAAATGAAGCTATTCCCTTTAGGCTACCATAGGTTTGGAACACATTTTTAACAAAAATCAGTAGTTGCTTTTAGCTATGTATATGAAAATAAAACAGTACAGTCAAAAGAACAAAATGTTGTATTATACATCTTTTAGAATAGCCTATTCAAATCTCAAAAACCTCAAACGGTTGGCTATAAAGTGCCGTTTATACCGCAAAACCAGCGACGAAATGTTAAAAGGTTTCAAAATAGCAAGTTTCCACCTTGGCAGTGAAATCTTCAATACAAATTATAACATTGGTTAAAAATACTCAAGACTTATATTTTACTGAGACTTTAAATCCATCTTATTAATTTATGTTACAAAACGAAGCAGTGATTGAACATAAAGATCTATCAGCAGGCGTTTAATTAGCTTATAATAAAATTTGACCAGTTTTAAAGGTGCAATTTTATGTACATAAAATATGTATTTTAAATAGTAAAATATGTGCGTAACATTTAAAAATATGCATTTTATATTTATTTTAATATTTTGAACGTATAAATTTCAAAAATATTCTATTTATAAAATTTATAAATTTTGTAAAAATAGTTTTTATTTTTACACCAAATTTTTTTTAAAAATTTTGCATTTTAATGCAAACTATGCAAAAATATGCATTTATAGCAAAAAATGCAAAAATATGCATTTATAGCAAAATAACAAATCGATGCCTTTTTTTTGTTCTCCAGCTAACGACAACAAACATGTATTACATGAACTTCCGAGCCCTAATAACCATATATAGTCATATATATATAATTCATTATCACATCATATCATAGCTGATCCGAAAAATGGCATACATAAACTAAGATCTAATGGGATCTCATCTGATACAATTTGATCCGAAAAATTGGTCTATCTAATTTGATCAAGTTTTATATAATTTGATAAAATTTGATATAACTTTGTAAAATTCTTTGGATATCCGCTCTACTATTTTGTTTTACATTCCAAATAATAATGCAAATTTAAATATAAATCAAAGGATTGAAAAATTAGACGTGATTTACATTTGACTACCCGAGTAAATTATATATAACGATATATTCTTTAATATAAAAATATATGATCATATAAAATAGCATATGTATCAATATGTATTTATATATAGTAACATTTTCAAAATGTTTTACCAAAAAAAAAAAAAAAATCATCTATAAGCACATCCAATCATGTATACAAAAATGCTATTTTGAATTTGATATATGATAAATGTGGTTGATAAATTTGATTAATTTTTTATAAAACCCAATGCATAGTATTTTATTTGGTTGTAGTGGATATGGCTCAAATGGCTTCGGAAAATAAAATGGAAATCTGAAGATATGGGATTTGGCTCTTTTGTCCTCAGAGAAACTCAAATATAGGAATATTTTTCGTAAGAAGTAAACGCGAAATTTGCTAAAAAACGAAGGAACAGTTGTTAATTTACGTACCTGCGAATATGCTTTGTGTACTTATACATCAAATACAAACCGTATTATGAATCCCCACAATGAGACTGGAATATAATATAATTTAAACCTCGAACAGCTAAGGCTGCCTCAGAGTAGCCTTCATAAAATTAACCTCAAATGAGTCAAATGAGCGTTTTATACTTAGAAATGAATGTATTCCGATAGAAAACTAAATTTGCTAAATATTTTGCGGTTTGGAAGCGAGAAAGCTTTAAAATCAAAATTTTCAAAAATCTAAAAAACCAATTTAAGTTGACTAAAAAATCTTTACAATAAAATTTAAGTAAGATTGAAGCTTTATCTTTAATAATAAGTCCTTACTTTAGTCCAAGGACTCACAGGATTTTATCAGGATTCCTTTAAAGGACATCGTCTTAACTTATAAACTAATAGACGGATTTTTATGAAATTTTGCAGAAAGAAGACTTAAAAGTAAATATTTCAAGTTTTAGTAAAGATTCTTAATTAAATACTAATAAATATTTTTTTGTTAATAGCAAAGCGTTGAAGTTTGAATAATATAAATTTAAGTTTAGATACTTTTTCGCCTAATTTGGATTTTTCCAAAAATCGAAAATCCCGATATCTTCTTTAATAGGAGCAGCAGAAAAAAATTGTTTTTCGAGCGTGGTTACTAGTGTCCGACCGAACAGTTCGGCCAAAAAACTATATTTTGTCGGTTTTTTGATATCTAGAGGCAATGATGACAAATTTTGGTATTGGAAACATGTTTGTTGAGCCGATTTAAATCGATTTTGTGTATAAAATTTAAGAGAAAAGCCAAAGTTTAGCTATAAAGCTAAAAGTTTGGAAGCCGAACTATTTTCAATTTGGCCGAACTTTCTGAGGCCGAACAGTGAATTCATTGCTTAACTACAGACTTTTCTTCAAATTTGACACTCAAAATAGCATCTAAGCAGCCCAATAAACATTTTTCCTTCCGCCAAATTTTTCCATAATGCTTTAAAATACCGAATACAGACCAAATGCATTTTCTGGCCGAACTGTTCGGTCGGACACTAGTGGTTACATCTTGGTAAGAGAAATATTTTTTGTCTAAAACTTCTATTTTATATGCTTTAGTTTTCAAAATGCGACCTAAAATATTTTGGCTCATAAATTCACTCTCGACCTCTTCCTCACTAATCACCCTGAAAAGTACGAAGTGAAAATACTTGCACCTCTCGCCAATTCGGATCACAGTACTATTTCTGCATCTTTTTCATATTCTACTCTTCGTAGCGTTTCCGACTTAGCTCTAGAAAGCTCGTTGGGCCGAGCTCAACGATTTCTTTCGGCATTTTAACTGGAAAATTTGTTTTCTCGACGACAACGTCGATGCCGCTGCAGAAATGGTAGTAAATATTATTATGCTGGAAATGAAACTTTTTATTCCAACGAAGCATATTTCGGCTAAATCAAAACACAAGTGTTGGTTTAACCAGACGTGCAAAATTGCAGTCATATCCAGAGAGGCAGCGTTCAGTAATTGGCGTTCAAAAAGAACGCCGTTACTGATCTGCATCGCAAAAAGGCGAGAACCGAGTGTGCCAAGGTACTTCAACGCGAAAAGGTTCTATACGAACGGCGTCTACGTGCCAAAGTTCTTTCTGCTCCTCGGGGCAGTAAGACCTTTTGGTCGTTTATAAAAAGAGCAATGGATAATGCTAGTTCTTCTATTCCAACTCTTTTAGAGGACGATCAATCATTCACTGACCCGGTTGATAAGGCCAACCTTTTCGCTGAACTTTTTGCAAGAAATTCTTTCTTGCCGGAAAGCGATCAACCACTGCCCGTTCTCGAAAGGGTATCCTATACAATGCCTTTGATTTTCTTTTGGGCCCGTGCAGTCAAAATGGTACTTGCGGATCTCAACGTAAACAAGTCACCGGGGCCGGATGGCATATCAGCAATGGTGCTGAAACAGTGCGCTTTAACGTTGGCACGCCCATTGGCAAAACTTTTCAGCTCTTCGAACCGTGCGGGAATCTTCCCCTAATTCTGGAAGGTGGCCAATGTCCAGCTAATCACTAAAAAGGGTGCGGTTAACAACTGTGAAAATTACAGCCCTATCGCAATTTGCTCTGCGCTCTCCAAAGTGATGGAGACCATGGTTAACCACCATCATGTGAAATATTTAGAGACCAATTCACTTTTGAATGATCGACATCATGGCTTCCGTAGCGGTCGATCTACGGGAGACCTGTTGGCGTTTCTATCGAAACGTTGGAGCTGGTCACTCCGCCACTTTCGTGAGAGTAAAGTGGTTGCATTCAAGTGTCTTGGTTTTCTGAAACGGTGCAAGACTTACTTCACTCCATCCGATCTCCTTACTATTTATACCAGCCATATCCGGCCGAAAATGAAATACAACTCTCATATATGGGCAGGGGCTCCACTGTCTATTCTGAAGCTTCTGGACCGTGTTCAGGGGAGGACGGTGAAGCTTAACAATGACAGTAGTGTATCCAACTCTATCGATTCATTGGAGCATCGTCGGAATGTGGGTTGTGTAACAATTTTCTATCGCTATTACCATGGGCGATGCTCATCTCAGATAAGTAAATTTATTCCACGAGCCAGAGTTTTTATTCGTAATACTCGCTTATCTAGAAGATCACATCCGTTTGTAGTTTATTGTCCTGTGTTTCGCACAACGCATTACAGAGAAAATTCGTTTTTTAGTCGAACGATTCGTATGTGGAACAAACTTCCCGCAGAAGTATTCCCTATTACTTACAATTTAGAAAAATTTAAATCAAATATCCACAACCACTACTCCCTCTTACATCCTTCCCATACCCTATTTCCCTGATCAATACAATGCACCGCATGAGTAGGGGGCATCCCCTGAGTATTGGTTAAATAAAAAAAAAAAAAAAATAGGCAACGATAAAAAATTTTGTTGAAGAACTTATTATTTGTTTTTCGAGTGGAGTACATGGTATGAATTTCGTTGCAAACCATCGTTTGCCAGTTAGAGGGTTAATTTTATATTTTTATGTTTCTGTCTTAAATTAAATAAAATTTTTAAATGCCAATTTTTTTTAATTTTAAGATTTTTCATGCATATTATAGGCGCCTAAACCACACTTTTTTAGTGCATGAAGTTCCTGTCCCTGCTAATGATATATACAAAATGTAAAAATTAGTTCGTAAGCATTCTTTATTTGCCAAGCCTTTTGAATATTGGTTTAGACAAAATACTACATTCATATGTGGTTTTCGTCTATTATTCGACTCATCATCTTCTGCGTCTACTTCAAATTGTTCACATCCATGGGAATTGTTTATAAAAGTTTTTTTTTTTTTTTTTGCTGATGTTATTTTCAAATACAACCAACTTATCTGTCTTTAGTATTGGGTAAGTTTACAAGTTTTGTTGTTTTGTATTATTTTATTTTTAGTTTTGAGTTGAAACATAAATATGGATTTTGATTTTTTTTTTGAATTTGAAATATTCCAACGGAAATGGAGGTGTATTTTAGTTTAGAGTATATGTTGAAATAAATAAATTACAATAAATATTTAACTTTGCGAAATATAAACCATTCACAATAGCAATTTATATTCTAATTAATCTTTATATCGGAAAAAAGGCTATACAACATTTTTTACCGTAATCTCCATAGAAAGAAAAACATGGCTGGGGTAACCATATTCGAAGAACATTATACACTTTTTGGATTTATGTTTGTGACAACTATGTTACTTTCAATTTATAACGAGCTTTCAACCTCCGTATATTTACAAAAATAAAGCAAATCAAACATATTAGCTAGGTTGATACTAGTATTTCGATCTGGCTAAAGATCTCATCAGAACCCGAAGTTTTAGAAAAGCTAGAGCCTATATAATAGGCAGAACTTTAACAAAAAACCTATTAATAATCAATTTTGCTCCATTCTTGTTACTATGTTTGTGATAACAACACTCTTATCTTTTTCTTATTCACAATATGATATTTAAATTACCATATTATGATTCCAAATACATCACGATATTATCATATTATGATTCTGAAAATATTTATCAATTATCATAATATGAGCCCTACAGTATTCGTCCAACATTCCGTTGATGCTTGTTTCAAAAGTTATACATGGCATTTTATGACCTTACATTTTACATCCAGAAACTCTATGGAGCCACTTAAAGATTGGCGGTTTAATTTTTTCAAATTTCAAAAAATCCAAAATCCAATTTTATGTGCGATTTAGTTTTATTGTAGAATGAGAAATATGTAAAAAGTGTGTAAATTTGAATAATCGTATTTTCTTTAATACACTGCGTTGCAAAACTATAATTACACATTAATTTCATAAGTTTAATATAACAGGCTTAAATGTAAAACCAATGGAAAATTAATAATCACCCTGATTGCCTAAGGCGTTGTCGTGTCGATTATAGGGCGTTTTTACAAAACGGTATTGTGTGTGTCGAAAACGACTAAATTGTAACACTGTCGGTAAATCTATTACAATTTCCGTATTGCGTATGTCGTATTTACTGTAAAATTTTTTGAAAATTGTCGTAAAATTTTTAATCACGACAACATTTGAAAATGGCATATAAAGTGCTACATTAAATATTGTCATTTAGAAATACTTTTGAATTAAGTTTATTTAAATTTTAGGGTCAAAATTTCTACCCTAAAACAGTTTGAGAGGCTGGTAGAGCTGATGGGAAAATATACACATTTAGCTTTGCTAAGAGTTTAAAGAAATTCCACATTAAAGATGACTGGAACAAAGTTGGAGAAAAAATTAACAATTTATTACCTCCTCTGCGCACAGACGAATGCTAGAAGAAGGTTGTCTCAAAAAAATTGTTTCCTACTTACTTGCGGCTTGGAAGCGAATATATGTTAGATTGCTGCCTTAATTGTCTTCGCAAGGCAATCAACTCACTTATTCCATAACCTTCCTCTTCATCAGATGATGAAAATGCAGCCACACTTAACATATTTATGGCTTTATTAAGATTTTTTAAGAATAACTAATTTTTAATTTAAATTTAATTTGTATTTGCCACCGAGCAGCTGTTTTTTGTTGACATAATTTTAAATATTTTTTAACAACTCTGTAATATTTATGCTATTACAATATTGTCGTTGTTGTTTTTTTTGCACAGTACCACAAAAATTAAAAACGACAACGCCAGCTGTCGGATTACGACAACGCCTTAGACAATCAGGTTGAATATTTGAGAAAAATACAATTATTTTATTTTTTATTTTATTAGTTAAAAAGGAATAACAAAATCAATTTCATAACTATAAATACATTAAACTTTTTAAATCAAAATTGGCAAAAATTTAAGAAAAATATATTTTAAAGCATCAGTTTTAATAATGTGCGAGGCCTCCTTTTTTTTGTTTTTTTTTTATTCGAAGTTCTTTTGTTATAGATCTCCAAGCATCGATAACTGCTTCTGTTAGATGAAAAGTGCTTTCATATTGACGGTTTTCTGATTAAACTCTATGGGTTAATACTCCCCAAATATTCTCAGTGGAGTTTTGATCCGGAGAGCATGCGGGCCATTCCAATACTCTTATATTTATTGATGATTGCCATTCCATTCTTGTTAGAAAATGCATCCTTCTTCGTTACTATTTTCAATAAATGGCACCAATTTCTCTTCTAATACTGTAATGTACTCAGAAGAATTCATTCTAGTGCTTTGAAATGCCAAATCAACCATATCGACGAAACAAAAAGCACCCCAAACCATTAAGGATCCGCCTCCGAAATTTATTTTTAAAAAATATCGTCCAATACCTGTTAAAACCATCTGGACTATCAAGATTGAACTTTTTCTCATCAGAAAAAATCAGTTTTAAAAGAAATTTATGTTTAAGCAGTTCTACCAACAACAGCGATTATGGACTTACCTTTCTCTGGTTGGTTTGTAAATTTTAGCAAACTTAAGTCGAGCAGTTTTGTGGTGGGGTAATAACTTTGGCAGAGACCTCAGCTTTTGACGAGTAAATTATTTAAGAGCCTACTTATGATTGATTTGGACACATTTACCTTACATTCATCGATTGTCTAATTGAGACTCTTCATTGAGTTGCTGGCACAGTTGATTATTTTACGTCGGTCCCGATCGGAAAGTTTTTTTTTCGGGCCGTCTGTTTTATTTTTACCATATGCTCTGAGATTATTAGCAAAATTTGTGACCGAAAACTTAAGCCACTGAATTTCGCCCTTTGGCAAAATCTCCTACAAGGGGAGTCTCCCGATGTTTTCTCTGCAATCTAATTGAAGTTTGGATATGTGATCAAGATAAAAAGAAAGGTACACGTATTTTTTTTATCGGTTCAATCGCATGTTTCGGAGTTAAAAAGTAGTATCAAAAATGAGCCCATTTGTCGTTTTTCGTCTTATTTCGATTTGTTTTAGAGAAAATTTGGACAAATGGGTTACCAAATGAGAGAGATTTTTAAGACGCTTTAACTGGTGTACGAAACATGTCCGATATCTTTCAAGTATTTTTGTTATTTAAAAAAAAAATGTGTTTTTAGTTATATTACAATCGGCGTTTCGTTAAAGAATTACAGCTGGATTATAGTTATGAACCATCAATTGATTTTGTATTTAAATAGTAAGGCAATGTATCCAATTGTGGCCTGTTCCCTAAAGTGGACCTTTCGTTGCTTTTCGTTTTGTAACATGAATATGTCCAAACTGTAAGCTATCATCGATTATAATGTCATCATATAATTCGTGGTTTTATTGTGTTATTTTCAAAAAACGCGATATGAAGTGTAATTTTTCGAAAATATAAAATGTGAATAACAAACAAGATTTAATTTTTCAAGTCGAATTTTGGTAAACGGTAAGAATTTGATTCAAAATTTTAATAAAACTATTTGAGGCCATAAACAGAAATAATAAATAAAACAAATATGTGAAAATTTTAATTTTCATGATGTTCCCCAAAGTGGACCTTTGATATATTTTCTTGTTTTTTTTTATTTTTTTCTAAGTTTTAGTATTTTTTAAATGGTTAACGCATCACTTTAACTGTTCTTTTCTATTTTGGACAATTTTTCAAAAGGTTTCACAAAATAATATCGCTTGTTTACCGCAATTAAAAAAGTTGAAATTACAAATGGTAAACCCGTAAGCAGCTTTAAACGATACATAAAACGTTCTAATAAACAAAATTAGAATAAATTTTAGTTTAAGTACAAATTTGTATATGTTTTACTTCATTTTCCAACAATTCTATATGCTTAACGAGAGTTTTTTAATTTAGGTCCACTTTAGGATACATGTTCCCTAATGTGGACCTTTTGAGTTGTTTTGAAAATTGTTTTGTAACTTTTTTAAATTAGATCCCACAAGAAAACGCGCTATATCCGAAAAATGCCCAAAAAGTTGACCTATAAGCTGATGTATTTGTATTTGAAATATTCCACTTAGTTTTCTTATATAGCCCAAATACCAGATGTAGATGTACGATACATTAGCTTAAAAACAAAAATAAATTAATGGCTTTTTTTTTTGTTAATGTTATTAATTTTCCATTGTTCTTACATTTATGCCGGTTAAACTCTTCTACTTTTTTTTTTAACTTACGAAATTCATTTAAATTAATGTGTAGCTATAGTTTTACAACGCAGTGTATAATTATAGAGAAGGATAGATCTATTTAAATTTTAATGAATTTAGAGCTAGTTAAGATTATAAAAAAGAGCTGGGATAGCATTTGCAAACACCAAATTATATAAATTTACTGCAAACATACATACACAGTGAGAAATATATACTTTTATTTCTATACTTTTATTTTTCCATACACGCGTTGGCCAGTCTAATAATGTACATTGTACAAACAAATTAATATACAATTTTAACTAAACATTAAATTAATTACTTTCCGAAAAGGAAGAAATACACTTAAAATAAATATCAATAAAACTATCACGTAATTACCAGACAAAATTTTAATGGTCGTATTTGTTTTTGATCGTGAAATAAATACGATAATAAATTTAATTTTCCCAAACATTAGTGGCTACTTATTGGTAAAATAAAATTTCTAATTTCAACAGGATTTTTAAAGCATTCATATTAATTTAAGTTGTCAATTAATAGAGAATAAAATAATATTTTTTTCAAATGCAAAAATTTATTTCGAGTTGGTATTAAGGATACAAAATTGATTTATATATCAGTCATTCCAATGAAGCGCGGCCATTTTTTTAATTTGGGTCTTCCGATTTAAATTAAAATTTGCATTTAGAAACTCTATGGAGCCACTGAAAAATTGGTGTTTTTAGTTTTTCAAATTTCGAAAATCCACGGTTTTATGAGCAAATTAGCTTTTTTAAAAAAGGAAAAATTTACGAAAATTGTATAAGTTTGAATGTTCGTATTGGAATGGTACAGTTCCCTACTTTTTTTTTTTAAATGGGTCGACATTTTTGTTAGATTCAAAAAGAAAAGTATTTTTTACTCAATTTCATTTTTAAAATTTGGCCACTCTCGATTTGAAAAAAATATGCATATTTGCAAAATATAGGAGTTTTACTAAAAAACAGCACTTTAGTTTTTTTGGGTCTCTGGGTTTATCTACTACACTGTACAACACAAAAAAAAAAGTACAGGGTCCGACCTATAAATTTTGATAGAAGAGACAAAAAAAAAGACACGTGTATCAGCGTTTTGAAAGTTGACATCTGGGTTTCATTTTAGGGGGAGGTAAAGTTTCCCCCAAATGCAAATTTTGTATTGTCAATCGGCATAGAAAATCGAGTAAAGCTTACGTTTAAAGTATGTGGTGTGTTCAGAAAATTTATGTAAAATGTTACGGAGAACATTTTTATATGTTAACCCTTTAACTCCTTAAGGTAAGGGTCTTTTTTGTCCTTATTTTAAAAAGAGTAAAAACACCATTAAAACAGGGATTTAAGGGGTTAAAATGTTCCGCAAAAATATTCGCCGTGAAATTTTACTCTAAGTCCCTGAATACACCAAAATCTGAATACACTCAAATCACAAAACAAATTATGTACACAATATATGCACCGCAAAGTGACACATTTTCAGTACAATAAGAAGTATAGCACTTGATTTTTGTTTTGTTTATTTTTTGTTGTTTTTGTTGTAATATAACGGATCTATCAGCCAAAGAACAGCTGGCAATCTATCAAAATTTATAGGTCGGAAGTTGTAATTTTATTTTGTGTTGTACAGTGTACTGAAGTGGAGTTACCTAGAGCTAAAAAATCTAATTAATGAATACATCCTATCCAAATTTGCTACTGAAGGTAAAATAATAGAGATTTTACTGATTTTTAGTTAAATTTGAATTATTTTTTTTTATGCTAAATTTTTGGAGTACTTTAAAATAAAATTCTTAATAAATGAGCAATTAGCCCAAAGCTCTCTTTTGTTGTGTCTTATTTCTGACTTTCTGGTTGAATTTTCCGTTTTAGTGTATTAAGGGACTTATAGTAAAATTTCCCGGTGAATATTTTTGCGGAACATTTTAACCCCTTAAATCCCTGTTTTAATGGTGTTTTTTGCTCTTTTTTAAAAAAGGACCTTGAGGATTTAGAGGGTTAACAAATTAAACAAAATTGTTCTCCGTAACATTTTACATAAATTTGCTGAACACACCATATACTTTAAACGTAAGCTTTAATAGATTTTCTATGCCGATTGACAATACAAAATTTGCATTTGGGGGAAACTTTACCTCCCCCTAAAATGAAACCCAGATGTAAACTTTCAAAACGCCAATACACGTGTCTTTTTTTTTGTCTCTTTTATCAAAATTTATAGGTCGGACTTTGTAATTTTGGAAAAATTTTGATTTTGTTGAACAGTGTTATAAAAGAACTATTCAAAAAACGCTTGTATCATTTTTCCAAAGAAAAAACATCAATTTGTTATTTTTCTTTTTATTTACAAAAATGTAAAAGAATAAATTTAAAATTGTAGTGTTAATTCAACCTTTAAGTGTACTTGAAAGATAAACGAATTTATTAAAATATTATGTTTTAAAAATTTAATTGTTAGCCCTTTCAAGTACACGTTTCTTTCTAGAAAAAGATTCATATTCAGTTTAAAAACCTTTTACATTTTTAAAACAAAATATTTTCGTATATTCTTTCACGTAAAAAAAATCTTCAATATTAAAACAGAAACGTTTAAAGGGCCTCTTAACACTAAATTTTAAAATGTAATCTTTATAAATCTGACAATTAAAAAAATAACACATTGCTGTTTTTTCTATGTAGTTTAAACTGCTCCAAGCGCTTTTTCAAAAAATCATTAAAAATAGTTAAACCCCGCTACCCAAAAAGGTGAATGTGTAACTTTATTTTAACATTTTTTAGAACAATGCATTTTAAAAATAAATTGCATAAAAATGCACTTCTTTTGACGTGGAAAAGTAAATGTATTCCTCAATATAAAAATAGAGGAGTGTACCATTCCAATGCATTTTAATTGATAATGCTCCGATTTATACAAAACGAATGTTAAAACTTACAGCCTTTTTGGATATTTTTTATATTTTTAAAAAACTGAAAATCGCAAAAAAAAACCATGAACAATCGCTAATAAAACGCCAATCATTAACTGGCTCCTTAGAGTTTCTGCGTGCAAAATATAATTTAAATCGAAAGACCCAAGGTCAGATTTTTGTAGATCTAGCGTGGAATGGGCGATTCATATATATTTTTCAATAAAAAAGACTTTGTTTATTTTTTATGCGACTTTTATTTGTTTATTTATTTATATAAAGAAAATAAATATTAATCTAAAAATAACAATCACAGTACGTGAGAATTTAAATACTGAATTTATTTGGTGTTTTAACATGATTTATTTGCTGATATCGGCGATAAAAAATTAACACAAAATTTGATTCTGAGAATTAAACAAATAAGAAAATAAAAAAATTTTTAATTTTGACACGTATTTTTTTTTATTTAAGATATTTCTTTATTAAATTAAATTAATATTTTATAGTTTTATTAGTTTTTTGTTTTTCTATACATCGAGATTATTTTTATGCTTAACGAGTTTTTGTCTCCGCATATTTACATAACTAAAGTAAATCAAATATATTAGCTAGGTTGATACTAGTATATCGATCTGGCTAAAGATCTCATCAGAATCCGACATTTTAGAAAAGCTAGAGCCTCCAGAATAGACAGAGCTTTAACAAAAAAACTATTAATCATCAATTTTGCTCCATTCTTGTCTTAGTAATCAACCACGTGGCTAGGGTCTTTTCCTAACAAGCGACATGATGTTATTAAACTTTGATTAATATTATTGAAAGTAAACCAGTTAATTTATTTACTTTTTTCCATTGTGATTATATCAGTTTTTACTTACGATTATATTCTATATTTTTTCCTTTCTAAACACAAATAAGAAATATTTATTTAAATTAAGTGAAATTTTACTGAAATTTAAAAACCACTTAAAATTTAGTACATACTTAATTCGTATTATTTTTACTTGTTTACAGTAAAATTATTCCTTGTATTTTCAAGAAAGGTTTTCATAAGTCAAACACTCTCATTTTGATAAAATTTATCTGAATGCAATTCCTGCAGGGAACTGCACTCTCATAATAATCCATGATAAAAATATCAGAAAACAATGTCAAAACAACGAAATCTTTTGTGCAATAAACAGATTTTCATGTATTTTACGAAAGTTTTTGTTATTTTGAATTTATTTTTTCGTGAATTATTGTGGATTATTATTGTGGATTATTATTGTCAGTGCAGGTACACTAAAAAAAAGTTTGTAAATAAATTAGTAAAACATTTTTTACGACTATAACGGACACATAAAAAATCGAGATTCTAAAATGAAAACTTTTTATTACAAATTTAAAGAAAAGAATTAAAAAACTATATGAAACGTAAATTGAAGAATTGTTTTAGAATTACAAACAAAAATTGTAAAATTAGGTGAGTTTAAGAAAAAAATTCTAAAATTTGAATATTTTTTTGGGTAAATATTTACCTTTCTTATAGCGAACTTCGCTTATAAGAAACTAAATCGGCCGGTTCCAGCGAGTTCGTTGTCACCGTACTCCACTGAATTTTACAAAAAAAGCAATTAATTTATTTTTTATTTTACTACTTAAAAAGGAATAACAAAATTAACATTTTTCCGCTATTCGGAACCGTTCGATTTAAATTCGTCTTTTCTCGAATAGCATTTTTCGCTAGTATTTCAAACAATTCAAAATCTGGCAACTCTGGGGTCTCTATATATGCAATATGGGTATCAAAATTGTTGTTTTCTTGAGTACTTTAACCCTGCGTACAAGAAAATCTAGTTTTCGTAAATCAAGGATAAAACAAATTAATTGTTACCCTACTTTTTCTTTGCTCCTTCACAACATATTCCAAGTTCGTTAAAATCTGCGAGTTCGGATCGGGATACCTCCCTTGTAAGTCAAAGTCAATTAATGTTTTTCTCGCCTTTACAAATTTATAAATCATGGCCAAATTAAAAGAAAAATGCGGACAAATAAAATATTACTGCATTAATTTTTTTTTTATTTTTTCCATTTTTCTGGGAATTTTGAAAAATGTACCCGCGAATTCCCGGGAACAATATTTGCAATAAAAGAATAACAAAAGACTAAAAAATAACTATATACTAAAAATTTGTATAACAATGGTGGTTGCAAACTGTTTTACAAACTTTTTGTTTGAGTGTACGTAAATGATAAATTAAATTAAAAAAATTTAAAAAATTATTTTTGTATGTAGAATTTAGTTATAAACAATAAAAACAAAAAAAAAATTTTTTATATGAAAAAAACATGATTTACAAAAAGGTCCGTAGGGACCTTTTCACACGGCCGTGAAGTTCAGAACTGTCACTCATCGGAGGGTTAATGTGGGAGTGGTAGGTTAACATCGTTTTAATGTAAAGGTACTGTTTGCCAACCATGTTCTTAATAATTTTGAAATGCAAACAATGATATTCTTATTACAAACAGAAAAAAATAATTTCTTCTTACGTTTGTTTTTATTTTGACAGAAATTTCCAACATTTTTATTTGGATTTGAAAAAAAAAAACAAACAAAAAATATGGAAGAAAATAAAATAATTCAAAATGATAAGTTTTTTTTATTGATATTTTTAAATGCACCTTCCCAGGACAACATTAAAACTTTGTGGTTAAGAAAACCGCAGAATAAAAGAAGTAGTTAAAATTATATGTGTATGATATCAGATGTAATAATGAAAAAGCTTTTTAACTTTTTACTGAATATCCCAGCAAAACTTTGGTAATGGGTGCGATAAAGTAATACATTACCTTGTAATGTGTACTCCTTGTCTGTATCATTATTTTCCAACAAGAACTAATGCGTTACTGATAATTGAACACTCATGGATTACCTTGTAAATATACCTCATTACATTTTACATTACTTCAAAACATAAAATAATGACTTACCGATCATCAATTACATAATGCAAGAATTATAAACGTAAAGTAATTATTAATATATATTTTTAAAAATTTATTTATAAACCCATTACTTTGTGATTTTTTGTAAGCATGAGGGTAAGGTGTATATTTTTGATATCACCAACGAAAACACCAAGCTCAACAACTCATTTACATTTTAAGCAATAAAAAATTATATGTATCGATAGCTCCGTTGGTAGAGTTCTCCCCTAACTAATTGTTAAATACCAGAGACCCCAGGTTCGAATCCCAGCAATATCACGTTATTTATTTAATAAAAAAAAAGTTATTTATTTAATTAAAAAAAAAATATCTGTAAAAAAATTTTTCTAAATTTTTTTTTATGAAAATCTATTAAAATCTTTTTCCCACCATGTTACCATATAAGTAACCAGTTACTTTACCCCCTAATGAGTCCACCCATTACTTTCAGGCTCATCGCCTGTAAAATTCATTAGTGAAGTAATGCGTGCACCCATGATTTGGTAATGAGTGGTTTGCTGCGATGTTAGTATGATGTAATGAAAGTTGGAAATTATCTTTGTAAAATATTTTAATTCGGCGACTTCAAAATCTGACTTTCAATAATTTTCTATAACAATAATTGTATTTTTTCAATGTCTATGATACATTAACATAGTATATTACAACGATAATTGCATTTTTTCTAAGTTAATGATATGTAAGAGTTAATATACGAGGGCGGCTCAATAAGTCCGTGACTTTTTGAATGAAATACAGTTTTTTTTTGCAAAAAAAAAAAAAAATTGTTTTTCAACATAATCTCCGTTTAGCTCAATACACTTAGTCCAACGTTTCTCCAATTGTTTTATCCCTTCCAAAAAATAGGATTTTTCGAGGTCCATAAAATAGGCATTTCTTGGCCATATGCGGTTGTTTTTTTTAAATCAACGTTAAATTTGTGCAATAAGATTGCATGATATTCGCCGTTTATTGTTTTTCCCTTTTAAAGGTAATCGATGTGGATTATCCCCCGTGCATCCCAAAAAACTGTTGCCATCACCTTATTGGCCGACAAATTTACCTTGGCCTTCTTCGCAGCCGGTTCACCCGGAGACTGTTTTGACTGCTGGTTGGCCATCGGAGTGTTTTAATGGATCCATGTTAAATCCACAGTTAGAAAACGGCGCAAAAACTCATTCGAATTGCTGTTAAACAACTCCAAACAATCCTTTGAAGTTGTCACACGATTACGTTTATGGTCATTTTCAGGTGTATTAACCTCAATTGGCCGTCCAGAACGTTCAGCGTCATTTGTACTTGTGCGACCACAACGAAAGTCAGTAAAACACTTTTTTACCATTGAAATCGATTGTGCAGAGACCCCATAGTATTTATCAAGCGTTTCCATGGTTTTTTTTTCGCAAAACATAATGTTCAATGAGCACTCGAAATTCACTTATTTCCATTTTTAAAAAAATCCACGATGTTGTATGTTTTGAACAGCTGTTAAACGCAAAGTAAATGACGGAACTTGCTCAAAATTTGACAGTAGTTGCATTTTATATAACTGCGAGGGAAGTTCGAAAAGTCGCGGATTTATTGATCCGCCCTCATATAATAAATTACGTAATAAAATTAATATCATATATGAAATAATATTTATCATATATTTCAATACATACATGATATCATACATTACCATATATGAAATTTTTGTTTGCCTGTAGGAAACCATATATGCTTCCATACATGACATACATCTGCATTAGGGCGGGTCGATTTAAAAATCGCTCAACGTTCAAGGAAAATCGTATTCTAGGGATCAAAATAAGAAACTTTGCCGAAGGAACCATACCTCTAAAACGAATTCTGATGTCCCGACTTTTGACCCGTAGGGTTAAATTTTGAAAAAGCCCACTTTGATATTTCAGAAAGTAGGAGGAATCTCTCCAAGATTATGGAAGCTACTTCTTCTCCGGGAGACGCGCTAGCAGATTAATGCATAAATTCTAGGTGACCGTTAAGGGGTTAAAAGTCAAAAGTCATACAACTCCCGAGGGCCAATACGTTGAGCTTTTCGCCGCGCATAATGATCTTGCGCAACTTGTGAATGAGCCAACAGACAATGTATGTGTTGAAGGGCAATCACGGAACACTCTCGACCTCTTCCTCACTTCTCACCCTGAAAAGTACGAAGTGAAAATACTTGCACCTCTCGGAAATTCGGATCACAGTTCTATTTCTGCATCTTTTTCATATTCTACTCTTCGTAGCGTTTCCAACTTAGCGCCAAAACACTCTATTTTCCTCTATGAAAAAGCTCGTTGGGCCGAGCTCAACGATTTCTTTCGGCATTTTAACTGGAAAATCTGTTTTCTGGACGACAACGTCGATGCCGCTGCAGAAATGGTAGTTAATATTATTATGCTAGGAATGAAACTTTTTATTTCAACGAAGCATATTTCGGCTAAATCAAAACACAAGTGTTGGTTTAACCAGACGTGCAAAAATGCAGTCAGATCCAGAGAGGCAGCGTTCAGTAATTGGCGTTCGAATAAGAACGCCGTTACTGATCTGCACCGCAAAAAGGCGAAAACCGAGTGTGCCAAGGTACTTAGACGCGAAAAGGTTTTATACGAACAGCGTCTACGTTCTTTCTGCTCCTCGGGACAGTAAGACCTTTTGGTCGTTTGTTAAAAGAGTAAGGGATAATGCTAGTTCTTCTATTCCAACTCTTTTAAAGGACGATCAATCATTCACTGACCCGGTTGATAAGGCCAACCTTTTCGCTGAACTTTTTGCAAGAAATTCTTTTTTGCCGGAAAGCGATCAACCACTGCCCGTTCTCGAAAGGGTATCCTATACTATGCCTTCGATTTTCTTTCGGGCCCGGGCAGTCAAAAGGGTTCTTGCGGATCTCAACGTAAGTAAGTCACCGGGGCCGGATGGCATATCAGCACTGGTGCTGAAACAGTGGTCTTTAACGTTGGCACGTCCATTGGCAAAACTTTTCAGCTCTTCGTACCGTGCGGGAATTTTCCCCTCATGCTGGAAGGTGGCCAATGTCCAGCCTATCCCTAAAAAGGGTGCGGCTAACAACCCTGAAAATTACCGCCCAATCGCAATTTGCTCTGCGCTCTCCAAAGTGATGGAGACCATGGCTAACCACCATCTTGTAAAATATTTAGAGACCAATTCACTTTTAAATGATCGACAGTATGGCTTCCGTAGTGGTCGATCTACTGGAGACCTGTTGGCGTTTCTATCGGAACGTTGGAGCCGGTCAATCCACCGCTTTGGTGAGAGTAAAGTGGTTGCTCTAAATATTTCTAAGGCGTTCGATCGTGTGTGGCACGGGGCACTCGTGACTAAGCTAGTTACTTTTGGTGTCGGTAATGTCTTCTCTCGATTTATAACGAGTTTTCTCAGAGACCGCACTATACGTGTTGTTTTAGATGGGGTCTCATCAAACGAGTTTCAGCTAAATTCAGGGGTACCGCAAGGTTCTGTTCTTTCTCCTACCCTTTTTCTAATTTTTATTAATGACCTTCTTGGTCAGACCATCAACCCTATCTACTCTTTTGCAGATGACAGCAACATTTGTCATTCATTTTCATTCGATCACAGGCCAAGCTCTTTGGAGATAGAGGGCATGCGGCAGAACATGAATGACACACTCAATCAAGACCTTTCTACAATCTCCGAGTGGGGTCGCGCGAATAAGGTCGATTTTAATGTTGTATGTTAACCCACAGACGGGCTGTGGAATTGACATTGTCATCTACAACTATGGATGGTATAGGTATTGATGAATCGGATACTCTTGATGTTCTGGGCATGAGAATACAGTGTGATGTCCGTTGGAATAAGCACGTATTTCAAGTGTCGAAAGAGGCATTCAAGTGTCTCGGTTTTCTAAAACGGTGCAAGACTTACTTCACTCCATCCGATCTCCTTACTATTTATACCAGCTATATCCGGCCAAAAATGGAATACAACTCTCATATATGGGCAGGGGCTCCATTGTCTATTCTAAAGCTTCTGGACCGTGTTCAGGGGAGGGCGGTGAAGCTTATCAATGACAGTAATGTATCCAACTCTATTGATTCATTGGAGCATCGTCGGAATGTGGGTTGTGTGACACTTTTCTATCGATATTACCATGGGAGATGCTCATCTGAGATAAGTGAACTTATTCCACGAGCCCGAGTTTTTATTCGTAATACTCGCTTATCTAGTAGAGCACATCCGTTTGTAGTTGATTGTCCTGTGTTTCGCACAACGCATTACAGAGAAAATTCGTTTTTTAGTCGAACGATTCGTATGTGGAACAAACTTCCCGCAGAAGTCTTCCCTGTTACTTACAATTTAAAAAAATTTAAATCAAATATCCACAAACACTACTCCCTCTTTCCTCCTTCCCATACCTTATTTTCCTGATCAATACAATGCACTGCATGAGTAGGGGGCATCCCCTGAGTATTGGTTAAATTATAAAAAAAAAAAAAAAAAAAAAAATGTACAAATCTCGGGATAGAGATATTTCAGAAAGTAGGAGGAGTCTTTCCAAGATTAGGGTCTCTATTTCTTCTCCGGAAGACGCTCTAGCAGATGAATGTATAAATTATATTCGATTGGGTTGGATTCGATTGGGACACTCTAAATGGGTCAAAGTGGGATTTTTAAAAGTTTGACCCTACTGGTCAAAAGTCGGGACATCAGAATTCGTTTTAGAGGTATGGTTCCTTCGGCAAAGTTTCTTATTTTGATCCCTAGAATACGATTTTCCTTGAACGTTGAGCGATTTTTTTTGCCTCCATACAAATCGACCCGGCCTTATCTGAATACATGTTGATAATATGAAACAATATTTGTATGATCATATAATTTCTACCTGGGAATACAAACAAAAAACATATCCACAAACAATTTTCAATAACATTTTATTGAAAACTAAGTATAATTAATTATAATAATCTTTTGTTTAGCTGTCGTTTAAAATATTCGAATATAAACGAATTATTTTTTAAATATTTTTATCTATAAATAATGTAGATTTTTGTAGTAGGTAGTTCCCTAAAAATGTTTAGGTAATTTTATAGAGGATTTTTTGTACACTGCGAGAATTATCTGCAGGATATTAATGAATTTTTGTATAAAAGCAATAAAGTTGTACTTAAACTCGTACATTGAAACTTTTCATTAAACTAATGCAAGTTTTCATAAAATTTTATGAAAAATAGCAATTTATTTATTATAGTTTTTATTTACTCAATGAAGAAGTTTCATTAAAAAACTGGTTTCATATTAAGTATAAATTATAATGCAATAATTAACAGAAATTTTTGGTTGAAAAAAAATTGTGAAGAAAAGTTTAATTAAATTTTTTTTCGTTCACTACAATTCTCTCTGTGTATGCATAATATTTTATCAAAGACAATTTGTTTATATTTTTGTTTTATTCTGTCGTGGGTTATCATTTATAATCAATATAATTTATGGTTTATTTTTATTAAAAAAAAAAAATATTTTGTGTTTATTTTTAACAAAAAAAAAAAAAAAAAATTGTGTGCATTGTGGCGTCTTTTTTGTTGTGTTTTTTTCTGTGTCAAATGCGTTCATTAACATTTCCCAAAAATAGTTTTTCACCACAGAAAGTTGTATTTTTTTTTGCTAAAGACAACTAACAATAACGCAGTCTAGGCGGTAGTGTAACAGTTTTATTTTATTATTTAATGTATTAAAATTCAAATTACAAATATTGAAAAGCATTTAATTCAGTTTTTTTTTTATATAAAAACTATGCTAAACACAGTAGGTGTTAATTCACATAGAACATAAATTGATAAAATATTGACAGCCGATAATATGTTTTATCTAACTATACCAAAATGTTAGTGATTTAATTAATTATGGATTTAATTACAATTATAAATGTTTTTTTTTTTTTTGCTTATTTGCACATATTTTTGGTAGTTGCCAGAGTAAAACCGGTCTAATTGATAAAAACATAATCGCTGAAGGGAAATTTAATATACTTGATTCTGTATATGTTTGTATAAGAATGAGTTTCGATATTCTTAAATTTTTTCGCATGCGAATGAGGCGGAACTTTTTCTATTATAGACTTAATTTTGTTCATGAAGATGAAATGAAAAAGTACATCAAATATGTACTCTGCTTACAACTGCTTGGTCAGGCTATAATAACCCTATGAGGAATGAGTAGTCAATTCACCTAAAAGTGACTGGTTAAAGAAGGACTTATCACAGGACTGGTATAATTTAATACTGAAGTGGGTTAAGCAGTGTCAATTGTCTTAAAATTACCAATCCTGTGACTGGTAAAGGAAGGACATACCACTTAACCAGAATGCTTATTAACAAGAAAAAGCCAGTTGGCCATAATTTTACCCATTGGAAGCTGTTTAGTTTTCGTTTATTTTATACCACATGACCCTTTTGCGACAGTCTTGTGGTACGCCCATCTTTGGTTAGTCCTGTGGCATGCCACTATGTGGTTTGAAGCAGGACAAATTACCCCCTCCTATGACAAGCCAATGTTAAAGTTGCCAGTTGTTTACATAGGGTAGGGTTTAGCAGAGGACCGGTCTCTGGCACGAAGGGACCGATCCTGTGGCACACGCAGAACCGGTCCCATTCCCCATAGGGAAGTTACTGCTGATTAGGGTTTATTTTCCCGCACCATTTCGTTTCCCGGGAGAACGGGAAAATTTTTAAATTTCCCGGTATCCCGCCCCAAAGAAATAATAAAAATAAGTTTAGTTTGTTTTAATAAGAAACTTTTTATGAAGAAGCATAAATTTACAAAAAAATATTAAATACTATTAAAATAAATTTTAATTTAAAATTAACATAGAAACTTAGATTATTTACTTTTAACTTTTAATAAAGAAAAAGTATTATTCTGTAGATATGAGATCAAAAACATAAACATAACAATTAAATGAAAATGAAAATGAAAATTATTCAAGTTCGAGGCCATACTCTATATTTCTTCATTAGGATATTGTCCTAACAAATAATCTATAGAGTTTTTTGTTTTTAAATTTATTATTTGACCCTTTCAGGAATGTGTTGATAGATCTATTTCGGGAATTTTCTAGGTTCCCATCATCAGAACACGTTTTGAAAGCGGTAATAATCCCATGCCATACATCAAACATTCATATGAACTAGTTTACTCACTACATGAGAACTAATATACATATGAGTTTGAAGTTAAAGATTATAACCATTGATCAAAAAATAAATTGAAAACTTGTTTGATGTGCAAGATCCACCTCTGGTGGATATTCAATACACGTTTTTTGTTTTTCTCTCCTTTTTATGTTTTGTTTAGTTTGTAAACAAAACAGGGGTAGTAAACTTGGCGGTACTTTGCATTTTTTACAAGTTTGTTATAATTTTTATTAAAAATAAAAATTATGTTTTTAATAAAAATTATAACAAACTTGCATAACAATTAAATTAATTATAAAATATAAAAAATACGGGTACTCAAAGTATGAGATCGAAAACAAAAACATAAAAGTTCAATTCTTAAAATATGTAAAATATTTTAGAAAACTTAAACTTAAATTTATTTTGACGGCTTAGGATATAGTTTTTTAATACACTCAAACCATTTATTGACTGGTTTGAAAGTCTATTTCTGATTTTGTTAACAAATTGTCCTGTTACGGAAAACACTAGTTCATTTTCCACCGAAGTTGGACGAACAGTTAGAAGTGCTTTAAACACCTTTTCAATATTTTGAGTTTTTTGACTACTTCCTTCAAAAAAGTTGAGTTCTTTTTTTATGGAACATTTTGCAGGTTTTTTGGAGTTAGGTTGGGAGCATAAATTAACGTTCTTAATGGCTGTATTTAAATTTTGTTCAAATGTTTTATTTTCAACAGCAACACATTCTTCAACATCGTCATAATCATCAATTTCATCAGTATCATTAGATCCGCCAAAAAGACGATTAAACAGAATTTTGGCATATCCAATTACGGAGTACTTAGAAGCATAGGAAAACAAACTATTTTCATTATTGTCGTTGAAGTAATCCTGTTCTTTTAAATATTTTACCAATATATATAACTTTTTGTCTCTCCTTTCATCAATACGTAGATGAATATTTTGAAACATTTTTTCGCCAAGAATTGATGGAATCAATGGATTTTTTTTACATAAGGTTAATATATTTATATCACGGCTACTCAACCTTTCGACAGCTACTTTTATAGGTTTTAAAACTTCAAGCATATAATTCAAGCAAGGTAATTATAACAATTGAAATTCCCGGGATCGCGCAAGGAAAATCCCGGGAAAGCGGGAAAGTAAAATAATTGAAACGGGATTTCCCGGGAAAAAACCCTACTGCTGATGTTTGTAACTCTAAAAAATATGTGACCTAGACAGGCCCACCATGATCGACTCAGAATGACTTATGAAGTCCGTATATCGATGTCTGTCCGTCTATTTGTCTATGTATTTCTTACTACCACGCTACAGGCCGAAAATATTAGGATATTTTGGTTAGAATTAGTCCATGTTTGAAACTAGTGGCTATGTAAGGGCCACTGAAATCATATCAGCCTTAGTAAAAGCTTATTGACTTTGGCAACAAGTTGTCCATGTTTATAACTTGTGTCCACGTAAGGGGCCCCAAAAATGTATCCTTCTCGCACGCTGTAGAAGGCCTTCAAAGGCTCCTCCTTTCTTAAAATTATCTTAAAATTCAACAACTGAACAAAAGGTAAACACAGAAAATAGTTTTGTAGTTGCAACCGAATTTTTTGCCAACCGAATTTTTGCAGTTTTACGTATTATCACTATTATTAAATTTTAATACTATTGTAACAACCGACATTTATTTATAAATTTTGAATTTTTATTGTAACATTTGAATATTCTATACAATATTCTATAAATAGATTCACATGCATTCAACAAAATTTATTTTATGAATCAAACTGGGCTTGAACCGGTGATCTTCCGTTTGTCAGGCAAGTACTTTACCTCTAGCCTAAACCGAATTTAAATATGTTTTTTTAAATTTCAACCTTGAATATTTTCTAGTTTCAAATTTAAATATTTGTCTAGAAATAGATTTGTATGTACAACAGAAATTCAGTTGATAATCTCAATATTTTATTAGAGTTACCAAACCTATAAAAAAAATTTATATTATTTTAAAATTGGTAATATTTTATTCAAGGAATAAAATCTCCGAAAAGTGGTTGGTTCTGGGTATTAAAGGTAATGCAGAAGATAATATTTTTTCAATATTGACAAGGAAAACCAAAAGTTTGAATGATGTGACTGTGTTTTGGCTAATTTTAAATATTTTCTGTTAACAATATAGTTTAATTATTCTGATGATGGATTTTAAGTACTTACAATTAAAATTATTGTATAATGATTAACATTTTGTAGCTTACAATGGAATTCCAAGCAATTTCTTCTCTGTGTGTAAAAGTAGTGTGTTCTGATGCCATTACAAGAACTGTGATCTGATGCCGTTACAAGAAGAATATATTTCCAGGAAGGTGAAAAATCGGAGAATTTTGTTGATCAAAAAACCACACTTTGCCCGTTTAAACACAGAAAGAATTCCTTGGACGAGTTTTAATGAAAAAAAGTACATACTGCTGCAAAACTTTAAAAATGCTGAGGTAGACCAAGACTGTTCTAAAAAAAAACTATAAATATATTTCCCATTAAGCTCTACATAGCGAAACTTTTGAGCCCTATTTCGATAAATAGTAGGACTACTTTTGTTGGACATAAATCGCTTGTCGGAACCTAAAAGTATCCTCCCAAAAAAAAAAAAAAAAAAACTGTTATATGTTCCGTATTCAGCTCTGCATCATTTGAGTGCTATTACTCAAATTCTTTTTTAACTGGACACCCGAATATACAGCATAGACTTCCCCTAAATATTTACACAACTTATTTTTAGAAACCCGAATTTATACTACAAAATACCAGTGTTTGAAATTTAAAACAAACCGTTTCATACTAGAAACTGTAACGCGGCATTTAATAATTCAAAAATTCGTCGTTTTAATATTAAGATTCTCTTTAAAAATACATCTTTAATACTCGTTTAATAATTCGCCAACGTATTTACATGAATGTAATTTAATACATCAATTGAACTTTAAATTTCTCTATCACGTTTATAGTTAAAGTGTAAATGGAAACAAATAAATAATAATAAATAAATAAATTTATTAAAAACCTCAAAACCCGTTTTAACTGGCATTGAGCTAATGCCCTAAATTTTAACCTACATAAGTAAATATAAAATTACAAGTAAATAAATACATACCCGATTAAAAAAAACTGATATGGAGCTTTATAAAATTTTATCAAATTTAATATAATCCCATAATTAATTATATAAAATTTCATCCGAAAAATTACCCGATTAAATTGTATCAAATTACATCTAATTGTATCAAATTAGATTAATTTAGAAACAATTAGAAGTGATTTGATACAGTTTTGTATTCATCCAATTTTATCAATGTATACGTTTTACTGTAAGAGTATATCTACACTTTGAAAATGTAAAAAAACTTTATGTAACATTAAACAAAATGCTTAAATTTAGACATACAATGTCTGTATTTCTTTTGTATGAGAAAATACACACAATATGTATGAAAGCACAATTCCTATTTATAACTACACATTTTGTGTCTAATATTACAATAAAGAAATAAAGTAGACATAATGGGTGTAAATTTACAAACTTTAACAATCAAATAAATAATTTCCAATAATAGAAAGATTTAAGGTTTGTAAAATAAATTTTGGAAAAATTTAAAAAATATAAAACACAATTTGCGAATAAAATTTTTACAATGAAAAGACGAAATTTTGGAAAAATTTAAAAAATATAAAACACAATTTGTGAATAAAATTTTTAAAATGAAAAGACGTAGCAGAACATCAATTGGAAAGCTAAATAACGGAATTATTATAATTTTTTTTAAATTTGCATATTCTCCCCAATATTTTCAATTCTTAGGTTTACAGAATGCACTTATTAGTTGAAGCAATTGGTAGATCTGGTATAGTTGGTAGCAGTGATGCTATAAATATTATTTGCACATCTTTTATATTTAAAAAAAAAAAAAATTCAAAATTTTAAAAAAAATTGCGTTTTTCTTCACTTTTATCGATTTTTTCTTTTTGCTTTAGATGTTTTTTATTCTTGAGATTTTTTATTATTTTGAAAATTCATCATTTTCTAAGTGTCAGTGAATTATTCCAATTTTTAGCCATTTTCTGTAAAATAAAATTATTATACAAAAAAAAAATAAACATTGCGTTGCTAAATAAATACAAGTTTTCAGGATTTTGCGCATTTAAAAATGCATTTTTATGCACTTATTACTTAGATTTGCTATCAAAAAAAGATTTTTTACACACGCATGTAGTAAATTTACGAAAAAATAGAAAAATGTCATTTAGTTTTACGCACTTTCTGTGTAAATTTACTCATTATGTGTGCACAAACTTACACATCATGTGTGTACTATAAGTTGGGTAAATTTCAACAGAAATTAATTAGAGTGTAATTTAATATAATATGGTCTAATATTTTAAATATTAATATCGTATCGTATGGTTTCTTTCAATTTTAAAAACATCGAGTCCCAACTGCCAAAAGACGTAAGCACCAAAATCATAATTTAACAGAATATGCTTTTTTACTTGCTTTTTTTAACTTTCTTTGGTTTATCCAATTGTTAGGAATTTGAACATATTCAATATTCCATAGCAAATATATTAACAAAAGAAAAATTTTAAAAAATAAGTAAAAACGCAGCTCCTGTAAAATTATGACTTTGGCGCTTACGCCTTATTGGCGTGTAGGGCTCAATATTTATGTTAAATCTTCTCACAAAAATTCGCATGTGACTTGTAAGTATGGCACAACTATGATAAACATAATATTTTTGAAAACTATATTCAATCTAAAAACGAGTTTGTTATATTTATTTAAAATTTATATTGAAATCAAGAAAATTTCAAATAAAGTACAGTTTTCTATTTGAAAGGCAGAAAATTTGCAATTGATATTGATAATTGTCATTTGTAATTAAATTAATTAAAGATTTCTTGTTAATTTTTAAATGGTAGTGCAAATATTCAAATTAAAATTAAGAATTACGCGTTATTTAAAATTTTACTTAAAACTTTCTCAATTTAAATTCGTTAACCACAATTTAAATTTGTAATTTTTGCAAGTTCTTATGCAAAATTTCAATTATGTTATTAATTTTTAAAATTTTTAGAAATAACAGGTTGCAGACCAAGTTATACTGTATTTTAATAGGTTCTAAATTCTTTTCTACAACCCATTCTTTTTATATGAAGTTTGTCCAGTTTGCAATAGGTTCTTTACCTACAACTAAAGCAGTTTAGAACCGGTTTTAAAAACAGTTATACAACTGGTCTGCGACAGTAAAACCTTTCATTTAGACTCCCAGGAACCTTTTCTAGGACCGGTTCCATGTAATTGGTGGTAAGAAAGCTGTTCTAGAAAAGGTTTAAAAGTAATATGTTCTAAAAAATTTTGATGGGTAATTTTAAAATTTTGTTTAAGGCGAAGCAAAAACATTGTTAGGCATTTAAATAAATTCGTTACTAAACCTACTAGTTTTAATAAAATTTTGTTGTGGAATCCAATGCTTTGAACTCATTAAACCGCACTATCAAATTTATTTTGATCGGGATAAACATTAATTGCATTTATAGTAATTAATTAGTAGGCTGGTTCCTATCCGGATTTCATTCTCCAGGGACAATGTTCTTAGAATTGCAAGAGACATTTGTGAGGTTAAATCATAAACTCAATGAGAATTTCTTGTTCTCGTCTAGAAGCCCGATTTAATACCTCTAATACCCAAGAAAAAACAACAACAAAAAACTACCGCACATTAAATTTTTACAAAATCAAACACTTCAGATTCGATGTA
The DNA here is from genome assembly GCA_021234595.1 of Delia radicum. Taxonomy (NCBI): domain Eukaryota; kingdom Metazoa; phylum Arthropoda; class Insecta; order Diptera; family Anthomyiidae; genus Delia; species Delia radicum. The sequence goes on along the minus strand of CM037853.1, from coordinate 76,993,716 downwards.
AAACAAAATTTTAATATGTTATTTTTAGGGCAAGGAATTTCATGCAAATGTATGTTTGTAGTCAGTAGCCCAAATGCTTTTCCGAAACAAAGATTTTGCAACAAAATGGCATCGATTTGTTGTTGCGTATTTTTGCATTTTTAGTTATAAACGCATATTTCGCTATAAATGCGTATTTTATGGTATATTTTGCCATTTTTTTGTATGTTTTGCGTATTTTCAATTTAGTTGCATATTTTGTAAAAATTTAAATGTAGTTTTAATTAAAGAAAATATTTAATTTTAAAACCAACAAGCTAGAGTAGTAAGTCGGGTTTTAAAAGTCCAGTAATTGTGCGTGCATATTTTTTTGATTTTTGGTGTATATGTTTTGATTTTTAGTGCATATAACTTGGTTTTTTGTGCATATTTCGATTTAAATGCATATTTTAAACACATATTTTGGATTCTTTACTGCATGCTTTAAGCGCCTATATTTATTTTTTTGTTGCATGAAATTCCTTGCCCTAGTTATTTTATACTATTATATGCAACATTATAATAAATCATGATTATTACTATATACCATATGCAGTAATATATGCAACATCTTCTATAATATCAACAGATATATATTAAGATATTAATATGTATGGGACCATGTTAAAAAATTTCGAAAAACCAAATCCAAGATAAAATGCCATTACATATATCCACATTAAGCTATAGAAAGCTATACGTTTTTATAAAAAATTATGTACATCCACGATATGAATGTATATGCATGTTTTTACTCGGGTATATAGAAATATTTGCCAAGTCAATGTGCTTATTGTATGAAGTTTGTAATTGTAACCCAGCAAAAAAAATTAAAAGCAGCTTAAACGATTAGTTAACATTTTTTTAATACTTCTTTAGATAAACAAATTTTAAGTTTTTAACAAAATGTAAGGGAATGTATCCTAATGTGGCCCTAAACCTGATATTTAGGCTACATAAAAAAAACTAAGTGGAATATTCCATTTCCAAATACATCAGCTTATATGCCAGCTCCTTGGGGCATTTTCGGCTATAGATCATTTTTTTTTGTGGCAACTAATTTGAAAAAGTTATATAACAAATTTCAAAACAACTCAAAAAAAGTGGATCTAAATTAAAATACTCTCTAAAGGCATATAAAATTGTTAGAAAATTATGTAAAATCGACGGAAACTTGTATTTAAATTAAAATTTATATTTAATGTTGTTTAACTAGCTTTGGAAATCGATAAAAGCAACAATAATTAACGAATTATAAAAAAATAATCAATGGTTTATTCAAAAAATTCTTTTTGCGACATAGAAAAAGAATTCGGACAAACATGTCTATCCTGGTAACCATTTCATTGTAGACTTTTAAGGCAAAATCGGGTGCCATTGTGGAGCCTTGGGTACTCATAGAAGAAAAAAAAAATGATTTTTGTTTCACACACGATTAAATTTCTGTAGTACCAAACGTAGCCGAATTTTTAAATTCTTGATTTGCATTAAAATGGTACAAGAGTAAACTTAAAAATAAATAAAACATCAAAAAAATCGTTGTTTTTTGTGTTCCAAAAAATACTAATTACAAATTAAAAAATGTCTCTACGCCAGGGACTTAATTTTTAGTGCTCCACAAAACACAAAAAACCGATTGAAAGTCGTTCCATCCGTAATGGCTGCACGATTTTCAATAACTTGTTTTGAGAAAAAGTCATTAAAAGTAAATATTGCTCATGTAAGGGCAAGGAGTTTGTTTAACAAGCTATAACTTTTTTATTTCTGCTATTTTTTCTCCAAAATTTTCCTAGCATATAGAAAAAGTTCAAACTATTGAAATATGATAAAAAATCTTAAGCCGACTGCATTCAATTGACTTATCTTATACATGGCTGCCAAAACTATGGCACACTTGCCAACAAAAAAGTTAATTTAATTAGGAGATCAGCAAAATATTCTTTTAAATTAATTATAATTATAAAAAGAGTCTTAAAACTATTTTGTTTACAAGATTATGGTAAAAGACTAAAATTATTTTGTAAACAATCAACGCAAATCGTTCTACCAAAAGTACCGAAAATTCATTAAAAAGTTTTTACAGTCAAAAGAAAAAGTTCAAACTATTGGAATGGGAAACAAATTTAAAAAAATACTAGTGCTAGTAAACCCCTTCATAAAACGTTTTATGTATCGTTTAAAGCTGCTTAATTATTTACTATAGACTGACAACATAAAGGGTGTTTTTTATAGAGTGGCACAAGTTTAATTTATAATAAAACAAGGAAATATATTATTAATATCAATGAAACGGGCTTTATTGGAAAGAAAATTTTACGTAATTAATATTTAAATATGATTTCTGCCATGTAGCCGCCACGGCTGGTGCATAGAAGGCGCAATCTGGAACACCAATTTTCAACAACGGCCGTATTTCGCCGATAACTCTTCGAATGTTGATTTCCAGGTATTCAATTGTTTGTGATTTATCGACGTAGACAAGTGACTAACCATAATCCGCAAAGAAAATAATCCAATGGGGTTAAATCACACGATCTTGGTGGCCAATTAATTGGGACATTACGTGAAAGTATTTTTTCATCAAAAGTTTCTTTGAGTAAATCAATTGTAGCGCCAGCTGTATGGCATATGGATACGTCCTGTTGGAACCACATATCATCAAGATTAATTTCATTTAATTGAGGTACGAAAAAATTTCGAATCATCTTCCTATACCGTTTACCATTGACAGTAACATTCTCTTCAATGATTTCCTGTACAGCGGCTACAGCTTCTTCAGTGCGCTCTGTTCGGCGTCTCACGGGATGCACATTATCAGTAACAGTAAATGTGGTCCGAAAACGATCTATTGTTCTTCGAATTAGCCGCTCTGAAGGACGATTATGTACGCCATAAAATGGAAGAAGTGCACGATGAGTTTGACGAATAGAACAATTATTTTGATTAAAAATTTTAACAATTTGCATGCGTTGTTCTGGTGTATGTCGATTCATAATGAAATTTCAAAGCAAACTAAACAAAAAAATTGGTGGTTAAATAAAGCAGAGATGCCAACTCAAAGTTGTGACACTCAAAAAAAAAAAAACACGCTTTATACGACCAACCACCCCATCTGATTTCAACCAAATCAGGTATAGAAGATGTACATCACATAACTATAACCTCTTCCAAATGTAGGACAGCAGATCTTGAAATATCGCGTTTCAAAGTATGAAAAATATTTAAAAAATTTAAAAAAGTAGTTGCACACAAAATGCTGTTTTTTTTTAATTAAAAAAATATGTTAATTATAAATTACTTCCCTATGTGGAGCTCCTACGGTATCCTAAGTTATGAATAAAAATGGGAAAAAATTTTACTACACCGCCGATAACTAAGAAACATGCAGGGCTTTGATAACAGTATAGAAGAATAATTTATAATTAACATATCGCTCATTTACTTCAATAACGTCATAACTCAAAAATTTTGATTTTGTAGAAAACGAGTTTAAAGTTTTCAATTTACTCCCACCTTGAAGAAAAAAATAACGACATAATTTCTCCCTAGAGGTGAGTATACAAGATATTAATACGACTTTTTTACCCATTTACCCATCACATTGCAATGTGATATGTGATATAACGAAAAATTCTGCTTCATTAACTCAAAAATCATGTTTTTTTGAGTTGTGACGTTCTTAAAGTAAATGAGCAATATATTTGGAAAACCAGAAGGATTTTGAAAAAGTCCATTTTGCCGTTAAGAAGTGAACAATAAAAATGCCTTTAAAATCAGCTATAAATGACTCTTGTAGCTTAAACCGTTAAAAAGATATAGGCAGTTATGTGGAACTACGTTTGCAAACTTTTATCCATAACTTTGAATCCCTTAAGTGCTCCACATATTAATTTGGGCATAGTGGAATTAATTATAATTAACATATTTTAACATTTTCACAAAAAAAAAAGGAAAAAGCACCAGCTTTTTAATAAGAAGTCTTTAATAAAAATAAAATTAATGCCTTATCTAGGCCCTACCCAGATTAACTCTTCCCTACAAATATACTTTAAAGTAAGCACAATTTTTTGCTGGGAAACTAAAAACTACATATTTATTAAATACATTTATTATTAATTCGTATAAGTGTAGGAAATAATGGTTGTAGTATAGAGATAATAAATTTTGTTTATTGTGAACGTGGAAAAATTATAGAAAAAAATATTCCAAAACATTAATGACTAAACTTGTAAAGAAATGTTCCCATGTTTTTATTATGGAGACAAGAAAAATTTGTTTTTGTCTTTTTTTTTATTGCAAATCATATTTCAACAGGTTCATATGAAATAAATCATTCTTGTTCAATTCAAATTGGTAAGAACTGCCATGCTTGCCAGACTTGGGGCTTTGTCCCCAAACTTGAGGATTTTTTTGTCTTGGGGACAAATATTTTTCAATGGGAACAGGGGATTTTCTTGGGGATTTCGCAAATATTTTGGGGATATTACAATCAAATTAATCTAGTTAAAGCATATATGACACCTAATAGCTTCAAGCAACTTCACCATGGTTTTTATATATAAAAAAAAAATTAAAAAAAAAAATTGTATAGAAAACCCCTATATAGTTGCTTGAACAAAGAAGGTGCCATATAACATTTAAAATAGTCATAAAGTTAAAGACCCAGCAAACGAGCTAAAAAATTAACTAAAAATAACTTCAATACATAAAAATAAATTCGTTCTTCCCGTTTGAAAATGATAATATAAGGCATGATTCCATGTATGAGCATATACTGTTTCTTATATCAACATGTATGAAAATGTATGCCATGTATGGATGCATAAATGGGTTCATATATGCAAACAAACATTTAATATATGGTAATGTATGATAATGTTTTCTTCACCACTAAGTTTTATGGTGTACAGGAAATGGTGTATTTAAAAATCTCAATAAAAAAAACTTATTATTTTAAAACCCTCTTCATTTAAAAAAAACTTCGCTAGTAAAATAGTTTATATACCCTATGGGGAATGATGACTCCTCAAAGTCCTAAAAGTGACAGGTTAAATAAGGACTTATCACAGGACTGGTATAATTTAATACTGAAGTGGGTTAAGCAGTGTTAATTGTCCTAAACTTAAAAATCCTGTGACTGGTAAAGGGAGGACATACCACTTAACCAGAACTTTACCCATTGGAAGCTGTTTAGTTGTCGTTTATTTTATACGACATGGCACTTTTGCGACAGTCTTGTGGTATGTCCATCTTTGGTTAGTCCTGTGGCATGCCACTATGCGGTTTAAAGCTGGACAAATGACCCCCTCCTATGATAAGCCAATGTTAAAGTTGCCAGTTGTAAACATATGGTAGGGTTTAGCAGAGGACTGGTCTCTGGCACGAAGGGACCGATCCTGTGGCACACGCAGAACCGGTGCCATTCCCCATAGGGTATATTCAGATATAATTTTATAGAATTAAATGTTTCAATGTATAAATTTATATAGACATATATATTAAAGCATACATTTTTGTATCTAATTGTATATAACTTTGTGTTGTTTTAAAACTTTTTATATGGGGTATATATAACAATATATTATTTTATATTGTCTAATATATAAGACAATACAATTATACTTAATACACCTATATTACTATATATACAATATAGAGTTATATATGCGTTCGTATATAAGTATATATATTATATAATTATATATTATACTATAATTAAACATAACACAGTATAACATTTTTCAACACATGATTGTGGGACTCAATTCTGGGAATTGCACCTGAAAGTAGCGCCAAAAATAAGAACTTCTGCATCATTCGTTTTGTAAAGTTGGCTACAGTAATAATTTAATGGCCATACGAATTTTTCGGCTCATGGCGGATTTTTAGCACTTTTTCTATATTTTAACACGGTTATATCTCGTTATACCGTAAGGAATATCTCTTTTGTGTCTGAAGCAAAGTTGTAGATATTGAATAGGAGAAAAAAATGCGGAACAATCCTACACGAAAAAAGGGGCATTACTTTAAAACATAAATAATGGATGGTTTTTATTAAAATATTACAAAACCTATACAAATTTTGTCGTCAGGGTTGCCATAAAAAATATTCTTAAATAAGCAAAAATTTCTTAATGAAGCATGAAGCGGATCTATGACGTGCCATTAATGAGTTAATTAAAAATTATTTTCGTTCTTTGATGCATTTTTTAATCGTCATAGTCAGATTAATTGGCATCACCGGGCTCATCTTCATCCTCACCTTGGCATTCGATTCTGTTCGAAATCTCTTCCATTCTATTGCGAGGAAGGGCTTTGAACCATTCATGGTGAATTGGTGACATATAACCAGGAAGATCCTTTAGGTTCTTGAATTCGAAGAACTTTAGTACTTTGACGCTGTTTTTTGAAGGAAGTTGTAGGATTAACTGCACAGCTCAGCCAACATTTCGAGGTTTTATGTGAAGTTTTCTTGCTCATACATAAGATCTTCTTTGTATGAGAAGTTCCAAGGGTCACTCTTCACAAAGTGTAAACATTGCATTTTTTGGATGCCCGGTGCACTATTTCTGAAAAATCTTTGGATGGGCTCTAGAGTTATAAAGTCCTAATTTTTCATTGATGTTACAGTCAATTTTTTGCAAAGCTTTTCCCAATCTTAAGATACATAGAATTTACAGACCTTTTTTTTTTTATAAAACACCTCGACAGGCTTCCTTGGTTTGAATGCCATATGTGATTTATATACTCTTTGTTGCCCTGATTACAAATCCGACACCCAAATTTGTCCATAACGTCACAATTAAAAAAATTCGAAATTTTTAAAGTTTTGTTTTCAATGCGAATAAAAGTCTGCCCTTATAAAATCAGCATTCTAAAATTTATTCAACAATTTCAATCGATTTTAGCAAAATAAACTGTTATTTGCATTCTACTAAATTTGGGGTAAATATAGCAAACATTTTGTTAACATTACAGTTTTTGTTTGCTATTTTGAGTCTACAAATATTTTGTAAAAGTTTTTGCTAATTTTACAGAGTAAAATGCTATTTTCAATTAACTAAAATTCACATTGAATATAACTGAAGTTAACAGTTTAATTTTTGCTGTTCTTATTTTATTAATATTTAGCAAAAAAAAAAATCTGTTAGTTAAGTTTAGCAGTTTTTTCTGCAAACGCATTTTTAACAAAATTTTAGTAGCTTTTTCTGTTATATTTGCAGTTTTATTTCTATGAGTGTACTACGCATTCTATTTATTACCTATTAAATATAATGAAATCTGTTTAAAAAATATATCGTAATTCTGATGCTACGACCGAGCCTCTTGTCTTGGCGCTTACCAGACAAGAGACTCGCTCGTAGCACCCGTATTTGTATCCAAACGAAAGCTACAAACGAAGCTGTCGAATTTTTAAGTAGTTATCCCGAATTTCTATAGAGTCAATCGAAATCTATTGTCGTGTAAAAATTGCGATTGTTTCTATCGAATGATTGTTATCACAACCGAAAAATTCTGTTGCAACAAAGCATTCGATTGGCAATAAATACGGTAGCCACGACCGAATCTGTTTTCTGGGTGAGGCCTTCGTCTTAACTCAGAAACGGTTTGGCAGATTTTAAAGATATTTGGTAGAATTAATTAATTTAATATTAATAGAGAAAATAAGGTCTTCAATTTTTATTTGTCATGCCAAACACATGGTGTGCATTCAATTTTAAACAAAAAACTTGTATTTCTTTACAAATTTTAAGTGCACCAGTTTTAAAATTATAAAAGACATAAAAAAGCTGCGCAATGCAGCTGCTTGTCAATATGCATTTGAGTAAATTCGTATAAATGACATTTGATTTGTTACATTTTCTTTAGATAGACAAATATGGGACATGAGTTGATAAATGATTTTTATAGACGTATTTTTTATTAAAATTTAATAAGTTTTAAATTAATAATAAAAATGTGTTTTATTTATTAAAACAAATATGAGTGATAACCTAAAATGACCTGTAAATTATAAAAAAAAATCATTATTCAAGCAAAATAATTTGTCAGAAGTGGGATTCGAACCCACGCCTACAGAGTAGACTGCGACCTGAACGCAGCGCCTTAGACCACTCGGCCATCCTGACCGTTTGCCGCAGTCGGCCAAATGTTTAATATAAATATAAACACAAGAAATTCAAAGAAAATCTATTTTTGTATTGTGTTTATTTTGGGAATCCTAATAATATTTATTTTGTGTGGATATTTATACATTTTTTTAGAATTTGTTTGAATGTTAGAAATTTGAAAATTGCTGTGCTTTTATAGATTTTTGTGCATCGAATTCGAATATCCCGTATTGTCTAGTGGTTAGGATATCCGGCTCTCACCCGGAAGGCCCGGGTTCGATTCCCGGTACGGGAAAATATTTTGAATTTATAACAAAAACTAGGAAATCTTGTATAGAGTGTTGTCCCACTATATAGTTCAGAGAGGATTTTCGTTAAACTGAAAGTGCAAAATAATTATATTTCTCTAATTTACATTGTCTTTCGCTTACAAAAGGCTAAAGAAATAGGCGTTTACTCTTCCAATGCATTATTTTATGGATCCTAGTAAGCGAGAAAGGAAGTTTTTTTTTATCCCAATAATATTTTCGAATTCAAATTTTATAAAACTATATGAAATTTTATCTTAGACAGAGAAAATTTTAGTGGACGAGTTTTGATTGAATTTTTACTAAACTAATGAGTTTTTTTTCACAAAGTGAATGAAAAATTTCTTAAATTTTATGAAAAAGCATCATAATTTTTATGAAACATTTGTAACGAAACTTTTTTATTGAATGCAATTTTTTATAATTAAACCGAAATTTTTCATAAAATTTTATGATAAACTGCATGAATTTAAACCATTTTACACTGCCGTTGCTTTAAAGCACCACCTACATGCCCGTTCATTTTGGATAAGAGGGAGATATAACAGAGCTGTAAAAAGCTTGTGATAATTTGAAGTTTCATCTATAAAAAAAAAAATAATAGCAAAAACTATTGTTCCAGTGTTACCATATAATTAATTAAAAATACAGTTTTTGACATTTTTATAAAGGTTAATTGCAGATTTGATTAGGAACGTATGAAAAAAAAAAAAAAATTGTTGTGCAGTAAGTACTTTTCATGTAAAATTAAAAGAATTTATCGAACTTGTAAAGATTGTACTATTTCCTTTTGCAAAAAAAAAAAAATTTTGACATTTTACAATTTTGAAAAATTGTCTAAAAAACACCCATATTCCAAATTCTCAAAAATCGTGATAGATCAAATTGTGTATCACAGTTTGTTAGATATTTGATTGAGTAATAAATAGCAAAAATCTTAACTCGTTAAGTGCTTACAAAGCTTCAAAGTTTGCATTTAATTTGCGAATAAAACCGCTAGAGGGCACATTAAGAAAAAGCTTATTAAGACACCATTACATATATCTTTTTACATATTTTCACAAGGGAACGATGAGTGGTATGAAATGGGTTAATGAACAGTTTCATTGAACGAATTGCAGTGTCATTTCATTGATCGAATGCAAAAATTCATTAATATCATGAAGATAATTCTCATGGTGTAATTTAATATAAATAATGGATCGAAATTGATGATTAATAGGTTTTTTGTTAAAGTTCTGGCTATAATGGAGGCTCTAGCTTTTCTAAAACTTCGGGTTCTGATGAAATCTTTAGCCAGATCGCAATACTAGTATCAACCTACACTCAAAAAAAAAGTTTGTAAAGTCAGCAAAAAATTTTGCTGAGTCAGCAAAATTTTAGTCAGGAGGGTGCTAGCAAAAAAGTTGATAATGTCAGCAAAATCTTTTGCTGAAAATCAGCGAGCTGATTTTTAGCAACAAAATTAGTAGATTCAGCAAAAGTTTTGCTAACACTTAGTAGATTAGAAATAAAAAAGCCTTGGTAAAAATTAATAAATTTTTTGCTGAATTTTAGTAGACTGAAAAAAACGCAAAAAAATTGTAAAAAAATTGTAATTTAGTTATTATATTTGCTGAAAATCATAAAACATATTTTTGTGATTCTTTTAAAAATAATTTACAATAATTACGAAATATAAAAATTTTCATTTTCCCACATTGACGACATGAATTAATTTAATATCTGGAAATATATAGAAATAAATACATATAACATAACAAAAATTTTCTTTCAACTACTTACAATGGTGGTCTAAATGATGCTTTCTTTTAAAAAGCGCAACTGCCCAAGATAATTATAGAAACGAAACGAAAAAATAAACAAACACAAACGAAACGAAAAAAACAACCCTGTTTTTTGCAATAAGAAAAAGGAACCATACAAATCTACCTAAGATGTGTGTCTTTGTCTTTCGCTTTACTCTGTCTACATGTCTGTATATGTTTGTTTGCAATTTTACCACACTAGATTATTAATCTATTAACATTTATTATAGAAATACATATTAAATTTAAGTATTTTCTTTTGTCTTTTATTTTATGAATAGACAATTATTTTCACAAGCTGGTGACAACGCAAAATTTAAGTTGTTTTAATCCTCAATTTTGTTTTATGTATGAAAAAGAGATACAAAAGTCTTCCATGGTTGATTTTTTTATATGTCTTATTAGAGTTGTACTTTTTAGTATCATTTTGCTCTTCTCTACTACATCTTGACATGCCGCGACATCTGCTTCATTCTGCGTATATCTTTCAATCTGGTTGTTGTCCACACTATTAATGTGCTTATCAGCACAATTTTTTTTTAGCAAAATTAATTAGTAAAACATTAGTATATTAGTAAAGCATTAGTATAAAACAGTTAAGTGCTGAATAAGTATAACAAAAATTTTAGCTGAAAACACGATTTTAGCAAAAAATTTTGCTAAAAAATAGTATACCTGATTTACAAGACGTTTTACTAACTTTTGTACTAACTTATTTTTTTGAGTGTAGCTAATATATTTGATTTGCTTTATTTTTGTAAATATACGGAGCTCGTTATAAATTGAAAATAACATAAAATAATCTCGATGTATATAAAAACTAATATAACTGTAGAAAATATATTTAATTTTCTTTTACTTGCAGTAAATCAATCTATAACACTGTGCTACACAGAAAAATCATTGGTCAAATGCCATATTGTATGTTGTAAGTCTAGCTGAGTGTATTACAACACCAGTTTGAGAAGTTGCAATATACCCTAACATTTTCGAGATAACGCTAAAAGAGTATTTTTTGCGACTGGCGCATTTAAGCAATTTTGAAGTTTTAAACGGTATTTGCAAGAAAATTACCAGGTCTTTCCAAATATATATACTTTCTTTCTATTATTAATATAAATATGTATAGATTTCTTAATAATAATTTAAATTTTCCATTTTTTTAAACTTCTTCAACTTCTACTAGAATCTTCTTTTAAAAGATCAATACTCTTAAAGCTAGCTGAGTAAAATGATCTATCCTTTTTTAACATCGGTTGAAAATTGACAAAGTAATGGGTGTTTCTGACATAAAATCAGTACAAAATGTTTAAAAAATATAAAATTTTGTTATGAATTCTAAAAAACTTGGCGAATTTATTTTTAATTTATAACGAGCTTAAAGCAATTCCAATAAAGGGTACGCCAAATAACTTTTTTTTTTTTGAACTCCTGAACCAATTGCACTTTGTATGGCGTCATACCAAGGTCTTTATGCAAAATTCGTCTCAATGATGTCTCCAAAATGTTCAATTGTTGAGAACGACGGTGAATTGATGTTGATGGCGCTTCACGCACACTTTCTGCCACAGCAGCAATATTCTCGGGTGTACGCACTGTTTTTGGCTTTTCACGCTTTGCTTTATCGATGAGGATGCCAGTTTCTTTCACTTTTTTCACAAGATAACGAATATACGGACCATATTCGTTCAGCGGAAGGATAAAACTAATTAATCTGATTTGACAGAGACATGAGCTAAGTGTTACCATTCACGAAATAAGCACTAGTTGAAAAAAAAAACGTTAGATGGCGGACCCTTTATATTAGCTAGGTTTATACTAGTATTTCGATCTGGCTAAAGATCTCATTTTACTTCTCCTTCATAAAAATTCAGATTATGAAGAAATTTGTCTACACACAGAGAAAAGTTTGGCTATTTGCCTACTGAAATTCAGTTACTACGACTCAAATTCAGTTATTAAAAATTTTAGTCGGTTGATACAACTTAACAGTAGTTTTCCCAATTAAGTTCAGTTAATTCCACTAACTTTTAGTTGCACCACCCAAAATAGTCAGATACCGAATATAACTATCGTTGTTCTAACTGAATTTATAAGTTGCTACCATTAAAATACACTTTTCAATTCGGTTAGCACTTTATTTCTTTGTGTGTACAAAAGTAAATTGAGATTTTCAGAATTAGCTTATTTTTATGAATTAAATTATACACTGAGAGATGTATTTGCATGTTATTAATGAATTTGTGTACTAAATGAACGAAGCCTCGCTGGAGTTCGTCCATTGAAATTTTTAATAATATTACTTCATAAAATTTTGTAAAAAAGTTAATAATATCGTACGCAAGATAAAAGAGTTTCATTGAAAATAATTTCATAAAAATTATAAAGCTTTTTCATAATATGATAGAAGTTTTTTATTCACTTTGTGAAAAAATGTCTGCTCGGTGCTTCCAGTTTTGACGATTTCTCTCCATCTGAACAAAATGGAACATTTTTATAAAATATTTAAATATTTCTCTCTACAATTTACTGGCAAAATTTTATCTTGTTTTTTTTTATTTAAAAAATCAACAAATGCGATAAAACGATCTTCAATCGAACAAAAGTTATTAGTTAACCCATTTAATGATCAACGATAGGAATTAAAATACAAAAATTTTAATTGGTGAGAAAATTTCTGTTTTTTTGAATAGGTTAATTTGCTATTTTAGACTCCAATTAGGTCTAAAATAGATTTGGAGGGAGCCACATTTTATGGATTTTAAAACAAAATTCTTTTGTGAAGTCGTGAGATCCCACATATATACACTGATAGAATTTTCCTTCATAGTATTAATGAAACGATTTCATTAAAATCGATTCATTGGTTTAATGAAGAATTTCATTAACTGAATGAAAATTCATTAATATTGGTATTTTTTTCATTAACATTTTTTATGATTTTTTCATAACTTCATAAAAAAAAAATCATTAAATTAATAAAAAATTTTCAAATTTTTTTCAATAAAAATTTTGACTTGTAATAAGAAAAAAATTTTTTTTTTTTGTACTATCATTTTGAAATAAAAAAAACTGAAATATTTTTTTTAAACAGAATTAAACGAAACTTTAATATAAATAAATTTTTTTTATTAAATTTGCCTAGAGCTAACAGTTTTTGACGAATTTGAATAGTTGGTTACTAAATTCCAGGGAACAGATTCTCCAAGAAAATCGACATAGTTTTGTTCAAAACGTTATGCCAAAGGATAAAAAAATTTTGGTTTTTAACAACATTGTTTTAACCAATATTTAACATTTTTATCTAACATGGTCGTAATTAACTACAAAAAGTGGCCTATAATCGTCGATCGTTCTACAGAATTCCAAGCCAGATCGATAAAAAAATTACATATTTTGTACCGACATATATTTTCTTATATGTCGGTAACACAAATTATAAAAAATGTAAGAAAGATTGAACAATTTTGTAAAAAGAAAACAATAAAAACAGAAATAAATTAAAATTGAACCAGACCTTATAAATAATATCAACGAATGATAATTTCTCAATAGTCACCAAATTAATGCTATGCTAAAATAATCATAAAAAGTGCAAATTATTAAATATCAACGAAAATATTTCATACAAACTATTAATTTTATTCATTAAACACATGAAACTTTCATAACGATTAGGCTAGGATTAATGAAAAAATTTCATATACTTTATGAAATTTTCATTGGGTCAATGAAACCATTCATTAAAATTGATTTAATGAAACACCTTTCATTGACTCAATGAAACGTTTCTTTGGGGACTTTTTTATGAAAAAATTCATTGGATTAATGAAGGAATTCATTAATACTACGCACAAATTTCTATCAGTGTATGTTACTAGGCGTAACAGTTTTTGGGGCCCACTTAGTAGATAATAGAAAAATTTATCTTATTTAATTCTACAGGCGGGTGAAATACTTTTTGTTTTTAGGGGTGCCCGAAAAAGGAAACTTCAGCTGAATGTTTTACTTCTTAATTGTATAAATTGCTACTTTATGTACAGAATTTTAGGATTTTTTTTAAATAAAATTTTTTTTCTTAATGGCACTGTTTTTTCCCTGATGTACTTTTTTTTTGTCGATTTCATATCTGGCAACCCTAAGTCAAATTCTAAGAATTTTCATAAAGCAAAATCTTTAGATTTTAAAATATGGATCATTTGAAAAATATGCAGACTGACGACTCATTTTTCATCCTGAATATTTGTTTTCCTAAAAACACCAAAGAGATTAAAATATTGAAGTTCCCGGATTTGGGTTTCCACATAAGTACACTAAAAAAAGTTAGTAAGGTCAGCAAAAAATTTTGCTGAGTCAGCAAAATTTTAGTCAGGATGGTGCAAAAAAATTGCTAATGTCAGCAAAATCTTTTACTGAAAATTAGCGAGCTGATTTTTAGCAAATTAGTAGATTCAACAAAAGTTTTGCTAACACTTAGTTGATTCAAAACTCAAAAATTTTTGTTAAAAGTTAAAAAATTATTTCTGAGTACTAATAAACTGGAAAAATTTCAAAAAAATTTTGTAGAAAAGTTATACTTTAGTTAATTTATTTTGCTGAAAGTCTTAAAATTTTTTTTGTTGATATTTTAAAAATAATTTATAATACTTTACAATATAAGAAAAAGGAGACATACAAAATTACGTAAGATGTGTGTCCTTGTCTTTCGCTCCTCTACCTTGTCTTTCGCTGTCTACCTGCAAATTTGACCACACTACATTAATATTCACTATAATCATTTAGTTACACATTTAATATTTATTAAATCTAAATATTTTATTTTGTCTTTAATTTCATTAATAGGCAATTACTTTGACAAGCCGGTGACAACATAAAATTGAAGTTTTTTTAGTCCGCAATTTAAACGTATACGATACACATTGTAGGCGTCCTTTTGTTTTATTATGTATGAAAAACAGATACAAAAATCTTCCATGGTTGATTTTTTATATGTCTTACAAGAGTTTTACTTTTTAAGTATCATTTTTCTCGTCCCTACTACATCTTGACATGCTGCGACATCTACCTAATTTTGAGAATATCTTTCAATATGGTTGTCGTCTACACTATTAATGTGTTTATCAGCACAAATTATTAAGCACAATGAATTAGTAACACATTAGTGAACTATTAGTAAAACATTAGTTCAAAACAGATAAGTGCCGAAAACACAATTTCAGCAAAAATTTTGCTGAAAAATAATATAATTGATTTACAAGACGTTTTACTAACTTTTCTACGAACTTATTTCTTTGGGTGTACTTTTAGTTTTCAAGAACTTTTTTACAGTTCTATATAAAAACGATTAACATCTCTCTGTTGTAGGAAAACACGAAAATTCTGAAAACTTTACTCTAAATAAATCTAAACTTGAGTTTTTGTATGCAACTGTTTAAAATTCGTACAATCAGTACATATATTTAAAAAACAGTAGAAATCAGTAAACGATTTAGTCATTAGTACACGTGACCAAGAATTAGTACATGTACTGATCAAATCAATACGAATGGTCACCCTATACTCCATACAGAGAAGATTTAGTTTATTCTAGTGCAAACTAATGTATTAGTTCGTAGGAGGAAGAAACAAAATTTTGTATATATAGAAAAAGTACCATAACTCTGTCAATTTTCAACAGATTTTAACAAATGAAGGCTCATTTTACTCAGGAACAACACTAACTTTAAAAATATTATTGTTTAAGAAAAAGATTGGAAGAAACCCTCGTAGAAGTTGAAAAAGTTAAAAAAAATGGAAAATTTTAATTGTTATTAAAAAATCTCTACATATTTATATTAATAATATAAAGAAAGTGGAAATATTTAAAAAGACGAGGTAGTTTTATTTTAAAACGCGTTTTAAAAATTCAAAATAGATTAAAATCTTACTGAGTTACAAATGTTAAAATGAGCCAGTAGCAAAATATATTGCAACTTCCTAAACCGTCTTTGTCTCAGCTAGACTTACAGCCTAGATTACTTGAAAAGTGATTGTTTATTTTGTAGTACCGTGTAATTTTCTTAATTGCTTGTTTTTATGATTTATTGCTAACCTTTGATAGTCTCTATTAAATATTTAATTCTATTAATATTTAAATTAAAAGTATCATTTAAATGTTATTAAATATTTATATGACTTTTGCACAGTAATACTTGATTTTTATTTCTTAATTTTCTCACATAACGCACCCGTAAATTAAATGTTCATATGAATTTTTGTTTATTAGACATTTGTTTAGATAAATTATTTAAAATATTTGAAAAAATAAAATTATTTGAGCAAACCATGACCAGATATTAGGGTATTCAAATTACTCGGGGTTGGTTTCGAGTATGATTTTAAAATTTCTCGAGTAACTCGAGTAACTCGAATAATTATAATGATTTTATTTCAAAAATTTTTCCTTACATAATAACACAAAAAAATACAAAATTAGAAGTTTCGAATTTTATTTGTGCTACTGTAGAAAATTAATGTAAAATCATAAAACAGTCATTTAATGTGGTTTGTTTTTTTTAAATGAACTACAAGGTTAGTAAAAAATTTACTTTGTTCTACAAATTACTGACATTTACATTAAAAATAAAGGAACTGTATTACAACCCGAACAACTAAATATTTTTAAAGTGTATTTTAAATTTCAGATTTTTTGCCTAAAGCAAGATCATTACTTTAGCGGCCTAAATTTAAGATCATTACTTTAGCGGCTTTTAAGAGCAGTCATTTCCTCAAATAAACACGCATTTTACATCGTTCTTTTCAAAAGTTCAAAAATATAACGTATCACAGAATTATCCCCATACAACGGTGAAGAATTATTTAAAATTTTGGTTCCTAATAAAAGGGTATTGGCATGACGTCATTGGTGGTTCTTCTCACCCCTCCTAGCAGGAATTTCCAAAAATCCAGCCAACGAGGATGTAAGAACAAACTTATCAAACTAAATTTATTTGGCCTTTGTACCAAAATTTTTATTACGTTCCTTGTGAAAATTCTAAAAGAACTTAAACAGTAAATTGGGAAATATTCCAAGGAGCATATGCTATGAATTTAAAACTTTTTGCCAATAAGCCCCTACGCACAAAATTACAAGTACGTCGCTTAAGCGGTTTTGCCAGGCCGTCAAGTGGCAGACTATATCCCTTTTTGGTCCTCCCCGTAGCAATTTTCAAAAATGTCTTATACGGGGATGTCTACGTTTGATCAGGAACACAAATACCATATTGCAAGATTCCCCGTTATGTGGTTGAAGAAGGAACAGATTTATTTACTTTAAACCCTATTTTGAGCACAATACTGGACATATCTGCACGATTCTAGACAGGCCGCCAAGGGGGAGAGTTTTACCATGTAAAAATTTCCAAAATAATAGGTATCCCCATACCGAATTTCTAAAAATTCATTCTACACAAATGTATACTCCTGATAAAGCGAAAAGGTGAGCATTTGCTGTTTTTGCCCCTCCTAGTGCGAATACCCAAATATCCCGTCAATACATATGTCCGCTTTATACAGAAGTCTACTAGTGATAAGGAACCCACATACGAAATTTTAAGATCCTAGCTTCCGCGGTTTGGCAATGCCGCCAACGGGGACACTTTTTCTACTATTCTCGTGAATGCCAAATTCTTATTTTTTGGCTTTAGTGGTTTGGCCTGGCCACCAAGGGAACATTTTCTCTACGTTAAACCATATTTTTACTACGTTCCTGGTCAGAAATCCAAAAAGTATCATACAAGTGAGCTAGTTCATATTCAAAGAAATATATATTTTAACTTTAATATTTCTGACCGAAATATTTGGGAAGCACTGCAGATGCTATTTTTACCCTTTATGCAACACGTCTATAAAATTTCCAAAATCCGTTCTAATTCTGATTAGAAACTCACCTACCAAATTTCAATTCCTAACATCAACGATTTGACCAGACCGCCATTTTGTCCTTCCCCGTGTTATTTGCTAGAAATACCCTCAATACAGATGTTTTCTCGTGATAAGGTACCCACAAACTTCAAGTTTCTATCTTTAGTGGTGTGGTCAGGCCGCCAAACTTTTACAATAGTAATAGTTTTGCGATTGTTGCGTTTTTTTTTAGAATATTTTATATCAAATTTAATTTCTGGAAATCGGACCTTTTGATTTTATTATTTTTTATATTTTCGATGTCTACATGAACTAACTAACCCTTTATTTCCGTATCATAATGTCTGTAATTGTTCAAGGATATTTAAAATAGAATAAATTTGAGTTTACTCGATTACCTCGATTAATCGAACAAAATTATTGGAGTTATTCGGTACTCGAAACAGCCATTTTAATTTACTCGAACAATTGTTGGACTAAAATTCGTCGATTAATCGAGTAACGGTTAACCGATTGAATACCCTACCAGATAAGTATACAAGCTTGACATGGTATTTTAATCATTTTTAATTTATAATTAATTTAATCATTGCTTTTATAAATATTTTAATTAAAAATATTTAAATATACTTAGTTTTCACAACAAGCAATATATGTTTAGGCTAAAAGGTCACTACACTGAGAGAAGTATTTGCATGATGTCAATAAATTTTTGTATCCGATATATAAAGTGTAACTGTAATTCGTCCATTGAAAACTTAATTTAATTTTATTTATTAAAATTTTAATTTTTTTATAAATAAAAAAGTTTTGTTAAAAATAGTTTCATTAAAATTATGGAGCTCTTTCATAAAGAGCAAGAAGAAAGCTACATTAAAACTCGTTTGAGAACATCTAACAAGGAGAGTCTCCCGACGTTTTCTCTCCAATCTTAATGTAATTTGGATGTTTGATAGAGGCGAAAAAATACACATTTTTTAGCGGTCCAATCTCACGATTAAAGGTTAAAAGGTACGGTCAAAAATTATTACATTTTTCTTTATAAACATGTCTGAAATTAACGAAACTCATATTTTTGTATGTTTTGTTGAAGTACCCAAGAAAACAAAATTTTTCATACTCATATTGTATAAGCGGAATTTTGTTGCAAAAAGAGGTTAAAAGTTGTTGTCTTAAAATTGCGTTTTTTTTATTAAAGTTGCTGAAATATTTCCTTGAAAATTGTGTGTAGATACTGTTATTTGAAAACTTTCTCATCTTAGATAATAAAAAAGTTTTCTTTTTTTCTTTAGAAATTTTTTATTAAAAACAAATTTCTGACAAGAAAAGTATGTTCCACCAGATTTCCAGGGTTTCAAGTTGTTTAAAACTTTTTACTGCTTTCTGTATGCCAAGGGAAAGTACATCCAAATACCTTTTATTTGATACCAAATTTTCAGCTGTTTCTTTGCAGAAGCTTGAAAAACACAAATAACGGAACATTGAGGTGTTTGACCCTAAATTTTAATCCTTAAACGTAAAATTCTTATATATTTTGTCCCCTCTATCATATATCAAAATTTTATGGCAATAGGAGGGAACACATATCATCCCACCAAAAGCGGGATGATTTGTCAGTTTACCTACGTAGTAACTTAGTAACATGTAAAATATAGGTGCAAAAAGCTCTGAGGAAAAAGTTGCATAAAAGCAGAACAGTAACTAATATCGAAAAAAGCTCAGACACCCTTCGATTAATTAAATAGGCATTAATATACACAATATTTAGCTTAAACCAAATATAATCCTTTAACAAAACGCCAAATTTTAATGTCACTTAAAACACATTTTTTTGAATAACAAAAATACTTAAAAGTTATCGGATATATTTCACATAACAGTTAAACTCCTTTCATTTGGTACCACGTTTTTAATTTTAATTTTTAACCCCACTTTTTAACTTCTGAACGTAATATTGGGCCGCTAAAAAAATATGAGTCCTTCATTTTTTCCTCCTCTATCACATATCCGATTTCATTGATATCGGAGAGAACCCATTCGGTGACTCTCCTTGTAAAATAAAATTATATTTAAAATAGTTTGAAAAGTGTATAAACATACGAGGGCGGATCAATAAGTCCGTGACTTTTTGAATGAACCACAGTTTTTTTTGCAAAAAAAAAAAATATTTTAAACATAATCTTCTTTAAGCTCAATACACTTAGATCAACGTTTCTCCAATTTTTGTTTCCCTTCTAAAAAATAGGATTTTTCGAGGTGCATAAAATAGGCATTTCTTGGCCACATGGGGTCGTTTTTTTTTTTAATTCTCGTTAAATTGGTCCAATAAGTTGGCATAATATTCGCCGTTTATTGTTTTCCCTTTTGAGCTTAATCGATGTGGATTATCCCGCGTGCATCCCAAAAAACTGTTGCCATCACCTTATTGGACATGATTACGTTTATGGTCAATTGACAGCAAACGCGGCACCCATCTTGCAGACAGCTTTCTTAAACCCAACTAATCATTTAAAATCGAAACCACACTGCCATATGAAATGCCTATGGCATCAACAATCTCACGCAATTTTACTCAGGGACCGTAAATAATGATTATTGCTCGTTTTTTTGAATCAAAAAATCAATCACTTAGAAGAGACATAAAAAAAAATTATTGCACCATTATTATTATTTTTTGACAATCTTTGCATATCCGTCATGATTTTTAAATTTTTGATTTTTAAAGTTTTCTTCAATGGTAATGATTATTTTTGAGTAATAATGAAAAAAATCAGCCATAATCATTATTTTTGAGCAAAAAAAATAAAACTTAAAAATAATCAATATTTATGATTTTTATTTTTTTCGCTCAAAATAAAACTCACTTTCAATGTGTGGGATTGACATATCTCAGGAAGTAGGAGGAGCTTATAGAAGATTATGGTATCAATCTCTTCTTTGGAAGATTCTCTAGCAGATTAATGCATCAATCATATTTGTGGGTGAGGTTTAAGGGGTTAATTTTTAATTTCAAAATAGGGCTTTTTTTTGCCATATTTTGTGAAAGTAACAATGTGTGGGATGGACATATCTCAGGAACGAGGAGGAGCTTATCCAAGATTATGGTATCAATCTCTTCTTTGGAAGATTCTCTAGCACAATAATGCATCAATCATATTTGTAGGTGCGGTTTAAGGGGTTAATTATTAATTTCAAAATAGGGCTTTTTTGCCGTAAAGTTAAAATTTGGAAGCTCGATTTTCACCGTAGACGTATGTTTTAGTGGACTTTTTTGCTCAGTACAATCCCAAGAATCAGAAACGCGAAGCGCCCATTAAGATTTTTGTCCTTCCATACTAATCGCCCCACCCTAATATGTATATATATTTACACCTACATGAAAGCGAGTTTTATTTTGAGCGAAAAAAATAAAAATCATAAATAATGATTATTTTTGAGTTTTATTTTTTTTGCTCAAAAATAATGATTATTGCTGATTTTTTTTTATTATTACTCAAAAATAATCATTACCATTGAAGAAAATCTTTAAAACTCATAACATAATCATTCTTGTGTAATTTTTATTATAAAACTCATAATGATTACGGTCCCTGATTTTACTCTTAGATCGGCCAACACCATATCGTGGATTTTTTCGACATTTTCGTGTGTATTGACCTCAATTGGCCGTCCAGAACGGATATTAAATATTTTTTAAGATTTCCGTGTTTAACGCACATGACGTATGTGGATTTTGCAATAGGTATTACAGATTACTCATACGACATGTGGGTTAACATGAAAATATTTAAAATAAAAATATAAAAAACTTGCTCGTACCGTGAATCGAACCCGGTCCTTCCGGGTGAGAGCCGGATATCCTAACCACTAGACAATAATGGACAAAATATTTAATAACATAATAATGTACTCAACAATTTTTAGTTCAATTCTTGGAATAAAATTTTAAGATTAAAAAAAAAAAGGATTTTTTTTCTTCATAAACTTTTTTTTGTAAATTTATGAAAATCAAAAATCTTCAAAAATCATCAAAACTCAAAAAAATCAGAAAAAATAATTATAAAAAATTTAATTTCCCGTACCGGGAATCGAACCCGGGCCTTCCGGGTGAGAGCCGGATATCCTAACCACTAGACAATACGGGAGTGTTATCTCATGCTAACAAAAAATACTATAATAATGATTAATACTAAAACAAGGTGACCAGGTTATTGTTTTTTTAATGGAATTAGTATCTATATAGCCAGTCAGTCTAACCGGTGATTAATTGTATTTAATTTGTTTTCTTTCTTTACAGATACATTATAATTTAGCAAAAAGGCTAATGATCTTGAAATTGCAAAAAAATACATATAACTCGATAAATTATTACATATAAGGTAATTCATGAAATTCATTTATAAAAAAACATAAAACTTAAAACTCCACCATTAAATCCCACGCATATTCTCTTAAAGTTGGTTAGATAACAGAAACATTGCACGATGCGAGCGGTTTTTTCCAACAATTTAAATACCAAATTACTGCCAAGTTCAATGAGTCCATGAATAATAATAATAATAATAAAATTACAAAGAAACCAAAATGTAAAAAAAATAAAATTAAATGCCAGCCGGGGTTTTTTTCTTTTCATCATAAATACTATAATTTTTACAATAAATTACGCGCCACCAAACAAAAGGTGAAAAGCGCATTTTGACAAACAAATGGTCAGTAATGAATACGAAAAAAATTAAATAAAAATAAAAACAGACACAGTCATTGTTTAATGGCACGATGATGTGATAGAATCTTGTTAACAATATACCGTCCGTCGTCCATACACATTTAAGTGCCAAATGCACTTTATTAATAAGAAATACTAAAAACAACGTCGACAAAAAAAGTGGGTCAAAACTGCAAGCGTTCGAAGGCGTTAAAAAAAAAAAATAAAATCGATTTATCTTTATAATATAAAAAAGTAATACAATAAAAGAAGAATTAAAGAATTATTTTTTATTCGTTTGATAAATTAAATTCTAGAATGTAAGAGATGATTGGACTAATCACAAATTTTGTGATAGCAATCAAAATATTGATTGATATCACTTGACTCTCTATAAATTTACAAAGAAAACAAAATATATTTTAGAAATATCTGCCAATGAATAATTAAGCTATGGCTTAATAAATGTGTCCCAAAAGAATATTTAAATTCTTGCTCAAGCTTAATTAGAATGCTTATGGGGTAAAGCATTTTTTAAAGATTTTTTTTCGATTTTTTTTGCAAGTGCGCAAATCAATTTTTCCCCAAAAATCCGGTTTTCTGGAGGTTTCCTTAATTATAATTATATGTAACTTGGTCAGTAAATAAGTTTTCTTAGCTTCTGATTTAATGTTTTTAAGAAAAATGTGAAAACTTTATTTTATTGTGCATAAACCATAAGTTTCGGAAATGCTTTTTGTACCTTTTCGTACCAATAACAATAATAAAGTTTTACGTAATTTTTGAAAACACTTTTAAAACAACGCTTTATAACTTTTAAAATTTCTGCGAATATTAAAAAATCTAATGATGCAGTTTTAAAGATTGATTAATTCTGAATTAATATGTGAAACAAAATTTGGAATTTGCAGAGTTATAACATTTTGAAGCTTTGTACCCATTGCATAAAACTAGTAATCAGGGCAGCGATTTTTAAATGCATGTTTGTAGTCAGTAGCCCAAAATCGAGTTTGAACAAACACTTTTCCCAATCAAAGAATTTCCTACAAAATGGCATCGATTTGTTTTTATTTTAGCATATTTTGTTATAAATGCATATTTTTGATTATTTTGCTATAAATGCATATTTTAATACATGTTTTGTAATTTTTTGTTGCATATTTTCAATATAATTGCATATTTTTTTCATATTTTGTAACAACTCGAATTAATATTTGTAGCCATTAACATATCATTTAGTTGTCATTTGTTAGATATTTTTATTGGATTTCTTTTTTAAACCAATGCTCTCGAGTAATATATCGATTTTTAAAAATCAAAAAAGTTTGAAGTGCATATTTTTTTTTAGTGCATATTTTTTGATTTTTAGTGCATAGTTTTTGATTTTTAGTGCATATTTAGGTTTAGGAGCATATTTTCGATTTTTTAGTGCATGCAAGCTAATAATAATATAAACTGTTTGCCATCGGATTTGCTTTAAACTTTGAATTATGAGATTTTTGGAGTTTCGCAGACTAAGTAATCGTTTTTGATATTTGATATCTTTAGCTAAAAAATAAAAACTAAGCGCTAAAAATCTCATATTTATGAAATTTTTCACGTTTCGCAGTCTTGCCATTTTTTGGTAATTGATATCTTGAGCGAAAAAATAAGTACTTAGTTCGAAAAATCTCTTCATTAAATAGTAGCAATGTGTACGTGAGTGAATTTCGACTCAAACTAACTCAGGCTCACGAGGAAAAAAAAATCAACTCACGTACAGTCACTCTCCTGAGTGGGTAGAACGCTTTTAATGCGTATAAATCTGGAACAGTAAAAGAAAATAAAATTTTTTTAAAAATTTTATTTAGAATTTATCTATTTTTCAAAATTGCATCATTAGTTTTTTTTTTTGATTTTAGTAGAAATTTTAAAAGTTATAAAGCGTTATTTACAAAGTTTATAAAAAATTACGAAAAAATTAAATATATTTTACGCAAATGCACACACAAAATGTTACACACAAAAATTAAATATTAATATTTTTCTTTAAAAATATTGACTCAGAAGCTAAGAAAATTTTGGTTATTGACCAAGTTATAAATAAAATTCAAAAAACGCTCAAAACTCAGATTTTTGGGCAAGAATCGATTTGGGCGACATCGTCCGAAATCTAAAAAACAGTCTCAAAAATATTTTACCCCATAAGCATTCAAAATAGGAAAAACAACCTATGACCAGCATTATTCCTGAGAAAGAATGCTATTGATATGTCATACTTTAAAATTTGCATTGCAATGTTAAAGTTGTTAAAAAAGAGTTTCTAACATCGAATATTTTGTAGTTTTGCCATTCACTAAAATGTTTACGCTGAGTTTAATGAAGAAATGTCTTTTTTTATGTAAATGGCCCTTTCACGCAGAGAAAAGAGCATCATATTATGATAGTTTAAGAGCATCATGTTATGATTGAAACACGTAACAATCATAATATGATCCTCATGATTATAATATAATTCTACATGATGACAAAATCACCATCAGTGATCATAATATCATTAGTCAGAATCATGTACATATATGATAACTAGTGTCGTAATATGATAATTCTTTGTCCCCAATCATGTTAAAAGTTGGCTGGTCTTCAAAGTTTAAAATGTTTTTTGTGATTAGCTTAAAAAGAACGAGTCGGTTCCGGATTGGTATCGTTATAATGCTGGTTTCAGTACCTTTAAAATGATATATAGTATTATAGCATACACATATAGAATTTTTTGGACAAGTTTCAATGAAATTTTTCTCTAAACTAATAAAGCTTTGTTCACAATGTGAATGAAAAATTTCTTAAACTTTATGAAGAAGCTTTATTATTTTTATGGAACTGTTTTTAATAAAACGTTTTCATTAGACGTATGAAATTTTTTAATAAATAAAAGGAAAATTTTCATAAATTTTCTAATGCAAAAATTTATGTAAAGTGTATCCAGAGATTAAAGACTTTATAAAAATATATTAGGATAAGAGTCAATCCAAAAAGCCTATTAACGAAAATATAACTTTTTCTACTTCAGCCCTTCCGAATTGCATGAAACTCGGTGTGATTATATGTAATTTCATAGTTAGTATGAAAAACCAATTTGTTTTTTAGAAGTAATATCGGAAAAAATTGGTTTTCTAAAGAATATATTGTTTCTCCAATCTGAATTTTTTATATTTTTCAGAGGACATATTATTTTTCAGAGGACATATTAATCGAAAAATAAATGCATTTTGACATATTTGAGAGAGAAGAACATTTTTAAGTTTTTTATCCTTTTTCAAAAAAATTTTACATATTTCAGAGAAGATAAAATAAGTTTTAGGATAAGATATTAGTTTTTAAAATCAGACTACGCGTTCAATAATTACGACCATTTGAACAGTATGTATTTTTAAAAAAATTTCAAAAAATAACGATTTTAAGCAGCGATATAAACGCAAACGGCAACGAATTAAAAAAAAAAAATTAATAAAATGTTTTGTCACACTAATTAGGAGATTACACATAGCACGTTTCTTGCAAATCGCAAGTGACGAAGCCACAGTGAGGCATTTAAAAACGTTGTGATTGGTCCATCCTGTTTTAGTACAGGGTTGTACTTACAGATTGTGCATAAAAAATATTTTGGGGCTTTCAACTTTAGTAAATGTGGAGTAGTGTAAGATAAAGAAAAAACCTGCTTATAGGGATAGGCTATCTCATCTACTTTAAAAGTTATTTAAATTTAGAAATAAAAATGTTGTTTTTTGGCATGATTTTTTTTTTTTTGGTTTACAAAAAAATTTTTTTAATTTAATTGATTTGCGAAAAATCGGGAATCTTAACCCTTGGTGACCTGTGACAAAAGTTTCCAAATTTAAAAAATTTTTTAATTTGGGTATGCTAAACATGGTTGTTTGTACATTTTCAAATCGCACTAATGGTTTTCGAGATATTGTGACTTGAATTTTGCTCGAAATGCAGTTCTTTCCATTTTTAAATTTGTTTTTAAAAAATAACTCCGACTTTCGACTTTCATAGCACATTGGGCAAATTCTTGTACAATTATGTTCAAAGATTATGTGGTGCAAATTTCAGCCAAATCGGATAATGCTAACCTGCTGCTATATTTACTTCAAAAAATTCGTTACCTGATACATTGTCCCATGAATAAACAGAACGAAACGACCGATTGAACTAAAAGGAAGAATAATTTTGAACTAGGTCATATCGTTCAGACCTTGGAACACTGTCTCTGTGAATGCACGGCATTTGCCGGGATGCGGGTCGAAATACTATCCAGTGACCCAATATCCACATTGGGGGATCTTAGGGGCATATGATGGAATAGGTTAAGGAATTTCGTCAGTGCGACGGAGTTCCTGGGGTAGGAAATAGACATGGGACCGATTTTTAGAGCGCACAACAAGCCGACTTTATGGCTTAAGTGTAAGCCCTCAGGGACTTGAATCGGATTAGGGAAGCATTTCCCTTCTCCGAATGCTCTTTTCCACCTAACCCTAACCTAACTACACAAGCCCAGTCTTGTCAAAGTGTCAAACTTAAATTTTGAATTTTTTATTTTTTTTTTGTGGTGTCAAGTTTTGGAAATTTTAAAAACGTGGCAAGTCTAATTTAAAAATATAAAATATATATTCCTTCGAATATGGCTTAACCCATTGATATAATACTGTTTAAAATGCCAAAAACGTAGTAAAAACAGTGATTAGAGAAATACGGATTATTAGAAATTTAAAATTGGCTAATAAGGGGTCAGAAGAAGCACCCAGCCCAAGCCGCTGGAGGTAGCTGGGACTTTTAATTTAGGAATGTAGGCGTATACTCAGTCTATTGGATAGCGACAATAAGTGAAAGTCTAGCCTAAACTCCTTTGGCTAAAAGTCTGAAAATTAAGATATGTGTTTCTTTAAGTATGGGCTAATTCACTGAAGGTATACCTTTTCGGATTGTTGATCAAATCTTGGTGCAAATGGGTTAAAAAAAAAAAAGTGAAATGACCTATCAAAGCCTGTAAGGTAGAAATCTAAGAAACATTCACTACAAGAGATTAAACAAATTTATTTAAAGAAAAATTTTTTTAGAAAAAGAAATTAGTTTTGTTTTATAATTTAAAAAATTAAAACAAAAAATTTATTTTTCGATCATTTATCATACATTGCGACGTACTGTGGCTCAAGAATGAAATTCGTTGGCCAAAAATTGCATTTTTTGTTGTCACCGATTAACAAAATTTTAACGCCATTTGATAGTGAATATATCAAAATTAAGGCAGCCAAAAAATATTGTTACACTCATAATAATTTATGTATAAAATACGAAAAAATGTCAAAATAACAACAAATTTTGTAAAATGAACGAAATTTTGTACATTGTACGAAAGTTTTCGTTGTTTTGACATTAATTTTGTATTTTCATACGTGGATTATTATAAGTGCAATTGTGGGCGTGGCATGCTATTAACCACAACAGTTTTTTATATTTCAGAAAGAGACGATTTTTTAAAAATATATTGCCCAAATGAATTTCAATTTCTGGCAAACTATTATCGATAATGGGATGCGTTATTTATTTTTTTGGTTTGCATGATGGTAGTCTTCAAATGTGTATGCTCACAGCTCTTCCATTTATAATCGGTGATTAAGAAATAGTTTTTAAATGAATTTATTTTAATCAAATTTTAAATTTAGTGGAATAGAACTTCTAGGCTTCCAAAGATGTCAAGAAAATTAAACCACCCAGAGAAAGATGAAAGTGTCCTCTTCAACTGTATATATACTTTTATACCCGGCTGGATCCGCCCGTAGATCACTTTTTTTCATTTTAATGAAATTATTCCAAACAATTATTAATATAATGATGCTAATTTACAAGCAGGGTGATCAATTATTCGACATTTTTGGAAAACCGGTTTCGGTTTTTTTTTTCGAAACCAGGTTTCGATTTATCCGAATAGTTGAAATTTAAGAAAAACCAATTAACCAATAGACATTTTTTTAATAAGTTGGAATAATTTTAGTTTTTACTTAAAACATTATTATTGATTTTGATTTACATTGAGAAAATTTTTCGATTTTTTTCAAAAAACAATAAAAATTTGTGGAAATCATTTAAACTGTTGATTTATGAGATATGCTTTTTGCATTCAAAAAAATTTATTAAGAACAGTTCATAAAACGGCTTTAATGAGACAGATTTTAAGGATAAAAATTGAATAAACAAACATTTTTTAAAAATGGCAACAAAAATATAAAATATGTTCTTTTTATTTACTAAAAGTTTAATATTTTTTTGTTTGTATTTGTTAATATAAAATGACACAATCAGGCATGTCACAGAATTCCATTCCGATCGGAAGTGGAATAATTTTCACTTTTTGCTTCTCCAGAAAATGTAAAACGAAAAAGTTTCCCGGAATGAAACCACTTCTAGTTTCCTATGTGGAATTGATATTTTAAGTGACTTAAGATAAAAAAAAGGCTTTTAAAGTAGTTTTTATGAATACAAAATATTGTTGACAGTTTATTTTACAGGCAATTTATACGTTTAACATTTGTTTTATACCAATTTTCTGATTTTAAACAAAACCACATTTCTTTTTTGAAAAATAAAATCACTTTTTAAGCAACACGTTGCCACTTTTTTTTTCGTCCGAACCACTTTTTTCTTTGAACAAAAATTATCAGTTTTTGAAAAAGTATCGAAAAGGAGGTCCCGGGCATATTTTATAAAATTTTACGGATTTTATTGAATTTGTTTGTTTTTTTTTTTTCCTTAAATCATATGGTTTTTGTTTTCATATGCACAACGCTGCGATATTTAATTCGAAAAAACATATGGTTTTTCTTCTGGTATGCAAAACGTTGCCATATTTAATTTAATAAAACAGAGTTGTACAAATATTTGGGAATCATCAAAATCGATCGGAATTTAAAGAAGCTAATGCAAAATCGATCGGAATGGTAAATACGGAATTGAAACCATTCCAATCGGAATCTATGACATGCCTGAATATTGTGTCATTCTGTATGAAAACACCGAAAAAAATGAAAAATTGTTGCTGGACCATTTTTGATTTTGTTAAAATTTTGTGGAAATGTTCCTAAGGGTTCCCAGAACCAAAATCCAAGAGGATTTAATTTTTGCACACGGCACTACCGGTTCACGCAAAATAAAAAAACTAAAAAGTCTTGTTTTTGTGCGTAGTGGTTTGAGCTGTTAAAATTTTTTCTATAAAACCCTGTAAATCCGAGAGGAGTGAAAATAACTAAACGGGTCTTGAAGTGGTATAAAGCTAAAAGTAGGAAGTAAGTACTCTGTAATTTTCAAGTTTGTATCTGCTAACAAACATAACCAAATTGTAGCCTGAAATATGCAAATTTTCAAAATTTCAAAATTTCAAGTAACGATTTTTTCATAACGAGTTGCCAGCTTGAGCCAATTTTAATTTTGTATTTTTCTCCAACATGTCTAATTTGTATCTGATAATTATTATGCTTTTATATTCATTAGCGCCTACACTGGAGTTCATTGAAAAACACAAAAAACCAATGTTATTTTTCGGGTGTATGAATTAAGTCAAATTTTATATTTTTGAAAGAAACTATAATCCTTCGGCTTTTAAAACGATGCCTTCATCATGTAGATATCTCTAGCAGAAAAATTTTAACAGCTCAAACCACCACGCACAAAAACAAGACTGTTTTAGTTTTTTTATTTTGCGTGAACCGATAGTGCCGTGTCCAAAAATTAAATCCTCTTGGATTTTGGGTTTTCAGACCCTAAATATCATTTTCAGTTAGTTTGAATAAAATCTAAGATATTCCAGCTTTGCCGATTTGGTGATTTCATACAGAATAACTCAATAGTAACATTTCAACAACGCAAAAATCACACAGAACAATAATAATGCTGGAGGTTATGAAAGTTTTTCAAGTCTTCTATATGAGTAATTTTTAAGTAAAAAGGAACTCTCATTACATGAGCCACTTTAATAAAAAAAAACTGTTTTTTAAGAAAGCTTTACAGAATATTCCGTTTTTAACAAGGAATTTTTGTAAATTTCCTTTTTTTTATAAAGAGAAGCATCACTCAGAAATTCTTCCTATTTATTAATTTGTTATTTTCTTTGGAAAGGAGATAGTGAAGAGATGAAAAGTTAGGAAAGATGAAGGCTTCAGATATGGCAACACTTTAATTGAGCGAGTTGATAAGTCTTAGAACAGTTGTTGTTAGCTACCGAATGGAGAGTTGGCGAACTTATTGATGCTTTTTGGTTTATAGCCCTGATTCATTATTTTACTTCGGTGGGGTTAAGTGCTTTGGGAATACCAAAGGTGGGCGCTGCGATACATATGAGGGATAGAAAACTCATACATATTATTTTTCTAAATTGCTGTTGCCGTCACCGGGAATCGAACCCGGGACCATCTGTGTAACTCTCCAACGCGCTAACCATTACACCACAGCGCCCACAAATTTAACTTTTTAGAAAAACCGAAACCGACAACAAACAAAAAACCGTTTTAAACCGATTCGATCAACCTAGTAAGTATGCAATTATGTGTTAAATTTGAGCTATAATCAAGAACTACTGCACAGACATTGATATTTCATATGTGTTTTATGGGTTGCGAGGTGTGTTTCTGTATTATTTGGACTTTCTCCGATAGATGGCGCAATATATATTTCAATGCCTGTACTTTACTTCCATTATACACAGTGCTTCAAAATTTAGCAAACAGTTTTATAACTACCCAGGTAGAAATTGCCCACCGTACAAAAAAAAAAATTTATTGGCAAAAAACTGCTAGTTTTGTAAAACCTACAGTGTTAATAATAACCAAAGGTACAACTAATATTGTACTAGAAAACCACTATTTTGGTTGCAAAGTATGTGTTTTGAAAGTACCCACAGCAAAATTCTTTGCTAATATTGTTTTTATTAATATTACAACCAATTAGAAGCATTTTATTTAAATATTTTATTCATTTATGATGTATAAGACTTTGATCGAACTGCATTGCTGCTTTTTTAAATGCGTTTTATTAAACTTATTTCTCAAATTTATTTTAAGCTATTTTAAATGCACCAAATATTTCGAATTACCAATGTTATGCCAACGTTGGCAAGTTCGCTCAACCAACGGTGGGGCACTGTTATCAATCAGGTAACAGGAAAATACTGTCAATATTGTTAATCCCTCGTTCTGCCAACGCATTACCGAACGTCGCCAACGCTTTGTCAACACTGTGCCGATTGTTTTTATCTGCCTGGGTGCATATATTTTGAAGCAATGTGTCAAATATGAACGGAATATTAGCAGTTAATTTAACACTTTCCGTAAAATTCAAGAGATTAAAATGCTTACACTCCTAATGAGTATTAATACACCCTGATAATACAATCAGGCTATACCCTTGAAAGATCCCAAGGATTCAATTTTTTACAAAGCGGTCACAGAGTGATCTATTTATTTGCCACTTTTAATATGAATTTAGATACTCCGATATAACGAAGATCAATCCCAGTTTAATACATAATTCTCCGATCCATTAAATTTCATTCCCAATATTAAGCACACCAAATCCACAGATTTCCCGTTTTTTCCCATATCATTTCGATTTCAAAAAATTTTACATTTCATCTTTACATTGGACATCGTTAAAAAAAATTTTTATTTTTACTTCCCTGTCCAACCCTATTGTTCGCTTTCATTTTCAGACTTTCTTTTGTAAACAACTGCTATTTTTTTTTTATCAATTGTAACTAGTTTTCTTATGCATTAGTGTGATTTCATTATCATTAATTTTTCTAATGCAACAAACTTCAAATTTATCATTAAATGGTAATGACATTTTTTCTCATTTCCATTACACGTAGAAAAAAACTGCGGGAATATTATCGAAGTGCTTAGTAATTATACAACTACACAAGTTTCAAGTTAGTTTCAGAATTTTTCTTGTAAAATATATGAATTTATTTAGAAACTTTTTACTAGGCTTGTAAAGGGTCCGCCATCTAACGTTTTTTTTTCAACTAGTGCTTATTTCGTGAATGGTAACACTTAGCTCATGTCTGATTTGACAGATAATTAGTTTTATCCTTCCGCTGAACGAATATGGTCCGTATGTTCGTTATCTTGTGAAAAAAGTGAAAGAAACTGGCATCCTCATCGATAAACCAAAGCGTGAAAAGCCAAAAAGTGTGCGTGAAGCGCCATCAACATCAATTCACCGTCGTTCTCAACAATTGAACATTTCGGAGACATCATTGAGACGAATTTTGCATAAAGACCTTGGTATGACCAATTGGTTCAGCAGTTCAAAAAAAAAGTTATTTGGCGGACCCTTTATATATTTTACAAAAAAAAAAAAGTTGTATAATTACTAAGCACTTTGATAATATTCAACCAATAGTCAATGAAATTTCAATGGTAATGAAAAATTCCCATGTATGATTTTTAAGCACTTTGTGTGATACCCATACAATCTAACAATTATTTTACTAGACTTTCAAAGTCAAAGAACTACTACAGGACAGAAATAATATACATAATATATAATATTTTCATGTTAAAAGTTCAACTTTGAACTTAAAGTCCTCAATAAAAACGCAATCGATGTTAGTGAAATCAAAACTGAAGAAAATTTTAAGAAATTAAAAATTAAATTAAAAGAAAATTTACTAATATTTCTCAATCGGTTCAAAAGTTACAGAGTTTTTGGTCAATGAGAAACCATTCTGACCTTCTGTGGGACGTGATCAGAATTATTCCAGTTCAATATCATTTAATGCATTTACTTCAATCAAATGCGTTTTTTATGTTTTCCCTTAAATCGAAGAAATGAATCAATATCATTAAAGCTCTGTTTTTTAGACAAATTAACAAAAATTTCAAATAAAGTTTATTTAGCCCTGCAGTACTATCGTATGGGTGGAATCCACCCATAAGGCTGAATTTTTTTGTTTTTTTTCAAGAGAGATGTACATTAACAAAATATAATTTAAAATAAATTAATTGCCAAACTTATACAATTAATTTTTTTTTCTGTATTTTGCATAATCGAATTTAACTGATATGAATGACAGATACTAATAAGTAGGGGTGGATTACACCCAACGATAGTAATGGCGTAAGTTGAATAAGGATAGTACTGCAGGGTTAATTAAAAGCTAAGTTATGCTTTAAAACAAATATCGAAAAACGATTCTGAGTCACTGTGCGACGTGAGCAGAATTATTGCAGTTCAATATCATTTAATTCATTTACTTTAAGCAAATGCATTTTTTTAAAAAATGTTTTCCCTAAAATCGAAAAAATGAATCAATATCATTAAAGCTCTGTTTTTAAGACAAAATAACAAAAATTTCAAATAAAGTTTATTTAATTAAAAGCTAAATTATGTGCTAAAACAATTATGGTGTTTATTACAAAAAAATTTTTTGTACAAAAAACATGAATTTAAATATTAAAAAAATAACAAATTTAAATTACAAATTACAAACTAAAACCAATAGTACGTGACATAGAAAACGTTTTAAAACGTGATAAATTCATACATACATTGATAAAAATTATAATTGAACAATTTAAATATCAAACAAATTCATTCATAATTACAAAAAAAAAAAAAATCTTTTAAAACTTAATACAAAGAGAGAATTTAATAAAGAAAATACTCTTAAATTCTAGAAAACCATAAAGCAAAAAAAGAAATAAAAATAAAATACATAATGAATTCGTCACATTTGGCCACCCCAATGAATACTCATCATCATCATAATAATAATAACAATAATAATAAAAATCTTCATCATACCCAACCATATACAAAAATGCCAACAACGAACAAGAACCACAGCAATTATAATGATCAGCATACCGGTCTCTCAAGTTCTATAGCAAATACAACCACAACGCCAACAAATGTGGGGGCTGGTCTCATACATACACAGACAATGGCTCCACCAACACCAACATCGCACACACAAAATAAATTTGCGCCTGCACATAGACTAGCCGCTAGGCAGACATTACGCTTAGCCATACCCAAACAACAGGGTGATTCATCACAACTACAACAGCAGCAGCAGCAACAACAACAACATTCTACATTTACAACAACATCCACTACAAATACAAGCAGCAGTAGCAATCATCATCATCATACAATATCACAATTTAAACATTCATCACCATCGCAATTGCCACCAGCTCCCATACTTAAATGTACTACGGGCCTAGCATCCAACTTAACATCAGCGGCTATAGCGTCTCCATCTTTACATTCACATATTCCCAAATCTGCTTCACCCTTGGAGTCTCACAATTTACCCAATGTTCTACATAGCAGTGGCAACAATAGTAGTTGCTCAGCTACTCCCTCTAGTGGTGGCAGTACGAAATTTTTAAGAGTTCGCAATCCCAGCATCACATTAAATTCTTCAGATATTTGTAATAATACGGATTTATTTGCTTTTGCATCACCATCAGTGGGAGGTAAAATTTCTTATATTTGAAGAAACTTTTGTAAAATATTGTGTAAACTATTTCGATTTCTTTTACACTTTCAGAACATTCACCAATTTTTGCTGAAATTACTTCATCTATATCACCTTCAACAACGGGTTCTGGTTCTCCCACTAATCATTTAAATCGATTATTTAACTTAAGTCCATCGTCTTTACGAAATTATGGAAATGTAAGTAAAAATATATATTTTTTCTCATTGTGTGAAACGAGTTCTTAATCAGGGCCGATTATTAAATTAGAGAATGTGATTTTTGAACTTTCAAATGTTGAAATATTTTTTATAATTTCAAGGTCTCAGATCTTAAGAACTTTATCATTGGAAGGTCATATTTTATTTATTCGTTATAGTGGAGAAAAGTTGATGAAAAAATCGGTAAAATCTACTACTGCTCGCTTTATTCCATTTAGATCCCTATTTTAGTGTTCCAATTGGACTCTTTCCCCGCTACATTCCATTTAGTTCCGCTTGAAAAGTGTTTCAATTCCCCTCATTGTCCATCCCGATCGATTTTAATGCCCATGTTTAGTGTTTCAATTTCACTCGTTCCCCAAACTAACGCATTAGTGCATAGTGCGCCTTTAAAGGGTCGATTATTTTTATTCCCCATGATGCAATTTTAAAATAAAAACAAGCTAATGGCATAAATGGACTTAATAACATGTCTTTTTAAAATAGGCATGAAGAAATTTAAATATATGAGCTACTTCAAAAATTTTCGAAACATGTTGAAATTTACTTTAAATACCTCGTATTTCGGTTCGGGTTCGGGTTCGGTTGAATATACTCAAACAAGTTTTACAGTAGAATATACTGTAAATGATTGTTAAAACAACTGCAATTTCATTTAAAAATCCAGTGTAGTAGAAAAGCATTACCATATAAGTGGTTGTATAAGTACATATTTGGTAATGGTAAGTACTTACAATAATCATTACAAATCATATTACTTTTATGTGTGGATGTCGCGCAAAATAATGGTATATCATTACTAAACACCTTACGAAAAATCAAAAAAAGTATGTGGTTACCATGCTTGCTAGCATGGACAAAAATAATGAGTCTAAACATAAATTTTCCAGAACAAAATTTAAGAAATTTTTTTTTATTGAATTTTTTTTATACCCAAGTAAATTAAATTGTATATAAATGAAATTGTATATCATCAAGTTATATTAAATTGTATATAAATTAGATATGCGATGATATTAAAGTTGATCCGAAAAATAAGAACACATAATTGTATCTAAAATACATGAAATTGTATCAAATTCGATACAATTCGTTACAGTAGCATCGAATTGGAAATAAATAAATACAATTTCGCACAATTTGATGTATATTAGATACAATTTCATACGAATTTTGTCCCCCCCCCCCCCCGAGTAAAACAAATTTTATAAAATTATATGTGATGTGATACAATGTGATATAATTTGATCCGAAAAATGGTTCTAATAAATTGCTTCACTTTGGATATAGTTAGATTTACTTACATACAATTTAATAAAAATGTATCCAATTTTATCCGAGTTTTGTCCCGATCTGATTACATCCAATAATGTTTCATTTGATATAATTAGATACAAATAAATTTATAATAATCCAAATATCTGGAAATTGAAAGATACACAGATATAACAGAAAAGATAAATTTGACATTTGCTTATATGTTCTTACTCGAGTAAGTAAAAAATATGGAGTCTAAAATTCGAATTTTGAGATCATTACTTTGGCTCTATGAAACAATGAAATAAGTCGCCAAACCAAAAATGAAGTAACGCCCCATTTTTGGGGCTTTATTTCATTGTGAAGCAATACCCCAAAAAAAAAAATGAAATAAACCCCCGACCAAATGAAACAAAACCCCAAAAATAAAATGAAACAAAACCCCAAAAATAAAATGAAATAACACCGCAATTTTGAGGCTTTATTTCATAATGCAGTAAAGCCCCATTTCGAAAATGAAATAAGGCCCCAATTAAAAAAACAAAATTATATATTACTTTAAAATATTTTTTTATTCCTAATTAATACATAGTAAAAAGATTAATAATATTTAGTATATCAATACAGTGTTTTTTTTTTGATATTTTTTAGTAGTATATCACAAAATAAAACTAAATTTAAAAATCGTATAATCGCACGCAGAAAAAACTTTATTTCGCGAAGCCGCCTGCCGCGTTCTACGGAGGAAAAAAACCCTTAAGAGCGGCCAAAGGCCGCCACACAGAAAAACTTGTTTTTACAAATTACTTGATGTCTTAAAAATATAAGATTTCAACGGATTCGACATCTGATTTGAAAAACAAGTTCTTCTGGGTGGCTGCATTCGGCCGCTCTTAGGGGTTTTTTCCTCCGGAGAACGCGGCAGGCGTTTTCGCGAAATAAAGTTTTTTCTGCGTGCGACATAAAAGAAACTTCAAAATTACTACACGGTATAATCTCATTTACTAATAGCAAATAACTATTTACATTTATAACTTGATAAATCATGCAGTAATTATAACGGTTATTTGCTTATATTACTTAAAAATTTTGATTTTTAAGAAAATGAAATAACACCCCAAAAATATTATTTGGGGACTGATTTCATTTCTCATATTGGGGCCTTATTTCATTATGAAATAAAGTCCCAAAAAAAAAATTAAATAAAGCCCCAAAAAATGAAATAAGACCCCAATTTTTTTTATTAGAAATTTTTGTGGCCTTATTTCATTTTTGGTTTGGGGACTTATTTCATTGGGGTCTTGTTTCATAGAGCCCATTACTTTATATTTAAAATAATGATAACAATAAGTACTTATGGGTAAGACATTATTTTTTGTATTGAAATAATGGGAAAATTAACTAGTTATTAATAAGTCATTATTATTTGTGTTAAAGTATTGCAGGGAGTAAGCTGGTGCCATTACTGCTAGTAGGAAAAGTATTGATATATCATTGCCGTTTCTATACTGGGAAGGCAAAAAGGTAATTACCGTTAAAATAACTAAAACTGTAGTTGTTTTTAACTGTTTTGAAAAATAACTAACAATGTCGTAATATGAACTGACAATTGTTTACTACAAAATTTTGAAACAACTGTAAAAATTGGTAACTACTATTTTTGAACAGTTATTTTTTCGGTATTTTAAAAACATTTTCTAATAATACAAAATATTTTGTATC
Source organism: Delia radicum (assembly GCA_021234595.1). Lineage (NCBI taxonomy): Eukaryota > Metazoa > Arthropoda > Insecta > Diptera > Anthomyiidae > Delia > Delia radicum. Next base: position 76,955,144 of record CM037853.1, on the reverse strand, counting down.
TTTAATTGCAATAAAAATTTGTGTTTCATACATTCTACTTAAACCGCAAAGTCAAACTTAATAACGGCACTCCAGTTATGACGTTTTCATGCATTGGAGATACAATGAAACTTTCTATGAACATTTCAATAATAACTTAACATATAAAAGCTAACTTTGAGATCCAAACCAATACACAATCAATCCACTAGACTTTTGCAGATTTTTAAACTTTCCCAGTTTTTTCTATTTAATTTTTGCGCTGTTTAATGCAATTGAATTTTGAGAACAGTATTTGAAAAATATTGTGTTTTTATACAGTTTTGAGGTATACCAAGTTGATGTTAGCGCACCATTAACGGAATACGAACATCACAAATTTATAAGGAATTGGCGTAAATTTTAAAAAAATGTGTTTTTTTGAGTGTGACATTCACAATAAATAAATACAATTATAAAAATTAGAGTACAAGACCATTATTAAAATACTCCATCAACAACTAAAATCGGTCTACTTGTTTTTGAAATGCATTACCCAGCAAAACCACACATTACCAAATCATGGGTAAAGTAATGTATCGCCATAGGGCTTCATGCATCACTTTACACGTTACTTCACTGATGAATTATACAGGCGATGAGCCTCAAAGTAACTCATTACCTTGTAGGGGGTAAAGTAACTGGTTACTTATATGGTTACATGATGCGAAAAAGTAATGTGTATATAAATAGATTTTCATAAAAAAATGCATAAAACTTTTTTTTACAGATATTTTTTTTTAATTAAATAAATAACATGGTCATGCTGGGATTCGAACCTGGGGTCTCTGCTATTTAACAATTAGTTACGCGAGAACTCTACCAACTGAGCTATCGATACATACAATATTTTATTGCTTAAAATGTAGATGAGTTGTTGTGCTTCGTGTTTTCGTTCGTAATATCAAAAATATACACCTTACCATTATGCTTACAAAAAATCACAAAGTAATGTGTCTATAAATAGATTTTCAAAAATATATATTAATAATTACTTTACGTTTATAATTCATGCATTATGTAATTGATGATCGGTATGTCATTATTTTATGTTTTGAAGTAATGTAAAAGGTAATGAGGTCACATATGAGGTGTTCAATTATCGGTAACTCATTACTTCTTGTTGGAAAATAATGATACAGGTAAGGAGTACACATTACAAGGTAATGCATTACTTTATCGCACCCATTACCAAAGTTTTGCTGGGTAGTTTAAATATCGACATGTCGGAACATTTTTCTTGAATTTTTGAGTTTTTAAACACAAATAACTTCTAAAAAATGTTTTAATTTTTTCCAAAAAAAGGTGCCAAATATTTCTGAAATACGAATGCGTCTGCCAATTTTAAAGCAAACACAAATCGTGATGTCAAAAATCGTTCGGTTTGACATGGAATGACTCATATGCAAATAACTGAACATAAATTTTATTTTATTGATCTGTAGTTAAAATTTGAACAACTATTTTTAACTTAATTGTTCTTACGGATTTGTTAGTTATTTAAACAATATTTAAAAATAAATAACAAGAAGTGTGCCCCGGTAGGCTAGTTGGTAGCGTGCTGGCTTATCAGTGCGGGGGTCGTGGGTTCGATTCCCACCAGAGGCACTGGTCTGTTTTCGCTACAACGCGCCGAAGGCCATAGTAGCTAGTGCTCGGTTAGGGTAATAGTATATAATTTGTAATTATATGATTATTAATTAATAAAATAAAATAAAAAAAAAAATAACAAGAAACATTTGATTTAAATGAAAAATTAGTGGACCAGATTTCAAATGATTTATCATTTATGTTTAATTACATTTTCAGTTAATTTAAACTACACTCATAGAAACAAGCCTGTAAAAGTAGCAAAAACAGCTACTAAAAATTAGTTAAAAATTAGCTTGCAGAAAAAACTGCTAAAATGAGCAGATTTTTTACTAAATATTAGAAATATAATAAAAAATATAAAGTAACAAAATAATCTGCCAAAATCAGCCAAAACATTGACTTAATATTAAGACACAAAACAATCATTAAAAATGTGCAATTCCTAAAATTTTTTTTAGTTTTTTTTATAATACGAATAAGAGTCTGCCCTTATGAAATCAGCAATCTACAAGTTTTTAGCAAACATTTCTGTTGAATTTTAGCAAAATAAACTGTTATTTGCATTCTACTAAATTTGAGGTAAATATAGCCAAAGTTTGTTAATATTGCAGTTTTTGTTTGCTATTTTGAGTCTACAAATATTTAGTAAAGATTTTGCTAATTTTACACATCGAAAATAACTAAAATTTTGCAAAGTTAACAGATTTAATTTCGTTGTTCTTATTTTAATAATAAGATAGTAAAATGTTGTAAAGAGAAGAGATTTTTGATGTTCTTATTTGATTAATATTTAGCAAAAATCTGCTAAATTTAGCAGTTTTTTCGGCAAGGTAATTTTTAACTAATTTTTAGTTGGTTTTTCTGCTATTTCTATTTTGTAGGTTTATTTCTATGAGTGTACAAACTACTTTGAGTGTGTGTAATTTCTGTTTAGTTGTCATAACTGAAATATACGGATTCTTTAACCGAACCACTCCATTAGCAATAAGTTCGGTTGTCATCAGCAATCTGTTCTCTCTGTGTAAAATTAGAGTTATCGATCTTCTATTTTAGACGTTGTGATGTATAATCTATAATTTTACTTAGAATACACCATGCAACAGTAGTTTTCACTCATTGAAAAATCAATATATACGTGAAACTAGTGAACATATATCGTTTAACTGCGTTTTTAGTTTTTCTCCATTCCCTCAAAATTAATTTCAAAAGGATTATTAAATTATTAAAATACTTGACTTTAATATTGGTAATGAAAATGAAAGTTGAGAAACTCGTATTTAAATAAAAAAACATTAATTACAATTTTTCATGATCAAAAATGTCCTTAAAAAATTTAATCCTTCAATATCCTTCGTGATTTTTGATAAATTTGCTCAAAATATATAAATTCTTGATGTAATTAGTATGCAATAAATTATTGATCACTATGAATTTCATATGTATATAAAAGCTCGTTAAGAGGTGAGATTACGATGCATAGCTTGATGGTAAGGCAGTGAGTTCAAGTACCAGTACGACACCAAAAAAAAAAAAAAAAGTTTTTCATATAGAGCAAATTAACAATATAAAATACTTTGTTCAATTGACACATAAATTAACCACTGACGAGTCCCAGGAGGGGGACGAAACTGCGATAGTCTGGTGTATCCCTTGTGTCCGTAAAAAAATTGTGCTTTTGTTACAGTGAACATAAATAAAATTAAAACAAGAAAACATTATGAAAAATTATGTGATATACATTATTTTGTGGTAAAAAACCTTTATAGATAATTTTTTTTTTTGTAGAAAATACATTTTGAGGTAAAAAACACTTTCTGAGTTGAAAAACTATTTCTGTGGTGAAAAGCAACTATGCTGGTCAAAATAAAATGTTATCACCTTTAGCGTCTGTTAAAAAATATTTTATTCACCAGAGGCCTACCAATGAATTTACACTGAAATACACCAATTTACAAGTAACACTTAGAGATACCTGCACATTTTGACTCATAACTTTCTAACCGCTAAACCGATTTTGCTCATATTGCTTAACACCAAAATGCTCGGAAAGATGCCCATTAATCTGAAGTAAACCAAGAATCACGTGATAATTTAAAATAATCAATGGAGGGATTACATTTTTAGAGACCATTTGTGAAATTTTTAATCATGAAAACTTATAACCAATAATTTTTTTAAATTTTTATATTTTTTTATAGACCCGATCAGTAATTCACTCATTTCTAATGTGTCATTCGAGAGAAGTTGAGATATAGCAAATTTCAAGTGTTATCTTTGAAGATTTTGGGGGAAAAAGTCAATTCTTGTAAACACTAAAATCTCTTAAACACTGTCTTGTTTCAAAACTATGAATTAAATTTACATAAATCCAAATTAAGTAATTTACTACTTTGCAATTCTAATGTAAAAACTTAATTCTAATTTATCTATTCAAAATCAGAGGTCGTGACTTTTAAAACCTTTATAACCAAAGGCCAAACTGTTACTCATCATTATCACCAGGGACAGGAATTTCATACACTTAAAAAGTGTGTTTTAGGTGCCTATAATATGCATGAACAATCTTTAAATATGCACTTAAAATTAAAAATATATGCATTGAACATTTTTTAATTAAATATATTTAAAACAAGAACTTTAAAAAAAAAAAATGCTGCACTGTTTTCTTAAAATACAAAGTATAGAGAGATTAAATAAGCTTAAATAAAATTTTTAATTATATATAAATAAGTTGTTTTATTAAACTTAAAATTTAATATATTTGTTCATAAAAGGTTTTTGAATATAGAAAATGACCCGCTCAACGTCGAAGTTTGTGATCGGTGTATTTTGATATATTTTGATTTTCTGAGTTTATATCAGATCTGCTTTCTAAAAAGCTACACTTGGATGTCGAGAGTTTCAAAGAAAAGTAACAAAAACAAAAGGTAAAGGTAAAAAAGATACACTTTAAATAAATTATTTTTCATACACTCAGAAAACAGTCTCAGTTTTGGCCACTGAATTTGTTGCCAATCGAATTTTGGCGGCTACTACAACTTTCGTAATGTACAATTATATTTTAAGTAGTGAAAGCTAATATTAAGTTGCCTAACAAAATATTACATTCCAAATAAATATTATCACATTCCACAAAATTTTATTAAAATTAAAAAACTTGTTTGATTTTTCTGGTATTGAAACGTGGCCTTTAGATTAATAATCCTACTGATTGCGCCACAACCAATTTAAATTTTCTTTGCCTTATTTGCTGTTTTAAACATTTTAATACATATTTCATTTTAATTTGAAAAAAAAAACTTTTTGTGTTTGAGTTTTCCGAGATTTGAACTCGGAATAAGACAAACTCTCTATCCACTTCACCACAAACACTTATAAATGTTGAGTGTTTGAAATTCGGTTGCCATTACCAATCATTAGTTGAGTCTACAATCAATGCAGACCACAATTCGGCTGACACCCTAATTTAGTGGCATATTTGATTGAGAAACCGATATTTGCAGTAACCACACTCAAGTAAAAAAGTTTGTAGAAGTTATTGAAAAATTTGGCTTATATCAGCAAAACGCTTCTTTCTGTACACCGATAGAATTATTTGCATGATATTAATGCATTTTTTCATAGAAGCAATGAAGTTTTATTTTAACTCGTCCATTCAAAATTTTTATTGAACTAATGCAAGTTTTCATAAAATTCATTGATAAATATCATTCTTTTATTCATTCAATGAAAAAAACTAGTTTCGTAAAAAGTATGAAGCTTTTTTATTAGTTATAGTATATTTTTCGCTCTAGTTGTGAAGAAAAGTTTCATTAGTTTAATAGAAATTTTCATTATTTTTCGTTAACTACTTTCTTTTGTTAACTAAGTTTGCTTTCAATTAGGAAAATAAAACAAAAAAAAAAAAAAAAACAATCATCCACAAGAGTAACCGTAGGTCTGAAATCGTTAATGATATAGAAAAATTTCAGAAGTGAATGATTGTGAAATGTTATCGACGTCGCCCAAGTCTGGTATTAACCTACTTTAAGTAGCAAAATTTGTCTCTGTGTACATATGCAATTTTAATATAAAATAAATTTGAGATTTTTATCGCGAAACTAAGAAAAATGCAATGAAAATATGCATTTAAAGCAAAATAAGTAGAAATATGCATTTAAATCAAAATTTGCAAAAATATATGTTTATACCAAAATATACACTAACAAATCGATGCCATTTTAAAACAAATTCTTTCCTTCGCAAAGATATTTTATTTATCCTGTTCTAATACTTAAGGGAAAAACATGCATTTCCGGTCACTGTTCATCACCAACTGAAATCAATAAATAGCTGGGAAATAAAAAAAAAATCCATAAAGTCTAGCTGAAATTAATAAACTAATACTAACAATGTTTAATATCGTACATAAAGATTTGACAATAAAAATATTCCGATTATTTGTATAGAATATTAAAATACAAATAAACAAGTTATGAAAATAGTGTGTATATCATGAATTCCATCGAAGAACATTGAAAAAACCTTAATGCCCGACTTCATATCTTTGAATTTGCTTCATATTAAAAACACGTATTCTCAATGGAGCCCATAAAATATCTTCATATCCGGTTTTTCAACTGTAGAATCAGAGAATACCCATAACAACTTTAGAATATATGTTTACCCAGAAAAAGGATTGATTAGAATTCGGTCGAAATTATTAAAATTTATTTGATAGTACGTTATTTTCTTTGGAACTACCAATAATCGATTAATAAAAACAAAAAATACTGTACTGGAAAATAAAAAGAGGGAAAAGGAACTAGAAAAACTATCCATTTATCCAATTATTGGTATTTCCAATCAACTTTTCAAATAAAATCGGTTAGTAATTCTGTACAGTAGAAACAACCATTTATTTTGTGATGATACAATAGAATTGATACCATCTATCAAATTTTTTAACAAATTCTCGATAATTAAAATGGGTTACTGCAAATACAGTAATCGCAATCAAATATGCCACTAAATTAGGGTTTCAGTAGTACCAACCGAATCGTGGATTGCAGACTCAACTAATGATTGGTATTGGTAAACGAATTTGATACAATATTTGTTTTCCTAACAAATTATTTAGCACTCAACATTTATAAGTGTTTGTGGTGTAGTGTGTAGAGAGTTTGCCTTGTACTCCGAACTTCTGAGTTCAAATCTCGGAAAAGACAAACGCAAAAAGTTTTTTTTTTTAAATAAAATATTCAAATTTTTAAATACCATATAAGGCAATGAAAAATAAAAGTGATTGTGATGCAATCATTAGGACAGATGCCTATTAATCTGAATGCAACGGTTCAATATAAGAAAAATCAAAAAACTTTTTTAATTTCAATAAAATTTTGTGAAACGTAATAATATTTATTTGGATGTAAGAGGCAACTGATAATAAATCTTCACGACTAAAAATTTACATTACGATAGTTGTCGTAACCGCCAGAATTCGATTGGAAACAAATTCGGTGGCCACAACTGAGACTGTTTTCTGGGTGTTTATATGGTTCTTCTAATTTTACATTTCAAATTATTGGATTCGTTTTTGAGTTTCCCGGAATTCCCCCTCAGTAAGAAAATGATTAAAGTTTTTTTTTTTTTAATTGACAAAGTTTCCTTTAAAAAGATGCATTCATAGGACCAAGCAAAATTACAGAAAAATAGCATTATCTTCGGTTTATTGGTAAAATTTTCCAACGCTTTTAATCAGAATCTTAATCATTTTTATATTTTGAATAAAAATTACGTATTACAATAGTACACATTTCCTTTATTATTGTTAATCCTATTAGTAAATTTTTTACAGGAAAAACCATTTATATACTAATGCATTTTTTTCGTAGATGCAATGAAGAATTTCATTATATCCAACAATTTTATTAATATTAAGAAATTTTTCATAAGCATTTTTTCATAGTTTCATAAAAAAATTCATTCGATTTTATAAATTATCTCTTCATAAATTTAACGAATATTTCAAAGACTTTTTTTTCATAAATTTTCTTTAATTTTCATACATTTCAAACTTTAGTTTTAATATTTAATTCTCAAGTGTTCGACATACTTTATAAGGTGCTTTATTATCACAATGTAACCTTCTATTAATTTTGGACTTCTAGCAAATTGTTTAAAAAAAGCATAAGCAGCGCTTCATTGGCTTAGTTCCAATGTATTTCATATTCTAAAATATTATCAAATTATTTCATAAATTTTGTAATCGCTTCATTTTCGGATTGATTCAATAGTTTTATTAATAGTTTCATAGATTCTATGAAAAATTCCAATTCACGAGCTCCAGTGACAATTTTCATTAAAGCTATGAAGAAATTTATGACTGAAGTGAAAATAATTCTCTCGGTATAGACTCATCCGTATTGATTAGTAAAAAAAGAGAAATTGCAAATCTCTCAGTAGCTGAGAAAAATGTTAAATTAAAAAGCTGATAGCAGCCGAAAGATGATTAACAAGTAGGCTGCGATTAGTATTTTATACCCAAAAGCCGATGCTTAATAATAGAGATTTTAAAAAATACATTTGAACACTTTCTAACGTTTTCGAATCAAATAATATCCGTACGCTTGGAGCACCCTTTAAACTGATTTAAGTCATTCGTTAGGCAGTGACTTTGAATTTGAGATTGCATTTCCATTGCTATGATAGAGTTTTTTAGGTATTTTATAGCATATTTTGAACATTTTCATCATTAAATATAACAGGATATCTTAGCTGTGTATAGACTGAGAGAATTGCCATCATCATATGAATGAGTTTTGCATTAAATCTAAGAAGTGTCTCTAGAACTCGACCACTGTAACTTTTCATTAAATTAATGCAGTTTTCATAAATTTTTTTTTTTGAAACATTTCATTCTATACATTACAAATTCCATAAGACTAATGAAAAAGTTTCATTAAAATTTGTTTGATAAAATTGTGAAGCTTTGTCATAAAATAAAATAAATTTCAAAATTTACTTTGTGTAGAAAACTTCATTAGTTTTGTGAAAAATTTCATCAAAACTTGTCCAAAAAAAATTCTCTGTGAACAATTTTGAATTTATGCTTTTTAAAAAAGTATGTTTATTAAAAAAAAATTACCTGGAATTCCCGAAGAAGTTTCCGGGATTTCGAGATTGAAAAATGTTGGGGATTCCCTTTAAAAACTCTAATTATGAACTCCAAGGAGTATGTGTATAGAAAACATTAATCAAACTTGAAGACCCCTGGTCAATTCCTATAAGACATGATCATGGAACTCGTGATATACAAAAATATACAGTTAACACCTTACTACCAATAAATAAATAGTTAGTTGAATAAAACATGCACATTAATAATGATCATTACATAAATAAAAAGTTTATACAAATCATCATTATGAAGTTGGTGACGTAGAATAGGAGAATAATACACACTCGTAGTAAGAATATGGGTGTTAGTTAAAGTGACACTCCCTTACTTTCTATGGTTTATTTGAAGTTTTCATTCATTAGTTTACACTGTGAGAAATTTTTAGGGAAAATAGAAATAAAATTTTGGAATTGAAAACTTTTTAATTTATCAAAATATGTAGCGAAATATATATAATTTAGCAGTTTTTATTTAAAAATTTAAAAGGATTCAACTAAAATTTATTTAAAATAACACTAGTGCACTATAACTAATAGCTAGGGCAACCAAAAAACAACTCTAAAAACAATGTTGAGCGCTTAAAAAAGCTCTAAAAATCGCAAAAAAATATAAAGCCGTTAAAATTTGAAATAAGCCGTTATATTTAAAAACTAAACCGTTAAATTTCATATTTTTTCGTTGATATCATTGCTGCAAATAAAATTTATTCCTTGTAACTTAGTCAGCCAAACCAAGGTGAAAAAGAGAAATTGTTTTTCTTAGGCTTTAAAGCTTATCAAAATTTCTAGATAAACCAATTTGTTGTTTCATCTATCACATGTAGAGATGGGCACGTGAGTGACTCACACTCAATCACGAAGGAAAAATTCCACTCACACACAATCACTCACGAACATTTTTTATCCACTCACACTCACTCGCGTGCACGTAAGTAAATTAAGATTTTACTCACACTCACATGTGATTCACAAAGAAAATCTTATCGGAAAAAAAATAAAATGTAAAAGTTGAGATAAATTGTAAATGTTAAATTAAAAGCTGCTGTGAATATGTAATTTTGACATTTAATTTGTATCTTTACCTTCATACCATCAATATTGACCGATTGAAAAAAAAAAATTATTGCGCATAAAAAACCATACATTTTTGTTAAAGAAAAAAAAAAACTTAAAAAAATGTATATTAACTGTACAGTGTGTAAATTAATATAAAGGCACTATAGTTTGAAACTGGAAAACGTGGTAGTTAACTACGTGGTAGTTAAAACTTCTTAACTACTGCAACGAATGTATTAAATATTTTGCAGCTATTCTCTCCATTACTAATGGACCGACCTTTATCAATTTACTGCCATTTTTTTTCGCCATTTGTCAATAATAAGAACATACACTTAGAATACTATGTAGGTAAAGACCACTGCAATTGTAGTGGAAAACAAATGAAATTTCAGTTAAAGAAAGGACGACATACATTACCGTAAACTTAACTAACATTGTCATTTGTTTTTTAATGTTCAAAAATGACTAACAATTGTAGTAAAAATGAACCACATGGTAGTAAAAAATAAACAAACATTTATTTTTTTTTATTTTTTTAAATAACAAAAAACGAATGTAAAAAATGAATGTAAAATCATAAAACAGTCATTTGATGTTAGTTGTTTTTTAAATGAACTACAAGGTTAGTAAATATTTTAATTTGTTCTACAAATGACTGACATTTACATTAAAAATAAAGAAACTGTATTACAACCCAAACAACTACATATTTTTAAAGCAGAAGTTCCCTGAGTATAGTGCTATGATATTTCTTATTTTGTGAAGTTTTTTAGCCCAATAAACCCATAGCTACCATATGGTAATACAAAATCTATCGAAAATGTTCTTATCTTGTTGTATCTAGTTTCATCTAGGCGATATTCCCCTTTGAAAGTTACTATTTGTAAAAATCAGCAAGGGCCAATATGGAGTTATATCAAGAACTAAAATTTCTTGTACAAAACTTTGTCAGATCGTGACCAATTACGAGGGCGGATCAATAAGTCCGTGACTTTTTCAATGAAACACAGTTTTTTTTTTGCAAAAAAAAAAATATTTTTCCTTTTAGCTCAGTACACTTAGTCCAACGTCTCTCCAATTTTTGTATCCCTTCCAAAAAATAGGATTTTTCGAGGTCCATAAAATAGGCATTTGTTTGATCAATAATTTCATCGTAGGAGCTAACTCTTTTTCCACCTAGCCATTTCTTTAGGTTTGGAAATAGGAAATAGTCACTGGGGGCTAAATCCGGAGAATATGGCGGATGAGGTACCAATTCGTAGCCCAATTCATGGAATTTTGCCATTGAGACTGCACACGTGTGCACTAGGGTAATAACTTTTTGCATTTTTTGCAAATATCAAATCTCCCCAGACAAAATCGTGTAGGGCATGGACAAATATTAAGAACTGCGTTTTTAGTTTTTCGCTATCGTTAAAAAAGGTTACGCACCAAACGCGTTAAAGTTTTGAATCAGACAAAGGTAAAAAAAAAAGTTTTTTTGATGCCTCAACGTCTGACTATCACATCTATATAATTAAGGCATGCTGATTTCAATAGTAAAGTCCGTTTTCGAGTCAATGGAATAGTTTTCTTCCAAATTTGCTTTTAATTTCCGCATTTTTAATTTTTTGCAGTTTTTTATATAAAAAAAATCTGTTTTCACATATTTTATTTTTTTTTTTTTTTTTTAATAAAAATTCATGGCAATTCTTGTCATGTTTATATATTGGTTGTATTGTAATGCAAGGTGGAAATCGAGAGCACTATTTGCTATTTCAGCACTTATTCTTATTCCCAGTTATCAAAAACTTTTACAACCTATATGTGATTTTTTACAGTTATATTAGTTTTTTGTTTTTATATACATCGATATTATTTTTATGTTATTTTTAATTTATAACGAGCTTTCAACCTCCGTATAATTACAAAAATAAAGCAAATCAAACATATTAGCTAGGTTGATACTAGTATTTCGATCTGGCTAAAGATCTCATCAGAACTCGAAGTTTTAGAAAGCTAGAGCCTATATAATAGGCAGAACTTTAACAAAAAACTTATTAATAATCAATTTTGCTCCATGCTATATGTGATTTCATTTGTGATGCACGGTTTCAAATCTGGTTTTCGGACCACTGTTTCCACGAAAATGATTTTGAACGGCTAAACAAGTCATTAATAAATTTTACGAAAGCCTACGGGTGTTTCCTCAGACATTGGGTACCTACACCATCTACAATTCCAAATCAACAACGCAGTAATATTTGTGCGGAACGTGGAATAAAAATAGTACAAGATATATATCCGCTTTGTAAAACATCGCGTACTTTGAACCTAAAGTTTATATCTTACAATACCTACTTTTAATCATTTATTGTTATTATTTGTTTACATACTTACATATGTATAAACCATATTTTAAAAAAATTTTATTAAAAAAAATTTAAAAAAAATATATTAAAGGCATTTTAGAAATCGCTGTCGGTGCGTAAGGTTTTTTTTTTTTACCAAATTGAACTGAAATAGTTTTTTTTTATCATTAATACAATATTTGCCATTAGAAAACCCCTGGGGAGAATGTTGTCCAAAAAAAGTTATCACCCTAGTGTGCACCCGTGCATAATCTAGATAAAAAAGAATTTTTTTCTTGGCCATTTGGAGTCGTTTTTTTAAATCCTCGTTAAATCGGTACAATAAGTTTGCATAATATTCGCCTTTTATTGTTTTTCCCTTTTGAAGGTAATCGATGTGGATTATCCCAAAAAACTGGTGCCATCACTTTATTGGCCGACAAACTTACCTTGGCCTTTTTTACCATTGAAATCGATGGTGCAGAGACCCCATAGTATTTATCAAGCTTTTCCTTGGTTTGATTGACGGTTTTTTTTCGCAAAAAATAATGTTTAATGAGCACTCGAAATTCACTTTTTTCCATTTTGTATGGTTGTATGTTTTTTGGTGTCTAGAGGCAATGATGATAAATTTTCTTATTGGAAACATGTTTGTTAGCCGATTTAATTGGATTTTGTGTATACAATTTATGGAAAAAGTAGAAGTTTAGCTATGAAGTTACAAGTTATTTCGATTTGACCTAACTTTCGGATGCCGAACAGTGATTTCATTCAACTATGAACTTTTCTTTAAATTGTACACTCAAAATCGCATCTACTCAGTCCAATAAACTATTTCCATTCACCAAATTTGTCCATAATGTTTTAAAAACCCGATACATACTAAATGCATTTTCTAGCCGAACTGTTTGGTAGGACACGAGATACATATTTGTTTAAAAAAAATTGTTGGACCGTCACATTTAAAACAAAAAAAGTACAAGAAGTTTTGTTAATTATCTAAAGTAGAAACCCCAAAATAAATTTTTTGGACAAGTCCCGTTAATTGTGCAAAAAAATAAATGCTTGGTTTTTTAAAATTTTGCAATAAAAATTTTATATTTCGTTAAATAGTCCCCTAACTGGTCTTCGAAAATTAGGTTTAATAAAATTTTTTGGAATCTTTCATACGTCCAGTAAAATTCAAAAACGATATATGCCTTAAAATAAAATGTAGTTTTTTATTTTGTTAAGCATTTGCTCCAAATTATTTTTAAATTAAATTTTAACTCTAACACGTCTAAGGATGAAGAGTGGGAAAATTTATAAAAAGGGCCAACTTAAGCAAAAGCAGCATTTATGAAAAACTTTCTTTGTATGACAATCATGCTCAATTATGATCTGAATTTAATCAAATTTATTTTATTTTTAAAGTATTAAAATAGAGCTTATTTTGATAATATTTCATTACAATATCTACTACCATGCAAATAACGGAGTCAATATCGATCCAGATGAAGGAAAATGTAAGTTTTTAAATATGACTTTAAAAAAAGCAAAGATTTTACTGAAACAATGTTTTTCTGATGAAAAATTAACAAATTTTTTAACACATAAAGTTTCGATTGTTACTCTTAAATTGTTAAGGAAAGATTAAAAAAGTAAATCGGCTGTGGATCGAAAAGTACCCCAGGATGGTATGACGGTTAAAACCCCAAAAACATTAAATCGGTGAAGAAACTAAAGCATATATGTATTTAAAGCAAAATAAATTTCTTTGGTTAAATTCGACTCACACACACTCACTCACGAAGAATTTATTCCTACTCACACTCACTTACAATCACGAGAGTAAATTTAGGTTTCACTTACGCGTGATCAAGCTAAATTCTGCTCACGTGCCCACCTCTAATCAGATGTTACATTAAAATTTTAAACTTTCAATTCAAAATACTAATTGCTAGACAAAAGCAAAAAATCCATTTTTTGAATGAAAAAGGGCAAAATAAGCTTCATTTTTAAAGAAAAAATTCAAAAATTAGCTAATATTTATAAAATAAGCTAAAATAAGGAAATAAAAAAAAAATATGCTAAAAGCAGCTCTAACAAATATATCTTAAAATGTTCATCATTTCAGTATCAGAACTTGTGTTCAATCTAAATAGTCCCATCCTTTCAACTAAAAAAAAGCTCTAGCTTATTTGTGGGTTGCTCTACTACGAACACTATAACACTAGTTTACACAAAATTTTTTAATTGATTTTTAATATAAAATTTTCATGAATTATAGCCTGTTTAATTTAAAAATCGCATACAACATTGTTTTTATGGATGAAATTTATTAATGAAAAATACATTTATTTAAAAAAAATTACTTTTCCAGGTTTAAAAAATAATAAAAACCCCGATATATTTTTAAAAGCCCAGTATGCAAAATGCATAGAAATCGTATTGAAAAAGAATATGGTCTTGTTTACTATTCCCCTGTACATTTTGTTTTTAAAAACAAATGTACAAATCAAAAGGGAAATAAACAAAAACGTGTATTGAATATTTACCAAAGGTAGACACACACACACAAAAAAAACAAGTTTTCAATTTATTTTTTGATCAATAGTGATAATCTGTTTTACTTCGAGCTCATATATACAGGGTGATTCAGTCACGACCCGCCAAATTTCACCAGCGTGTTCGTTGTCTCATTTTATGAAGATATGTCCATTACGACCATCCCCGGAAATGCAAGTGTGCGAAATGGCAGGGGTTTGAAAATTTTCGGATTGGTGGTCGGAGGGTAGTAGGGTAAAATTGCTAACTTCTGAACCAGTGGTCAGATTTTTTTGTTTTTTGGCTTTTTTGAAAGGTCTTTAGAAGCGCTTTCATAATCATTAAAGAAAAATTAAAAATAAAGTGAAGTCACCGAGATACCGAGCTTTAAAAAAAGAAAATTTAAAAAAAGGCATAGGAACGTGCACATAACCTCAATTTGCTCAGTCAGATGGCAGGTAACTTGTGTTTTGTTTTATTTTGTGAGATAGCGTTACCTCTTTCCTTTCAAAAATGCCTTAAACCAAGCCCATATGTTTTACCGTTATAAAGTTGTGACCATTTGACTGAAATGCATAACTTTTTTTTTTGTTTTTGAAAGCGAAATTACAGCACACATTTATATGTTTTTGTAAATTAACACGTTTAAGATTTTATTTTATTGAAACTTTTAGATTAAGAATTAAAAACATGAGAAGAAAAAAACATTTGATGTTAAAGGAAGTTTTCAATGTGGTTCCACACCAACTTGGGCCGCGATTCGTCTTGTGCTTGTCGTTGGGTTCTCGTTTACAGCATCCAAAATCAACTCTTCAGCTACAGCGTCGTGTTGTAAATTTCCGGGTCGATCCGTTTCCGTAAACAACGTACCTTCACGAAATCGGCGGTGCGTGTTGGTGAATGTTTCTCTGTTTGGTGGTCGTCGGTTTGGAAAACGTAATGCATATTCACGCGCAGCAGCTCTAGCATTACCGTCACAGAATCCATACATGTAATGAATGTCTGCTAATTCTTCGTTTGAATAAGTTGACATTTTTTTAAATTCAAAACACCACGTAAACAAAATTTTTCACACGTCTTTACCAACAACGACTTTTAAAATAAAGGCATACAAATGAATATGTGCTTTTATTTCACATCAAAAAAAAACAAAACTTTTTGCATTTCAGTCAAATGGTCATAACTTTGTAAAGGTAAGACCTGTGTGCTTCGAAAAGGACATTTCGGAAAGGTAAGAGGCAGAACTATCTTCGAATAGAAAAAAAAAATAGGAGTTACCTGCCATCTGACTGAGCAAAATGAGGTTATGTGCACGTTCCTATGCCTTTTTTTTAAATTTTCTTTTTTTAAAGCTCGGTATCTCGGTGACTTCACTTTATTTTTAATTTTTCTTTAATGATTATGAAAGCGCCTCTAAAGACCTTTCAAAAAAGCCAAAAAACAAAAAAATCTGACCACTGGTTCAGAAGTTAGCAATTTTACCCTACTACCCTCCGACCACCAATCCGAAAATTTTCAAACCCCTGCCATTTCGCACACTTGCATTTCCGGGGATGGTCGTAATGGACATATCTTCATAAAATGAGACAACGAACACGCTGGTGAAATTTGGCGGGTCGTGACTGAATCACCCTGTATATATATATATAATGTAACACTTCACAAATATGATGAAGTTGTGTCATAAAAGAGTAAACTGATGACAAACTTCTTCATATTTATTAAATGTTTCATAAAAATGATTCATCATCATATTTATATTCACAACTTTTTCTGAAGTGCTTAATAAATACTATGAAACATTTCATAAATAGGATGATGCTGCTTCAAAAGCTTTTATGAAATGCTTCATTAATATTATTATACATCAATTAAAGTTAAAAACACCAATTCAAGTTAAAAATTTAAATTTTAAATTAAAAATATGATTTTTTATTTAAAAAACATCAATTAAAATTCCGAAATTTTATATTATATTAATTCTTTTTGAAATTAAGAGCAAAACGCAAATAATATTTAATTGATGTCTCAGAATTTTAGATAATTTCTCCTAGATTTTGAGGTTTTTAAAAATTGAATTGCAAATAATATTTCTATATTTCAAATCCAAAATAAAAATTTAAATTTATGGTTTTTTAATTTCACTATCCTAAAAAGGAAAACATTATTTTCACAAAGCTTCTGAAACTTTTTTATATTTCATAAATGGAATTCTATGAAACATTTGCCATACATTTCTATGAAACTCTTCATCATATTTATGAAAACTTCATAAATATGATTCATAATTGATAACAAGCGAATTCTGAAACAAATTCATCAATATGATGAAACTTTTTCCCTAAGTGTAGTGTTTTCATATAAAACCTGATATAGAGTCGAAAAATTGAAGACTCTATTTTTATTCGAAATTAATGTTAAACCCAGCAAAAAGAAATTACTTAAAGTGAAATTTTTGGATGCAAAAAAATTATAATATAAAATATCGAAAGCAATAAAATTTTCGAAGAAAAATATGTATGCGAGAACTTTAAAAATTATTGAAAATGTTCAAATGAAACAGCTGCCTCGAAACGTTGCAGGTCCATGAATAAATTCTAAAGTTGTGAATAGTTAAAATTTATGTTTTTGCCAACTAATCTTTATTGATTTTTCACAGTGTATTTTATATATCGTGTGACCGACAATATTTTCCATAACTATACCTTATAACAGGCGCGGATCCAGTGGGGAGGGAACCCCACAAACCAATTAAAAAATAAAAATACATTATACAAAATAACTTTAAAATAACAGGGTTTGTTTATAGTAATTAAATGTGCTAAAGTCCTAAAACTTATTTAACAAATTGTGAAAAGCAATGTGATGTAGGCGTGTCACTATCCGGATTTCATTCCTGCCTAAGGAAATCTTCAGGGGAATTTGTTATTAGAATTTCTAGAGATATTTGTTATGTTAAATCACAAACTCAATGAGAATTTTTTGTCCTCGTCTAGGAGCGAGATTAAAAATTTAAAATATCAATTTATTTTAAATCTTGTTAATAGGGTGGCCCAAAAAGGGCTGCCCTGTTCAAAAATGCTCAGTAATGCTAGGTCCAATTCTCAGACAAATCGATCAATATTTAGAGATAAATTAACGACATTTAACAGAAACTCAAATATTTTATGGATATAGAAAGGCACAGACTTATAATAAAACTTTGGCCGTCTAAACCGAATCTGAAGTCAAAACACCGATATTGAAACAACTTTCCAAAATATAGGCCTAGTGTATTTAAAAAAAATTTTTTTTTGGTTCAAAACGTTTTTTGTCTTATATTTCTGGATTCACTGAATGGATTTCCAAGTTTGACGCCTCATTTTATTTGCTCAGTTTATATCCTCTATTGTTTAGTGTTTGTTTATTGTTATTGACTTATTGTTTTTCGTTCGTGTCATCTAAGTGCATGGTCTTTAAAATAATTGTTTTCAGTAAAAAGCTCCAATGACCATTTTTCTGGATTTAAAAATGTTATTGTTCTCAGTAACGTCGCAAATAACAGATTAACATTTGGTTAACATTTGTATACAGTTCAAACTTAACTATCGATGACTTGGTAATACTGATTTTGTATAAAATACCGTTACCGAAAACAAATCTGCAACAAAAAATAAAAGTTTACTGAACCCGTTATTCCATTCCATCGGCAATCTTGCTTAAAGTGCTTACAGAAATTTTTAAAAAATTATCCCCCCTCCAGAACTTGGGCTGGATCCGCTACTGCTTTATGAGAGTGTTGTGTGTTGAACATTCTGTCGTCTGAGTGGAGGAGTAAGAAATAGTAGTAGAGTTGTAGAATTTATAGTTAAAATGTTATTTACGATAAAGCAGTAAAATTTTATATTAAATAACAAGAAATACTAAAATAAAACAGAAATGTATTTAAAAAGGAACCGGGTAACCAAATCAGCCAAGTTAATTAATCAACAGTTAAATGTCGAAATAAAAAAAAACTAGTAAGAATGTTTAAGCCGAATCGTTAAAAACCCTTCACAATGTCAGTTGTACGCAAAAAAATATTGCCCAAAATATCTCAATTAATCAAAAATTGTACACAAAAAAATATTGCCCAAAATATCTCAATTAATTAAAAATTTGTACACAAAAAAATATTGCCCAAATCTCTCAATTAATCAATATTTGGAAACATTTCCTTATGCAATGGAAATTTCCGAAATTTTATATTCCTAAAATGTTTCTTCTTTTATTTTGTATTTACAGCAAAATTTTTAAAATTTCCAATAATGTTTTTGTATTTAGTAATATTTTTTAATTGATATGTTTTTGTTGATTTACAAATATTTTAATAAGAATTTGATAATAGATTTTTCGGCCGAAGTGTACTTTAGCGGGCACACGTAATAAAATATATGACCCCCTCAGGAATTAAAAAAAATCGAAATTGAAAATTAGTAGCGCCGGGACCCCCTGGGTACAAAAACGGAAACGCATATTTACATACAAGTGTGGGTACTCAAACCAAAGGAAATTTCCTCACGGTTTCAAAAATTAAATTTTTTTTCGTTCTAATAAACATGGCCCAAATTACAGCCATTTTAGTAAATTTTGAAAAAAAATCCGCGTAGCGTAGCTTATGGTTTTTTTTTTTTTCTATGTGGTGAGCAGTTTTGCGGCGTCACTACGGCAAGTTTTTCTGTGTCAGCTAAAAAAACTGACACTCAAAGCAGTATGATATAAAACTTAGTTCACACTTGACTAAAATTACGCCATGTAATTTTTCACTAAAATCAATAAAATTGTTTTAAAATAATATAAATTTATCGGATTTTAGCTTCAAAATAATTTTTCTTAATTTTTATTTCTTGTTTTGGATTTATAATTTGCAAAAATGTATTTCTATCTAATAAAAACTCTTAAATGTTAACAATTTATGAATTAAACATCAGGAAATTAAAAATTGTATGAAGCATAAAAAAATAGTTTAAACATTTTTTCAATTTTGTTTAAACATTTTATTTTATTTAAATAAATATTTCATTAACAAAAAATGGTAAAAATACAATTAATTTAAGTTAATTATTACTCAATTTAAGTTAAAGTTTCTTTGGAGCCAAATTATTCAGAAGTTTTTAAAACTTTAATGTGAAGTATCCTATAAATCTTGAACACCAATTTATGAGGAAAATTTTCCTCCACACACTCATTTTTCTGAGTAATTTTTGAGTCCAAAAAAAAAATACACTTTTGGATGAACCACCTTCATACAAAAATTTTCCATTTTTGACTGAGCCCGTTTGCTGGTTGGGTAGGGTGTTTCGGGTTAATATTTGGTAAATTTGATTTGCTGAGGATGGATTAAATTTAAATTAGGTGAAAAAGTGATTTTGATAAATTTTTGATTTATCCATTTTTACAAAATTTTTAACGGGGAAAACAATTTCCAAAATGCCACTAAAAATTGCATTTGCATAACAAATGCATTTTTTAAATATTTTTTTTTTTTTTTGCATAAGTGTGAAAGGGAACAATAACATGATTCAAGTGCTTTTTTCAGAGAGTCAGAAAAATACGATAACAACTTTCGAATATAAAGATCTTCAAAATGATATGGGCTATTGCAAAACCGACTTTATATGGTTCTTATTTCTCAAGGTTGTGTGAATTGAGAGTAATTTTGAACATGGTTTTAAAGAATATACTTAAAAGATTTCATATGCAAGGTTTGCCGTTGTAGAGTCTTCACCTAAAGAATTGACGGCCATTTAAAAGTCGAAACATGAAACAATTATTTGAAACTTACAAGAGTTCTTTCATTCATTTAATTTTTTTTTTCTCATAGTTTTTAACTTTCAAATCCAAACCAATACAAAATGGAGTCTCTGGACTTGGGAAATTTATTCACTTAAAACAAATTTTCCATATCGTCGTTTGTTGCAAAGTTGTATGGTGGTTTACAAGTGAATTCCCAATTTTAAACTTTAGCAGTTTTCGCATAGGGTTTTTGTACCGTTTAATGGAATTGAATTTTAATAACAGTATTTAAAAAAAGGTCTAATTTTATAAAGTTTTAGGTATACCAAGTCGATATCAGCGCACCAATAACGGGATGCGGACATTACAAACTTAACAGGGAATGGCGTAATTATTAGAAAGTTCATGGTTTTTGCCTCCGATATTCACAATAATATTTTAAATTGTCTAGCGTATTGCGTGAACTGAGTATTTTAGAAAACTGCACCTCCGTGTCAAAAATGGAGTTAAAATTTTCTAAACGCAAAAATTTTCTGAACTTTTTAAAAATTTTGCGGAACTTTATTCTTTTTTTTTCGCATTTTTTTTATAAAAAACATGGCTAGAACATATTTAGCTATCTAGAGTGAATCTTCATGACGGACATAACTGATAAAATGCAAAAAATTTAATTTTTTTTCGTTCCTACACTTAAAGAATTATCCTTCATAATATTAATGAATAATATATTTTTTTGGTAGACTCAATAAAGAATTTCATTATATCCAAGAAATTTTATTAATATTAAGAAATTTTTCATAATTTATTTTCCATAAAATTTCATAGTTTCATAAGAAAAATTCATACTATTTCATAAATTATCTTTTCGTTAAGTTAATGAAAAGTTTCTTTATTTCAAAAACTTAATTTTTTTATTTTTTCATAAAGTTTCATAATTCCATTAATTTTCATACATTTAGTTTTAAGATTTAATTCTCAAATGTTCAACATATTTTATAAAGCGCTTTATTATTTCAATGTAATCTTTTATTAATGTTGGACTTCTATGAAATTATTTAAAACATCATTTAAAGCGGTTCATTAGTTTCAGTGCATTTTTAAAAACTGTTTCATAAATATATAAACGCTTCATTGTCGGAATGATTTATTAGTTTTATGAAGATTTTCATTAATTCAACAAACATTTCATAAGCATTGACTTAAATGATCCCTGTTTCATAGATTCTATGAAAAGTTTTAATGGACGAGTTCCAGTGAAAATTTTATTAAAGCTATGAAGAAATTCATTGCTGAAGTGCAGATAATTCTCTCAGTGTAGCAAGTACAGCGGCAGTTTTTTCAAACGCATTTCGCTTTGTTAGAACTAAAGCGCCAAAACGTACATCTAATACAAGATTTGAATGAGCTTAATACTAAAATCGATAAGGCATCAAAAAATTTTATGGACTTTAAATTTTACGGAGCAAACAAAATTTTCGTAACCCCAAAAAGTATCCTCATATAAAAGTTTAATTTTTTAATATAAAAATATTTGATATGATATCCTGCAACTAACTAAATATCTAAATAACTAAATATCATTAAACCGGCAAAAAATGCGTGTTTTCTAAAATAATCGAGGTTTACTTTTAAATTTCTAGTGTATGACAAAAAAATGTTTTGAGTGTATTTTTATATATTTTGGTAGTGTAATATATACATATTTTGAAATATAATAGTTACAATGAGATCTCTAAATTGCTACAGCTTCAATTAAATCCAGGGAAAAACTGTAATTTTAATATATTTAATTTGTTTGAAACTTAAAACTGTCATAATTTTTGCGCCGTTAAAGATAAATGATCAATTCAAATGGATTTAGCATGATTAAACATCGGTTAACATATACACAAAAGTATATTCATGTAATCGAAAAAAAAATTTTAAATATTTTAACTCAAAGTGTCGAGAATTTTTGAAATTCTTCATATAGTTTTGATATTTTTGAATTTTTTTTGGAAATAAAAACCGAACAACGGTGTGTTTTTAGCAATTTTAAACGCTGAATACGGAGATGTGTTGTAGAAGAAAAAAACGGTACAGTGAAATAACTCCCAAATGAAATAATTCCCAATGGAAAAATGAAATAAGTCCCAAAAAATTTTCCATGTAAATTGGGACTTATTTCATTATGAAATAAGTCCCAATGCGTTGGGACTTATTTCATAATTTTTGTTGGGAGTTAATTCATTATGAAATAACTCCCAAATGAAATAAGTCCCAACAGTTTTTTTGTTGGGAGTTATTTCATTTGGGAGTTACCATTGGCACTTATTTCATCGCAGTTGGGACTTATTTCATTTTAATTGCAAACACAATTTTACGATTGGCCAATGGTGCAATAAAGCCTTTATTTGTATTTTTTGATTGTTTTGTTACACTGTTCAGTTTTTCTGCGTGGCGGCCTGCGGCCGATCTTAGGGGTTTTCTCCTCCATAGGACGCGGCAGGTGGCTTCGCTGAATACAGTTTTCCTGCGCCCGTCTCATTATCTTCCCTAGTGTGACGCGCGCAGGGAAACTTATTCAGCGAAGCCACCTGCCGCGTCCCATGGAGGAGAAAACCCCTAAGAGCGGCCGCAGGCCGCCACGCAGAAAAACTTTATAAAGCAAAGATTTTCAATATTGTTGCAGTTAAATTTTTTGTTGATTTATTAATGTTCTATTAATTTTTGTTAATATGAAATTTTTTTATAATTGTTCAATAAAATATAAGAAGAATAAGAATAAGAAATTTAATTGCTTCATTTAAAAAAAAAATTTAAGTGAAATAAGGCCTTTACGGCTTTATTTCACTTTCAAAGTGCAATAAAGCCTTTTTGCAAATAAAGGCCTTATTTCTCAATTGAAAGTAAATAAAGCCTTAAAGGCCTTATTTCGTAAGGCATTATTGCACTCCACCTATGCTTACATATACTTATGAAATAAAAAGTGTTCTCTAACAGAAAAACAAAACAAACGAAAATTGGGAGTTAATTCATTTTTGTTTTGAAATAAATTGGGAGTTATTTCTTTTTTTTTGGGATTTATTTTTAAATTTTGAAATAACTCCCAAAAATTGGGACTTATTTCATTTTTCTCATTGGGAGATATTTCATTTTTTTACATTGGGTTTTATTTCATTTTTGATGGGACTTATTTCATTGGGAGTTATTTCATTGGGACTTATTTCATTTGGGAGTTATTTCACTGTACCGAAAAAAACCTGTAAAAATAGCAAAAAAATGTATTAAAAATTAGTTAAAAATGACATTGCCGAAAAAACGGCTAAAATTAGCAAATATAGCAAAAATCAATCTTTTGAATTTACAAATATTTAGTTATATTAGAGCTAACTTTTTAGTTTATTGAAAGTAACAAAATAATCTTTTTAATTCAGCAAAAACATTTAATAAATATTAGTAGACATGTGAAATTGGTTTTTTTTTTATGAAATCAGCAATTTGCAATTTTTTAGCAACAATTTGTGTTGGTTTTAGCAGAATAGGCTGTTATGTGCATTCTATTAAATTTGATGTAAAATAAATATAGCAAACATTTTGTTAATATCACAGTTTTTGTTTGTTATTTTGAGTCTACAAATATTCAGTAAAATTTTTTGCTAATTTTACAGAGTAAAATGCTATTTTCAAGTGACTAAAATTCATAAAGAATATAACTAAAATTTTGTAAAATTAACAGATTTACAAGTTTAATATAATTTTTATTAAAAATAAAAACTTTGTTTTTTTCCGACCTTTAATTGTGCAATGAAAATGAAAATTATTCAAGTGCGAGGCCATATTTTCATTTTCGTTAACAGATTTATTTTTGCTGTTCTTTTGTTATTTATATTTACATTTACTTAATATTAGTACACAAAAAATCATCAAAAAAATGTGAAATTTTTAAAGTTTTTATAATCCCTTTTAAAATCAGGAATTAGCAAATTTTTAGCAAAAGTTTCTGTTGATTTTAGCAAAATATACTGTTATTTGCATTCTACTAAATGTGAGGCAAATATAGGAAACATTTTGTTAATATTACAGTTTTTGTGTCGACAAATATTTAGTAAATTTTACAGAGTAAAATGCTAAAAGGTCCGCCAGCTAACGTTTTTTTTTTTCAACTAGTGCTTATTTCGTGAATGGTAACACTTAACTCATGTCTGATTTGACAGATAATTAGTTTTATCCTTCCGCTGATAGAATATGGTCCGTATGTTCGTTATCTTGTGAAAAAAGTGAAAGAAACTGGCATCCTCATCGATAAACCCAATTGGTTCAGGAGTTCAAAAAAAAAAAAGTTATTTGGCGGACCCTTTATTTTCAATTAACTAAAATTATATAGAGTATAACTAAAACTTTTAAAGGTAAACAGTTTTATTTTTGCTGTTCATATTTTATTAATATTAGCAAAAGCATTTTTAATAAATGTCTACACATAGAGAAATATAGTTCCAACCCAATTGAAAAGTGTATATTAATGGTAACAACTTATAAATTTAGTTAGCACAACAATATTTACATTAGATTTCTGAATATTTTGGGTGTTGCAACGAAAATTCAGTTGAGTTAATCGAACTTTGTTGTGAAAACTAATGTCAAGTCGTGCCAACCGTCTGAAATTCTAAATAACCGAATTTGAGTCGTAGTAACCGAATTTTAGTTGGCAAATAGCTAAATATTTCTCTGTGTGTAGTTGCTATTTATGCTATTTTTACAGGTTTATTTCTATGAGTGTAACTGTGATTAAGCCCTAAAATTTGGTTATTTTTAGATAAGTTTGCAGGTCTAATTCCCGATTACTGAATGTCCAGTTAAATTTTAACAAACAGTTAGATTAGATTATATGGCACTATGCACCGCGACCAACTTAGGTCTTTTGTGCTGCCTAAAGTTACCCTAAAGATTCAAGCTACCTATAAAGCCAATAATCCTATTAGCCAAAATCTTCATAATGTCCGAAGGGGAGACAAAGCGACTGCCAAGAAACTTGGCACGCCTTTCACATAGCCTCGGACATTCGCAAAGAACATGCTCTGATGTCTCAGCTACCAGTTCGCAAAACCTACACTCATCCGTGTCCGAAAGACCCCCTTTTGCGCAGGTGGTATCTGAGATTGCAGTGTCCAGTCAGGTAAGACACCAGGGTTCTCAAGTCACCCCTCCTGAGGGACAAGAGTCTCCTCGATCCTGCACTGGAAAAAGAAATTAATCTCTTAGCCTGTCGTTGGCCAAGAGAGTTTTCCCAATAGAGAGAGAATTCTGACTCCCTCCACGACCCGAGCTTCTCCCTAATATACCCCAAAGGTATAAAACAGAAACAGTTAAAATGGAAATGTATATGGGACACAACAACAAATGCGTCAGTTAAAGTCAGAGTTAGTAGCTAAGGGGACATTGTAAAAATTAGGCTAAATCATTGAAAACTCTATTTAAATAAAAAAAGTCTTTACCGTTTTGAAGCGTATGAGCAACAATTCATATACAATTTATTAATCATACGTCTCGGTGCCCAGTGTTCAATATATAAATGTTAAAATTGTAGGTACATACTACTACCATATCAACACATGGTGTAGCTAAACTCTGTGTTCGTTGATAACCACCTAATTTGACTTTATTGCGATTGTATTTGCTATTTCAATGGAAATTGTTGTAGTGTGTGTAATTTCTAGTGTGACAATCAGTGTTGCCTTAATTTGAATATTGAACGGTGCTAGATCGATAAAAAAATAATGCTAGAAAGTGCCAGATGGAGGAAAAAAAAGTGCTAGATTTTTTGTTTTGTATATACAATATCTCTATAGAACACTTAATACTTTCGATTTGTAAATGGAACTTTAAGATCCTGTTTCCTTATATAAGAAATATAAGATATTTTTTCTAAATGTATTTATAACAAAAGGTTAACTCAAATAATACAGGATATTTTAATGGCCTTGTAAGGATCAGAACAATTTTCCGTTTTTAATACAAAATGTTAATCCTTGAGATTTATTTATAAATTTAGTCACTTTCGAACATAAATTGGTATCGATTTATTCGATTATAACCACGGCAACCATAAATATGCGTATTATGTTTTTTTTTTCTGTGCTTCGTATTAAAAATAGATAAGATATTTATTCATTTCGGAACAATTGACAAATTCTGGCACTGATTTAGTAGGGAATGTTTTTCCATATTTTACACTCAATAGCATATTTTGATCTTAAGATCATGTTTTTGGTATAAAATCTTATTTTTTTTTAGCATATTTTAGAATTTTTTAGAACAAAATCATATCTATCCGCTTTTCTTTTAATTTTTAGTTACTAAAGTTTTCAAAACTAAACTCCTAAAAATTTCAAAAACTAAAGATAAGTTTTTTAATAAATAAGATTATTTATTTAATAAATATTATCCCTGATGAAGCTGAAAAAATACCAGAGAAACGTTGGATGAAAAAATTAAATAAATTAATCTTTTATTTACGTTTAGAAAAATATATGACCTTGAAAGCCCAAATTAGAATAATCTAATACAATATTTAAATATAATTAGAAAAAGGTCGATTAAACTAAAAATTGATAAACTACTAAAAATTTCAAAATTTTTTTTTGGATTTCGATTTTTGAAAATACAAGCCACTTTTGCAAATTAGAATTTCCTGTTTAAATGACATTTTTCCTACAATTATATGAAAACTTGCATTAAACTTATGAAAAGTTTCAATAGACGAGTTTCATACCGATTTCTCCATAATTAATTTTTTATTTTCCTTTTTACAAGCAGTTTAAATAAATTTCCCAAAATTTACTCCAACTGCACTAAAAATAAGTTTTGAAATACGAACTTTTAAAGAAAAAGTTTATTTTTAAAATTATAAGAGCATATTTTCCGTGTTTAGGGCATAAAGCGGATTTTTGGGGTATATTTCTGGATGTCCTGACTAATACATAATCTTAAAAAAAATATTTCTGAAAAAAATCGGTAAATCTTCAAAGTTATAGCAGAAATTAAACTAGTTCTGTTATTTCAATATAACTTCAATGTGGTGAAATTCATTAGCAAAATTTAAAAGTACTCGTAATAAGGACACCCAGAAACATATTTGATGTAATTAAAATCAGTAAATTTTCAAAATTTAAACAGAAATTAAAAGAATTCTGCTATACAGATATACATTTAATGTGGTTAAATTCATAAAATATTCACAATTGTTTGTTTTTTTTTTAGTTTGATAAATAAATTGAAATATGTGAAAATATATTGAAATATATATTCGTGGCAAAAAAGTGTTAAGAAAGCATTAAATTTTTAAAAAGTGCTATCTAGCATCTAAATGAAGTCTCGTCATATCGACCTATATCACTCTTACCAACTTTGTCAAAAATCTTTGACAGACTCTTCAACAAAAGGCTTAAAGAAATTATAATTGCAAAACAATTAATTCCGAACCATCAATTCGGTTTTAGAGAGAAACACTCGACCATAGATCAGGTTCATCGTATAGCTTATTCAATCGAAGAAGCTCTTGAAACAAAAAAAGTCTGCTCTGCAGTCTTCTTAGATGTGGCGCAAGCATTTGATAAGGTGTGGCATGAAGGCTTAATTTACAAGCTGGAACAATGTCTTCCGAAACAATATTCAGATATTCTTATATCATATATAAATAATAGATTTTTTAGAATAAAATGCGGGAACTCATACTCTTCACTTAATCCAATAAAGGCTGGAGTACCACAAAATAGTATACTCGGACCTACTCTATATCTTATTTATGCAAGAGATATACCAATACCATATAATGGAACAATCGCAACTTTTGCAGATGATACTTGCATCTTGTCAATTGGTAAAAATGTAGAAGAATCAACACAAAAGTTACAACAATCAGTAAATATGCTGCTGACATGGACCAAAAAATGGCGAATAAAATTAAATGAAAAAAATCCACGCATGTAAACTTCACCAATAAGGATATACATTACTTGCCAATAACAGTATCTGGAAATATAATCCCTCACGCTAATTATGCCAAATACCTAGGAATGACCCTAGACGCCAAACTAAAGTGGAAAGAGCACATCAAAATTAAAACTACAGAACTGAACCTTAAATTTCACCAGTTACAATGGCTCATTGGAAAGAGTTCACATTTATCAATTAAAAATAAACTTCTTGTTTACAATCAAATCATTAAACCTGTGTGGTGCTACGGAGTGCAACTCTGGGGATGTGCAGAAAAAACTCACATCGAAATATTCAACGTTTTCAAAATAAAGTACTAAAGAGTATAGTTAATGCCCCTTTGTACATACGAAATTCTGATCTACACAGGGACTAATTAGGCGTAAGTACTGTGTATCAGACTATTCAAAAATATGCTTCATCACATTCGAAACGATTACAAGATCATATAAATACACAAGCTGCTACTCTAAGTAACAATTCACTTTATACTCGTAGGCTCAAACGCCATAAACCACAAGATTTAGTGGACTTTACTTGAACTGTATATAGCTTTAGAATAATATGACTTGTTAGTTTTTCATAATACTAGTTGTAATTACATGAAATGTAAATCATTTATAACCAGTGTTACCATATTGCCAGTTTTAACTGTTTTTTTCCAGTTTTTTAGGATGCGTAACAGTTTTCCAGTTTTTCATGAAAAAAAACAGTTTTTGTTTAATTTCAGCCTTTTTTCCAGTTTTTCCAGTTTTTAACAGTTTACCTGCTCGATTTACTTTCTTTTACTTGAATTTATAAATTTAATACAAAAGTTGCACAAAATGTTTCAATAAAAATAATACTACGCATTGAATGCAACTGTGTAGTAAGTTTTAATTCCCTTTTTAGCATTTGTTTGTGTTAAAATTTTGTGGAATCAAACGAAATGAAAATCAAATTTAATCAAAAAATGTATAACTAATATTTTTATGTAATTAAGTAAGATCTCAAAATGTGATGAATTATTTGGTTTTTTTATGGTTTTGTAGCTATTTTTTGCTATATCGTCGATTGATTATTGGAGAGCCGCACCGACCAAAAACATTTTTGCGAGAAAAACGATAAAGAAAGTTTACAACAAAATTATTATATTTCTACAAGATAGGTTTTCTTTTTTGTTTGCTATATCTATAGCTGCATTTATTATAAACAATATTGTTAATTGTTAACAATTTTTTAAAAAAAGATTTCTTTATTATATGGCTATAGGCCGTTTTTATCACAATTTTACTGTTTTTCTTTCAAGTAGGTCAAAAGTTTTATTTTCTTTTAACCATTATAAAACTAGGTTGTCATAGTGCAAACCAATGCTTAAACTTTTTTATTGTTTTTTGTTTTATATGCGTTGCTTATTTCAAATGTGTCAAACCAAGATTGACGAATAATGTTTTTATTTTTCTATAGAAAGTTTGACTCATTGGCCAAAAAGTGGTCAATACACCATACCAATGTTAAGAAATTTGTAAAAATAGGGATACGCAGCACATATGGGGCTGGATATCTCCTAATTTATACGAGGTATATAAAAACGGATTAAAGATTTAGAAAGAGGACACATTAATCACATATAATCAATTCCTAACTCAATTTTGCCAGAAATGGTCTATATGTTTCATCAATATTCATACGACGATATGTTAAATAATTAATATAAATATATATATGTTTTTTATATTATATTTTTTTTTTTTACTTTAAACAAGTACACAGAAAAAAAAACATATTATTCCTATTGTTAATTAAAATGTAGTTTTATAACAGAGCACAACTTGTGATCTGTAATAACATAAATTTGAAAATATTTTTTTTTTGTTAGTATAATTAAAAGTTAGTCTAAAACAAAAAATATTTTTTTTCTGTGTATATAAATATGTTATGTGTTTAATGTTGTTTTATGTTTAAATAAAATGCAATTGAATTCAAAATGCACATATTAACTGTTTTTTCTACTGTTTTTTATTTAAAAAAAAACAGTTTTTTCTTACAGTTTTTTGAAAAAAATACATGGCAACACTGTTTATAACATTTCAATAAAAAAAAAAAAAAATCCAGCATCTAGCAGTTTTTTTTTCAAATACATTTTGAATGATAAATCACAACAAAAAGCATCAATTATGCTAAAATGGCAACCCTGGTGCCAATGTTGTCATAAATAAATATTATGTATTTCGTATACAAAATATTAGATATATGTATATATATATATTTTTTGAGATTTGTACAATGTATTTGTATTAAATTTGTAGTTCTCAGATCATCTAATCATCATTAACATTACTTTGATGTTTAACACATTTAATAAATACAAAATTTTTGGGTTTTGATTTTTTTGAACTAACAAAAAATCGATTTAAAAACAGCGAATACATTCATACATATAACACAAACATGAAAGTTTTTCCCAAAAATCAAAAAAGTGAAAAAGAGTGTGTAGCATTAAATAAAATAAATGATGGCCAAAGTAACGCGAACGGGGTATATTCATTCATATTTGACTTAACCTTATGGACACAATCAACACAATACAGAGCTTAACAAATGACTTCTATACAAAATTAAAGAAATGTTGTGGTGTAGATGTTAAAAGGAATTAATTCTTTAAAAATAATTTAAAATTACTACAGAGAGCTATGGATTGCCTTAGGATATCCCAGTCTTATTAAAAGTCAATGAATATCAGGATGCAACATTTTACTGGGTTAAAATGGACTTGTTTATATGTTTACAAACTAATGGCGTTTTCGTTTCTGACAAAAATGTCACATTTTTTTGTGCTTTGCCTCAAATTTCCTTTTTTGTGTTCTTTTCTAAAATAAGGTGAATATCCCGAGAGGGTGTCTTGTTTCGTTTTAAAAATGTTGCTTAAATCACTTAATTATCTTTTTCGAGTAATATATAGCAGTTTAAAAGGTACTGGGTCGAAAATGGAATACTGTGTCAAAAATGAGTTAAGAGCGGAGAAAACCTGACGACACAGAAAAACCTAAAAAGCTTAATTGAATTCGGGAAAATTAAGCGAATTGTAGTATCAATTAAAATAATTTGTAACTATTGATTTTAATTACCAATTACGGTTTTAATCATATCTATTAAAAGTTTAATTGAATATGGTTCTCAGTTTCAAACAAATTTTTAGTAGATACTGTTAAAACTTTAATTAAAAGTTGCAAAAAAATCTCCATAAATTGGGGGAAAATCGATATAATTAAAACAAATCGCCAAATTAAAAAATGACAATAATTAAAAAAAAAAAACACCAACATTTAAAAAAAATAGCAAAAATTATAAAAAAAAACATCAAAATTATAAAACAAATCGCTAAATATAGTATTTTTCTTTTAATATTTAAAAAAATCGATAAAATTTAAATTTGCAAAAATTAAAAATCGCTAACATTTCGAAAAAATCGTCAAATGTGAAAAAATGCCAAAACTTAAAAAATTAACAAGTTCTCAAAATTAAGAAAAAATTTCCAAAATTAAAAAAAACAAGTTTGATATAATTTTTATTAAACATAAAAATTATGTTTTTTTTGTTTTTTTTTCGACCTTAAATTCTGCAATGAAAATTATTCAAGTTCGAGGCCATACTCTATATTACTTTATTAGGATATTGTCCTAACAAATATTCTATAGAGTTTTTGTTTTTAAATTTATTCGTTGACCCTTTCAGGAATGTGTTGATAGATATATTTCGGGAATTTTCTAGGTTCCTATCATCAGAACACGTTTTGAAAGAGGTAACAATCCCATGACAAACATCAAACATTCAAATAAACTAGTTTAATCACTACATGAGAACTAATATATGAGCTCGAAGTAAAAGATTATCAGTGCGCCCCGGTAGGCTAGTTGGTAGCGTGCTGGCTTATCAGTGCGGATGTCGTGGGTTCGATTCCCCCCAGAGGTACTGGTCTGTTTTCGCTACAACGCGCCGAAGGCCATAGTAGCTAGTGCTCGGTTAGGGTAATAGTATATAATTTGTAATTATATGATTATTAATTAATAAAATAAAAAATATAAAGATTATCACCATTGATAAAAAAATAAATTGAAAACTTGTTTGCTATGTGCAAGGTCCACCTATGGTGGATATTCAATACACGTTTTTTGTTTTTTCTTCTTTTTATGTTTGTTTTGTTTATAAACAAAAACAGGGGGAGTAAACTAGATGAAAACATAATTGGAAAAAATTGTAAAAACTAAAAAAAAAATTATAACAAGTTTTTTTGTTGTTGTGACCAATGTTAATATTTAAATTAGATTTTAAAAAGGGGTTTATTTTCAATTTATAACGAGCTTTTAACCTCCGTATATTTACAAAAATAAAGCAAATAAAACATATTAGCTAGGTTGATACTAGTATTTCGATCTGGCTAAAGATCTCATCAGAACCCGAAGTTTTAGAAAAGCTAGAGCCTCTATAATAGGCAGAACTTTAACAAAAAACCTATTAATAATCAATTTTGCTCCATTCTTGTCTTCTTAGTAATCAAACACGTGGTTAGGTCTTTTCCTAACAAGTATCATGACGTTACTAATCTTTGAAGACCAAAAATGTTCTATTTATATAAAAAATTGTTAGTGTGTACTCTGGCTCAAGTAATATTTTTTACAGTTATATTAGTTTTTTGTTTTTATATACATCGAGATTATTTTTATGTTATTTTCAATTTATAACGAGCTTTCAACCTCCGTATATTTACAAAAATAAAGCAAATCAAACATATTAGCTAGGTTGATACTAGTATTTCGATCTGGCTAAAGATCTCATCAGAACCCGAAGTTTTAGAAAAGCTAGAGCCTATATAATAGGCAGAACTTTAACAAAAAACCTATTAATAATCAATTTTGCTCCATTCTTGTCTTCTTAGTAATCAACCACGTGGTTAGGTCTTTTCCTAACAAGCATCATGACGTAACTAATCTTTGAAGACCAAAAATGTTCTATTTATATAAAAAATTTTTAGTGTGTACTCTGGCTCAAGTAATATTTTTTACAGTTATATTAGTTTTTTGTTTTTATATACATCGAGATTATTTTTATGTTATTTGCAATTTATAACGAGCTTTCAACCTCCGTATATTTACAAAAATAAAGCAAATCAAACATATTAGCTAGGTTGATACTAGTATTTCGATCTGGCTAAAGATCTCATCAGAACCCGAAGTTTTAGAAAAGCTAGAGCCTATATAATAGGCAGAACTTTAACAAAAAACCTATTAATAATCAATTGAATAAAACCTGAAATTTTTTCAAAATTTAAAAAATCGCTCATATTTAAAAAAAATCTTCAAAAAAAAAACGCCAAGTCAGTTTGAAATCAAACAAAAGTTTAATTAAAATTTTCTTAACAATAATTTTGTCTCCTGGTTAGTTTAAGGTAAATTTTACTAAATTCAAGTAATACTGAAAGATTTAAATTTTAGTTAAACGTGAACTTAATTTTAGTTCATACTTTTTTTGAATGCAATGTCTTAATTATGGCTTAATGCTTAATTTAAGAATAAATTTTTTGAAAGCTCTGTACTTTCGGATATATAAGAGAGTAATTGTTATGGTAGTTGTTGTTGCGCTAGTAGTGTCAGTGGCAAATACTGATGGTTGGGTTGACTGTTGTGTTAGTATTGTATAAAAATTGTATGGTTAGAATTTTATTTACTTATTTTGTTCGTTTTTAGTATTTAAAACATTTGCTTGTAGAGTATACAATATAATAAACTGCCATATTTTTGTGCTTTTTTTCATAAAATATTTCTAAATGATTGTGAGTTGAGTTATTTAGTAGTTTTTAAAGAATACCATATTCAGTTTATAGCGAATTGAGACTCGTGCCGGTTAGTAGTAGTTAATAAATAAACGAAAACGTTCACAAAAATTTCGAAAAAAAAAACGAAAAGGGTGCGTGAGAGTGGATTAAACCAGAAAAGAGCAAAGCAACAAATTTTAAATATATATTTAAGAAATTTTTTAAATAAAATTTCCATTAAATAACCAAAATAAAATGTGAAAAAAGTGTTTGTTTATTTCAAATTGAAAAACTATTTTTAAGTTTAAAAAATTTTGAAAAAGCACATGAAATTTTTCTAAAAGAAAATTAATTTATTATGGGCAATCGTGTTAGTACCTTGTGGTGTAAAAAATCTAATTTGGCCTTAAAAGATAGTGAAAATACGGAGAATACAAAAGTTAAACGTGAATCAAAACGTAGATTTAAACAACGACGTTTATCTTTAAATTGTATAACACGTGATAGTGTAAAAGATACCGAAGAACCGGTAAAAATACATAAAACATTAGCATCCACCTTACCACGTCAGTGTAAACTATCAACACCCGAAAAATCAGCAGAAATATCATCAAAATCCAAAGAAGATCTACCAGATCCATCAAAAGAATCAACTCAAATATCAATTGTTTCAAAAGAATACGAAAAAGTTTTAAATACAAAAGAATTCCAAACAAAGGAAGTTTTTAATAAAACAAAAGAAGTTTTAAGTTCAAATCCAACTCAAATTAGTTTAAGTAATTATTTCAATTCACCTCCCACACTGGATGCAGTTGATTCACCCATTAAAGTGTTGGCCACCACAAAAACAGATTTATTAACAAGTGAGAAATTGACGTGTAGTATTTCCTCTTCACAAATTGCTACCATGAAATTTAATTCGGATTTAACCACTGTCAAGGTAAGATTAATTCACTTTTTTTTTTTTTTTTTTGTTCGTTATATTTCAGTCATTGTTTACATTTGTTGAAACATCAGATTCACGTTTATTGTTTTAAATAATTATTAACAATACAACAAAAATTATTATAAAAAAAAAAAAAAATAAAATCAAAATCAAGTGTTATTGCGTTTTAATGATTTCATAATTGTTATATCATTTATTTAAATTAACTATTTTAGTTAAAATTCTTCATGATTTTTTTTTTACTGTTTACAAACTATAGATATGGTACAACCAACCATTATTTTAGAAGGGGGCCATGACATAGAAAAAAAATAAAAATTCTCAGTTTAATTTGCGACACAAGTTGAAATGAAACTGTTTGCCTTGGAATCAAAATATTTGAGATGCATTGATTTTTTATTAGTAAATCCAAAATTTTCCGGTCAAGAAATTTTTCTCGACTTTTCGAGACACCACACTCAATAAAAACTTTGCCGAATATTAAATAATTTAACTAAATTCTATTAAATTTGGGTATGATTTAAAGTAATTTTAACTTAAATCAATTGTACAAATTTCTTAAAAACAAGTAAGAACAATTTTTTTAAAAATATTTTGAAAAAAGAGGAATTATTTAGTTTCCTCCAGTGCCTCAGGGACCTTTTGCTTTAAAAATATGTAGTTGTTTGGGTTGTAATACAGTTTCTTTATTTTTAATGTAACTGTCAGTTATTTGTAGAACAAACTAAATTTTTTTACTAACCTCGTAGTTCATTTAAAAAAACCAACCACATCAAATGACTGTTTTATGATTTTACATTTAGTTTTTACAGTAGTTTTTTGTTATTTAAAATAAAAAAATGTTTGTTTATTTTTTATTAACATATGGTTCAGTTTTACTACAATTGTTAGTCATTTTTTGAACATTAAAAAACAAATGACAATGTTAGTTGAATTTACTGAAATGTAAGTCGTCATTTCTTTAAGTGAAATTTTGTTTGTTTTTAACCTACATAGTATTCTAAGTGTGCATTCCAATAAGGTGACCCAAAGTCAGAATATCACACATCCAATTCTAAATAGATGTGCTTATTCAAAATAGGTTTGCCGTAAGTGTTGAATTCCCGGAGAGAACAATATCTTACCAAGTTTCCCTCCTATCTGGTCATCCCCATAGAATTCGGGTGAACTCACCTTAAAAGCCTGAAATTATTTCGCGTTCTCCAAGTTGACTGTGTTTAGATAAAATCCTTCCCTGGCAATTTAGGCAGCCATCTAGTTCCCTGCGATATTACAATACCCTGGAAGCCCTATAATTCCAATACTGCCCCTGTTTGAGAAGTTATTGGTTTGCTCTTTGCACCCGATAATAGTAGCTTACCTTACAGAAGTCGAAGTAATTGCTTGGAAAGCCGCCTGGCTATCCGCTAAGATCCTTATATTTCCTGAGATTCCAATGATTTTTTTTTTGCATTTCGTTATTGGCCTGGTCTCCGAAATCATTTTTCAATAGAGAGCTCGCTGATATAAAAGCCCAACCCCATCCTTCCATTTAATTTCGAACCGTCCATATAGAAGTGAGTACCTGGATTGTCCCTTAAAAAGACAGTTTCTTATCAGGATACCCTGTTCGGGATTCGTGCACATTGCAGTTTTTGACCTTTCGGAGATTCCATCACAACTGCGGTTATCGAATTTTTGGCAGTTAACACCGAACTGAGTCAACCGAAATTCTATTGTTGTGTGAAAATTTCTATTGTTCCAATTGAATGATTACAGGCGGAAAATTCGGTTGCAGCAACAGAAACTTAAGATTGGCAATAAATATGGTAGAAACGACCGATCGTGTTTTTTTTTCGGTGTTTGATGTGGTATACTGGTATTTTCCGGTTTCCCGATTGTTACAAATTCATTCACCAGTTGAATTAAGCCGCAGTTCAAAATGGAATAGAACTACCGATTTAGGTATAATTAATAATTTATCTTAGCAATTGAAATAAATTTTTTAAAAATCAGTTCAACTGTTAAATGAGCTTTAAAATACGGAAAAGAAAAAAGTGGTTTAGGAGCCTATATATTAAATTTCTAGAGCATATTTTCTGTTTTCAGGACATTTTTATATTCATAATTTCTGGTTTTATAGCACATTCTAATTGCCTTGATCATAACTATAGATATTCGCCTTTCGAGTGAAAGGGCATATCTCAGTTTTGCCCGGGCTCACATTAAGACCTCGCGAACTATTCCAGTTGTATGACAATTTGAGTGCTTCAGAAGACCTCCTACTCAGACGTCAATGAAATTTTAATGGTTTCGACCATTCGACCGAATTCCAACCAATCCTTTTTCTGGGTATACAATTTAAAATTTACTATTTTACATTATTAATTCTTTAAAACTAGGATATGAAAATGCTTCCTATTTTTAAAGATAATTGTCTTTATCGGATTACATAAATCAAATAAATTTTTATTAAATTATTATTATTAAGGACCCAGCCAGCCAAATTAGGATACTTTTTTTAGGGTTCCTATTATATGAGTCAAAAATCAATCAAATAGAACACATATTTTTGAAATTTTAAAATTTAATTTTAGTGGACCAAAATATAAGACATCCAAAAAGAATCACAAAAGACACACGAATTTGAAGCAAATAGTTTAACCCGAAAAATTGCTCAGAACTGACTCAGAAATGCAATTGAATTTTAATATTTTGTAAACAATTCAAAAAAGCTCCAAAAATATTGATTTTTGAGCCTATAGAATTTTTTTATTTATAGTTTCTGAGTCATTTGTGAATCAAAAGGAAGGCTCATTTGGATGAACAACTTTCATTCAAAAATTTAAAATTTTAATAATATTTTTTGAGCCCATTTCTGACTAATTTTGGAGCTTGGGATTATTGTTTTAAATTAAAAAAAAAAAGCTGAAAGATTAAATTTTAGTAAGTATTATATTCAAATATTTTATTAATAATTAAAGTTTTTTTCTAGTGTAAATACTACAGAATTTTTGTTTTATTAATATCTATTTACTGTATTAATTAACTATTGTTATTTGTTTATCTTAAAACTGTTTTTGTAAATAAAATTTAGAAACCCTGAGTGTAAATTTAAAAACATTATGTTATATGGGCTTTTGTTTTTTAAGTTTTATCATAGAAACTAGTTTTACCGTACTGCTAATGGGTATTTGTCTGTTTTTTGGGTACTCGATACTTAAAAGTGACTACTCCATATTTTCATGGTTGTATTTTAAACAGAAAACAATACAAACATCGACGCGGCCAAGATAATCGGCATTCAAATACAACGTTATTAAAAGAAAAAATTAAAAATTAAAAGTTTTAAGAAAAAAGTTGAAAAAAACTTTTTAAATAAGTTTTTATAATTGGAATTCTCAGTAATATACGCAAAGAAAAAACATGGTTGCAGTAATCATATTCGAAGATCAATATACATTTTTGGATTTATGATTGTGAAAACTATGTTACTATGGCTGTGACAACCACACCCTTATCTTTTTCTTAATCATAGAATGATAATTGTATTACCATATTACGATTCCAATTGATCGCAATATTATCATATTACGGTTATGGAAATACATATAAATTATCATAATATTATCCCTACATTATTCTCCCTGCATTCTGTTAAAGATGGATTAAAAAGCTATGCATGTTTTTTAAATAGTACAAATTTATATTTATTTATATAATAATTTACACATCTTAATAGACTAATTTTAAAATAATTTGAGTAATCAAATTCTCTTTGCGCTGACGAATAAAATGTATGTTAATAATATAAATCATTATTATGTCACTATGCGATATTTTACATAAATTTTTTATTTTACTATCTTACATCTTATTTTGTCAGGAAAAATAAAATAATGGAAACATTTGATTACAGCATAAATACGCATTAAAATATTGTTACGAATACAATTGCACACTACATTAACAATGATCATAACATGTTTGTAGCAATAATAATATTTGCATTATAACCATATTATAGTACTAGTTATCATATTATATTTATGGAAAAAAATTTCGTTATCATTTATTAAAATATTATGATTATTGCAAAAAATTTATGATTGTTTCGTACTACAGACTTAAAAGCACGTGGTTCAATTTTTTTTATATTTTTTTCTTTAAAATTTTTTGCGTGAGTACAAAAAATTTAAAAACAAATTACTTATTCATCACTTTTAACTAAATTTATAACACTTTTAAGTATAAAAAACAATAACTTTATTTAAAAAATGCGTGTCAATTTAACTTATGCCTAGACACCCAGGGTAGACCGGGTTAGACTATCAAATTATTACTTCTAAAAATATCATCATTTTTTTTTTTTTTTTTTTTAAAGAGAGGCAACACTCAGGAAATACTTCCTATATTTTTAGTGTGTTGCTTTCTTTGGAAAGGGATAGTATAGAGATGAAAGGTGGGGAAAGATGAAGGGCTTCAGACATGGCAACACTGTAATTGCGTGAGATGATAAATCTTAGAACAGTTGTTGCTCGCCACCTGATGGAGAGTTGGCGAACTTATTGAAGCTTTTTGGTTCATAGCCCTGATTCATTATTTTACTTCGGTGGAGTTAATTGCTATGGGAACACCGAAGGTCGACATTGCGATACGTATGAGGGATAGAAAAAACTCATACATATTAATTTGATGTTGCCGGCACCGGGGATCGAACCCGGGACCTTCTGTGTAAAAGTCCAACGCGCTAACCATTACACCACATTAGTATTGAAATTTAATTGGCATTACTAGTGGTCAATGACAAAAATTTTCATTACCATTACAA
This sequence comes from Delia radicum, assembly GCA_021234595.1. Classification (NCBI taxonomy): domain Eukaryota; kingdom Metazoa; phylum Arthropoda; class Insecta; order Diptera; family Anthomyiidae; genus Delia; species Delia radicum. The sequence goes on along the minus strand of CM037853.1, from coordinate 76,915,185 downwards.
TGCCAATGAAATTTTTTTCATATATTTAGTTAGAGTATTATTCTATCTCAAGTCCAAAAATCTAATATAATATCGCCATATTAGATTTTATTTGTTGCTTTTCAAAAAGTTTGATCATATTCATGATAGACAAAACAATTGTTTCATTGGCACCATCCAAATATTCAGTTGTCTGTAAAAGAAAAAGATAATTGGTTTAACTCAAATTGGCATTGATTAGACCAATGGAAATGAAATGGCACCAATGCCTAAAAACCGATTGTAATTGACTAAAAAATAATGGTTTACAAAAAGTGTTTTGTTTTATAAAAAACTATAAAAATTTTGAAACTTATGTCCCAAAGTTAAAAGTATTCGCTATTTAATGCAAGTTTTACCATGTATATACTATTTAGTTTTGCTTGGTAACAGATTAGTCATGATGGATCAGCTTTTAATAATATATACTTGATAAAATACCGAAGCGATTTTTTTTCTAAATTTGGAAATAAAATTTTTTGCAGACAATTGTAAGAAACAATTTTATACAATTATAATAATCATTTATAATTGTTTGTTAAAGGCATTGACATTGATCAATGCCAATTAGAGCAAAATTTAATTTTCATTGCTTCAAAATTTCATTTCCATTGACATCAAACAATGCCAATTAAATCGTCAATTAATTGGTCCATTCAATTAATTAGCCCCAAGTATGGTATAATATTATCCAATTTGTTCGTACTGGCTGCTTCTCACAACTTCTATTCACAAAATCTTAAACAAAAACCCTTATAAAAGAAAATAAACTGATCAAATTATAGTTGGCGCTACTATAACTATAATGATTACTGACAAGATCTCTCTCAAATTATGTAATAATATGATTGAAGTTTGTGAGAGCAATGTGATTATAAATACTAAAACTGGTTGTAGACAGAAGAATAATATGATAACTAGAGACGGGATTCCCGGGAATTTTGTGCGGGATTTCCAGGAATTTTTTTTTCTTATTTCAGAGAATCAGTAATAAATGTTAAAAACTTTTGCTGTTAAAAATCTATTAAATAAGTTAAAAAAAAAAAAAAATACGCCTAAAAATGTGTGTGGAAAACACTAGATCAAAAATTTTTAATAAACAAATTTCTAAAAGAATTTTTCTGGATATCTCTAGAAAAGTGGAGGGCCTAGAAATGGACATTTTTGGATTTTACATTTTTAATTCATATTCTTAGTAGATAGTTAAAAATTGGAATTTAAATTAATCCTTAAAACAAAATATAAATGTTTAGCTTATTTCATAATTTCGTAGTTTCAAATCGTTTGAAACTTTTATGAACATAAGTTTCCAAAAATTTTAAAACGTTTACCGAATAATTTTTGTATGAAAATTTGGTTTATAAACAATATATAAGATTTCAAAAATAATTATGCATATGGCCATAAAACTTTAAATTTGTATTAAAATAAAAACAAAAAATAAAAAGTTTTACAATATTTTGTATTTTTATTTTGACTAAACACTACATAGTGATGAATGAAGATTTCGAAGAAATCTTCTTGTAGATAAAACTGCGAATTAAATACTTTACGAAAATGTGCATTATTTGGATATTGTTGTAACTTAAAAGACTTTTAAAAAATGTAGTTCTGAGGTGCTAAGCACCTCAAGTTTTTGACAATTCTTTTAAAAAATTATGTGTTTTGGGGTAAATAATTTGTTTTTTTATAATAGTTGAACTTGTCAGTTACAAATTATATCAAATTTAAATATTTTATAATGACCGGGAAAGCCCGGGAAATTCGACAAAAATATCCTCTGTCCCAGGAAACGAAAGTCCGGGAAATAAAAAACACTAATGGTAACCAAAATAAGAGGGATTTTTATAAGAACATGATTAAAGCAACCATACAAAAGGTGATTTATGATTGATACATTAATAATTTGATTGAAACAACCATCTGAGGCTGTAGGAAACATATTGCAAACCACATTTTTTCCTCTGCGTGTAGTGACACATTCGAAAGAACTTTTGTAAAAATCTAAAATGAATTTTATATGTAAAAACTATTGAAGTAGGACCGAGTATCCAAATTAAAAATATCAAGTAGTATCGAGTATTGAGAAGTAACCGAATTCGCCAGCTCTAAACAATATTTTACTTAAATTTTAAACTTGTTTTTTTTTTTTTTTGCTACAGGTTGGCCACAATTACTAATTCAAGGTTTTTTGAAATTCTTTATTTTTTGTTTGTTTCAAAAACCTTAAATTATTTCGTTATAAAAATTCAAATTTAAAGAATTTAGTAGTACAGTACTTTTCGCTTATATGCACATCTCTTAGCTGCACAGAAATTGTGGACTATATCGCTAATGTGACTATATGCCTAATTGCCCTTTCATTGCATATAAACGACTTCGGATATAGTCATCATCAATTAATGTGACTATATAAAATTTTATTAGGTTGGAAAAGTTGGAATACAAAAATGATGTTTGAAAAACTTCATCTCGATTCTCTGATTATAATTTTCGTTTAAGCATTTGAAATTTTGTTAAAATTTAGAACTTAAGAATTCGAAGATGTCACAATTATTTTGAAATTTTTTTGTATTGTATTTTTTGTATTCAATTATTTGTATTCAATTAATTGCATATAACTTGGTAACCTAAGTTACTTGGAATATATGTCAAATGTGATTATATACAAAATCGTTGCCAAGTAATTAGGAGCATTTCATCTAATAAAGTTTTTTCACAAAAATAATTCAAACATTAAGTAGAAACAAGAAAAAACTTGTTAAAATGCTAGTAGTTTTCACATAATTTTTGCGAATCAACTCTATTAGTTGAAATGCTCCTAATTACATGGCAATAATTTTTTTGTGTGTATCGTTAATGGACTATATCGCAGTCATTTTGTATGAAATTTGATTTTAGATGACAGTAAAATATGGACTATATCGCTAAATCGACTGACTCTAACCGATGTGACTATAACCGAAAAGTACTGTATTTTAAAGAAGTCTGTGATATTTAATTATTCATTATTTAAATTCTACACACATGATGATTTTGACAAATGTATTATTATTTTTTTATTCCCTCTCTCTCTCTCTGTTATGTCAACAAAACATCTGGTAGAATATATTAATTTAATATTTATTTCGTTATTTTTTCGTTTGTTTGTTTGTAAATTAGTACCCTACATTAGGAATGAATGATAACTAATGAATTTGCACTTAAAAAAGTTAACCTAATTTGAAGTGATTTTTAAAAATTTCAAGATGATTGGGAATGTGTTGGTTTCAATCAAATTGCCTCAACTAAGTAAAGTTTTACTATAATTTGGTCAAATTTTGCTTAAATGTGTTTATATTTTTACATATTCTTATTTAAATTTTGTAAAACTTTTTAGATTTAAATTTTGCTTAAGATTTAAAATGCTGAACCAGTTTTACAACAAAATAAACTTATTTTAAGTTTATAGATTAATCAAGTATTTTTTCAATTTAAGTTCAAAATGAACTTAATTCAAAATTCTAGTTCCAAATGAACTTAAATCAAAATTCTAGTTTAAAATGTACTTAATTGGGTAAACTTGAAACATTATTTATTTGTAGTTCTTTCTAAGTTTTTACTTTAATATAAAGGTGTATTCATAATATTAAAGCAATATTTTTTAAAATAAAAATTTAACTAGTTAGGTTACATTATTTTAGTGATATTTGTTCATATTTGTTTTGATTGGTTTAAACCCAAAAATTCGAAGATCAACTTTGTTAAGAAGACTGTAAAATTTTAATAATTAATGAGTAAATTCAAAATATGAAGGTCGACTTACAACTGAAGTCTACCGATGGGTACTCTACAATCTTAATAAAATTTGGATATGTGATAAAGAGAAAAAACTAAGGAAGACGTATTTTTTTTAGAGGTTCAATCTCATGTTTAGGGGTTAAAAAGTTGGGTTAAAAATTACTCCATTTTTCGGGTTTTCGGATTTATAGAATTGTTTTAGATAAAATTTAGGCAAATGGGGTACCGAATGAAAGAGCTTTTGGAGACATATTAACTGGTATACGAAATATGTCCGATAACTCTCAAGTATTTCTGTTATGCAAAAAAAATGTATTTTAAGTGATATTAAAACTGAAATTTATAGTTGAATTAAGCTAAAAATATATGTTTATTTATTCCTATTAATTTTAATCGAGGGGTCGTCTGAGTCTTTTTTTTTGGACATTCGTAATTGTTCGGCTTTTATGCGACTTTTTCTGAAGAAATTTGTAACCTATATTTTAAATATTGAAAATTTTGTATGTAATTATGGCAACCCTGCCAAATAATAAAAAGCTTTTAGACTTAAAGCTGTTGGCTAAACTTTGAAGAAAAGACGAAAATAACTCATATTGTTTGGGTAATCAATTAACATCTCCGATTTTCTGTGGTTGGTTAATATATATACCTGATCAAGCCTTGAGTTTTTTGTGGGTGGTGGATTAGAATGAGGTTGAAGATGACCTAGTCGCTTAGGTCAAAAGTGCGGCATTCCCTCTAGGGCTGATCCATCCCAAAAAGATTTTTCATCTTATCTTACATTTATTAGCAATTACCCAGCCAGAAATTGCCAATGGTCTGAAAAATCAAGCACTGGCAGAGCACTATTTGCCAATGATCCAACAAATAAATTGCTGGGAATTGAACTTAAGTTTTTCTTAATTCATTGTGAGTTATATAAATATCAATCAAATAATATATTTTCGTCCGGTGGATATCATTTTTATAACGTTGTGTTTGATGTCCATGAACATAAATATGATTATCACTGTAGCAACTTATAAATTCTGTTAGTACAACGATGTTTACATTCGATTTCTCAATATTTTGGGTGTTGCCACTAAAATTCAATTGAATTAACCGAACTCTGTTGTGTAAACTAATGTTCAGTTGTACCAAATGACTGAAATTTATAATAACAGAATTTGAGTCGTAGTAACCGAATCTCAGTTGGCAAATAAATAAATTTTTATCTGTGTGTGTATACTGATATTATGATAATGAAGAACCAAATTATTATCATTAGGATCATATTAAAATTATTACCAATTCCCAATCATAATATGAAGGTCTTCTACCATATTTTTTTCGATGAGTTGCTGGCATGTCGCGACCAGCTTAATAATATTTTTTTGAATTTTTTAATTTATTTTATTTCTATATTATTTTGTATTATTTGCTGAAATGCTATAGAATAAATATGATAAATGATTTGCCTAATCTATACATTGTTTTAAATAATAAGAGAAACGAAAAAACAACTTTGAACACTATTGGTCAGTGAACTTTTTTAAGGTGAGGGCGCAAGATGATGATTCAAATAATTAGTTTATGACACAATATAAAAAATGGTGGTCAATAACCAGATCACTGCCAAAGAAAAACAGTGATTCTTAAACGTGATGTATTAGAAGAGCGTCTAAGCAATACAAATAAATAGTTTAAAATAATTACACTACTCAACAAATTCCCTCTCTTGGAAATATTTACATGCTTTTTAACAGACTTAGGTAACAGACTTAGGTAGTATGTCATTTGCAGTTTTTTTTGAAAATATTGCGGTTTATATTTACATCATTTACACCATTTTTTTTTATTTAATTTAATCTCAAAATCATAATTTTTTTTAAGAATATAAATCTACACAAAATTATCTTGCATTTGAGTATAATCATGTTGGTGATTGTTTCAAGATATTTTACCGGTATTGCAAGGAAGGTGAAAATTGTGCATTTTTAGTTTTATACTTATTAATTTAATGTATGCTAAAACAATTTTAAATTTTATCACTATGAGTAAACTAAACATTTCACTATACTCATTTTTGTATTAAAATTCCAAATCCATTGAAAATATCGTGAACTATTTAGAAAAGAAGAAAAAAAACTACATATGAAAAAAAATGTTTGCCAGTGTACGCTTAGTACACTGAGAAAAAAAATTAGCGAATATTAAGTAAGTTGAACTAAATTCTAAAAAGTTTTTAAATGATTTGGCTTCAAAAAAATTTAACTCAAATCAAGTATACACTTTTCTTGAAAACAAGTAAAATAAATTAGTATATTAATTTTTTTGTATTAAAATTTAGGAAATTTTGTCTTAAATTTTATGAAACTTTACTAAAATTTAGTTTATTTTGGACTTAAGTTAAGTACAATTTTGCTTAAATCTAGTAAAACTATTTTAAAACTAAGTTAATTTTTCTTAACTTTTTAAACGGTTGATCTTGTGCTAATGCAACATTAACTTATTTTTAGTCATAAGAAGGCGTATTTAAAATAAACACCAAAAAATGTTGCTTGTCTGTTTATTTTTTTTATAATATTAGTTTTTAACTGGTAATTCTCAAAAGGTATACTTTTGCAAGAACATAAGTTCGCATGCAAAAAAGTTTTGATATAGTAACATCTTACTTAATACAATTATTTATAATCATATATTTTAATATATATATAAGGAAACCATACCTGTAAAACGAATTCTGATAATCCGACTTTTAACCCGTAGGGTCAATTTTGAAAAATCCCACTTTGACCCATTTAAAATGCCTCAATCGAATCCAACCCAATCGAATATAATTTACACATTCATCTGCTAGAGCGTCTTCGGGAGAAGAAATAGAGACCCTAATCTTGGAAAGACTCCTCCTACTTTCTGAAATATCTCTATCCCGAGATTTGTACATTTGCTATAAAAACACGGCTAAAAAGGCCCTCTTTCAACTTAAACTTTAACCCCTTAACGGTCACATAGAATGATGATTTATGCATTAATCTGCTAGCGCGTAGCTCCCACAATCTTGGAGAGATTCCTCCTACTTTCTGAAATATCAAAGTGGGCTTTTTCATAATTTGACCCTACGGGACATCGGGACATCAGAATTCGTTTTAGAGGTATGGTTCCTTCGGCAAAATTTCTTATTTTGATTCCTAGAATACGATTTTCCTTGTACGTTGAGCGATTTTTTTGCCACCCTACAAATCGACCCGCCCTAATGGTTACATATGTGACATATGTAATAGCATATATTTGTATACAATTGTATTTAGTTGGATATAATTGTATAACATTATATTTAATTTGATACACAGAAAAAATTATCAACCTAAAATATCTAATTAAAGATTTGATTTGAATTTAATTAGTCTCTAAATAAAAATTAAAATGAATCGATAAATATTTTTATTGTCTTTTAAATATATAAATAGATATTTTACACTGTATGCATAAATAGAAAATTTTGAGTATTAAATACCAAATACATTTGAAGTTAACAAACAAAACAAGCACACACACAAACAGACTCAGCATTGCAAAAAACACACATACCAACGTATAGATCACACACTTTTTTTTGTGAGTATCATATTTTTTTTTTTGTAGAAGTTATTTATAACTTATTTCTCAATTTTAATAAAAGGTTTAATTGATAGTATCATTGCCATGATAGGTGCAAAATCAATTAAAATATTAATTGATTCAATAAATTTTTTTCTGTGTACATTTGGATGAGGAAAAAATTCGTATACAATTATATCAAACTAATTTCATCAAATTATATCTAGTTGTATCAAATAATATGATATAATTATATGTGCTCATTTTTCGGATATAATTATATATAATACGGGAATTTACAGAATGTTTTTTTCTTGCTTGGGTAGCTTAGTTTTGCCACCTATTAGTTAAGTAATCAATTTCATCTAGATTTTAAGTTAATATTAACAAATATAATAATAATATTATTTTCGTTAATTAAAACGTTTTGAATACAGTGATGCCTCAAGATATTTTGAAAATTCCTGCGTGTGTTATAAAAATTCCATCTGTTTTCCCTACATATTAAAAATGTTTCCTCACACCATAAAATTTATGGAATTTCCCATAAAATTTAAATAGAATTAAACATTTTTGTGACAGAATAAAGAGCTTTAATATGTGTTTTGTCAAATGGGAGATTAGCATTTAGGTGTGAAAGCCATATTATTTATTCAACTTCACCTAAGTTAGAAATATCACACAAATTTTGCTAACAATAAGTAATTACACAACAATAACAATTATTAACTTTTTAAAATTAAGCTTATTATTATATTAACTTAAGTCTTTTTGTAAGAGAAAAAACATTTTAAAATTATACACAATTATGCATTTTTCAAATAATAGGTCGAATAAAGCAATTATGCGGTATTCAATTGAACAAAAAAAAAAAAAACGAATTCCGACTAGTTAGCGAATATTCGTGACATCTCTACTAGTAGACATTGGTGCGAAGTGAATTAATTTATCCAAAAATGTATTAAAGTATTACTAAATGTATTAACCCTCAATGGCTTAAAAAATAAACAGTAAATTCGTCTACCAAAGTTTCTTTCGTTGCCTACTTTAGGCTATATGGGCAAAAATAAGTTACGAGTAAATCTCAAAAACTGGAGCATTAAAACGAGTAGGTTTGTTCGTTAATTGATCCTCTTACTAATATGTAAGTACATCCAAAAAATTACATTTGTAGTGATGGACTTACTCAGCCAGAAACTTCCACTGGCTAACCGAGGAGTTGTAAATAAACAACTGGCTGAACACTTGTTTAAGACGCTTTACCAGCGTTTCCAAATGCGTTTTACCAGTATTTGTTTAACAATAATTTCAGTGGTCTTCAGAAAAAATCATTGGCAAACTATTGGCTGCACTAAGGATATTTCTAGATTAAGACGACAGCAATTGTAGTCAAAAACAAATGCAATTTTACTTGAAGAAAGTACAACTAACATTTCATTAAATTCAACTAACATTGGTCATTTGTTTTTAATGTTCGAAAACTACTAACAATTGTAGTAAAAATTAACCACATATGTTAGTAAAAAATAAACAAACATGCATTTATTTTTATTTTTTTAAATACCGAAAAACGATTGTAAAAAATTAATGTAAAATCATAAAACAGTCATTTGAGGTTTTTTGTTTTGGAAATGAACTACAAGATTAGTAAAAAATTAAATTTGTTCTACAAATGACTGACATTTACATTAAACATAAAGAAACTGTATTACAACCCAAACAACTACAATTTTTAAAGCAGAATTTTCCTGAGTCTGCATAAAGGGTTTTGCCAGTGCTATCCAGTAAATAAGTACCAATGGCTCAAATAGTAAAATATTTATTTTATAAAAATGATGATGCTTTGTTTTTAAAAAAGTTTTTAATCGGAAGGTTCCGAGCTTGAACTCGGTTTCAGGCAAACATTTGTTGTGATTTTTCTATACTTTTTAATATTTTTTTCATATAAAATTGTTTTTTTTTTGCTTCTGGAAAAGCTCTCTTAACACCAATTTTTTTTTTGGTTTTCCAACGTTGGCAAGTTGTTTAAATCATAACTTAAGCCAGTGCTGACATATTTGAGCAGCCAACTGTTACCCAGCAGTTATTATTTACATACAAATTATAAATGCACTTTTTTTTTATTTTATTTTGGAAAACAAATTTTTAGACCAGATATTTCAAGGTTTTGCCAACGTTGTAACCTTTTTTCTAATGATGTTATCATTTTGGGATTCGGAGAGCACTTGTTGCCAGCACTTGTACCACTTGCAAAAGTGTTTTACCGGTGTTGGTCCGTTTGTCTTTTTCTGACTGCGTATTTTCGTTTTTCTGAAAATACGAAATTGGGAGAAAAAGCATCTTTACTGGAATATATATTGTTTAAACTTAAACGCTTTGACACTAATACCAATTATATTCTTTCTGCCAAATTTCCCTAACATCCGTTTAGTCATTTTCAAGTGAAGTTATTCTGATGGATACCTGTTTGTTCTTGGACTAAATTAGAGACTTTAATCTTACGATATGAACACACAGTATTAACGGCTTTCATTTTTGAAAATTGTGTTTTTCAAAAAAACATTTTTTTTTTAATTTTCCAAAAATTTTAGTTTAAGCTGCATTTACATAACCTTTTAAATCCAGTTTAAACTAGATTTAAAAATTCTAGTTCGTGTATCATTTTGTAAGCTACCATATGATCGAAATCTAGTTCAAACTGGATTTCGATGGTAAATAGAAATGCAGCTTTAGACACTTTTTTTGCATCCAAAACGTGCACTGTACACAAGAAGTTTCTTCCCAAAGAATATTGTAAGTACTGTTTTCTAAAAGAGTATGTAGCTTTGAAAATTTGTTACAGAAAGTTTTTATTTTTTTGTTGGTTCCAGGCGGAACCAATGGGATATTAGGGGTTAAAGATGATTTCAAAATGTTTCGTAAAATTGATAATTTTCTGTTTTTCTACATATTTTTCGCACTTTTTGTATGGAAATCTTAATTTTTTAATTTTTTTTTTTTAATTTATAACGAGCTTCCAACCTCCGTGTATTTACAAAAATAAAGCAAATCAAACATATTAGCTAGGTTGATACTAGTATTTCGATCTGGCTAATTTTAAATTTCCCTACATTTACTCGAAAATAAATTATCTATCCCATTTTCCCTACAAGTGAAATTGTAGGAAAAATCATTACAAAAAGGGATTTTCCCTACAAATGACATCACTGTTTAAATGTGAAATTTATTAAATAACTTTTACTGAACAAAACTAACACACTTATATAACATGGACTATAAACCAAATGAGAATTCTATAGGTGTAAAAATGTTAATCTTCTTAAAGAAAATTTTTAAGAATTATTTTTATTTAATTTTAAAAAGGAAACTTTTTTAAACTAAATTTAAGTAAGGGGCGTATTTGGTTTCAGTGGTTTCATAAAATTTAAAATTTCTTTATTTTTAGTTTAACAAATTCTTAAAAATTAAAGATTTTTTACAAAAAGAAATACATTTTCTAACATTTTTTATGAATGTTAACCTAATTCTAGAAAGGAAAAATTGGGAAAATCTCTTATAATTTTTAAGTCCACTAAAAATTGATATGAACTAAAATCTAATAAATTTGCATTATTCGCAAGCAATTTTTTTTACTTTAAAGAAAATTTTAGCAATTAAATTTTAGTAAGGCATAAACTTAATTTTAGTTCATATTTTTGGTTGAGTGTACCTAATTCCATTAAAAAATATTTACTATAAAGACAGGCTCTGCAAAAAGTTGCAAATTCTTCAGTAGTAAATTAATAATATATTTTGTTGATATGAAATTATTTTTTTAGAATTTTAAGCATGTACAAAATTAGTTAAAATTTGTAGTTCTTTCCTAAATATATACGGACATTTTCAGTGGATTTGATGCCAGAATTTGTTAATTGGTAAGTCAAGTTTATGCACAATGATGAAATTTTAAAATTTTATAACATGCCTAAAATTTATAAGGATAAAACTAGAAAAAGGATAATTTTTAACATCGATATACTGATACAAACGCCTCCACGAATATACTTAACTTAAAGATAATTTTGTGTAGCCTTATATTCTTTAAAAAGTTTCAAGATTTTGCGATAAAATTTGTAAAAATGAATGATGTAAATATAATAATCTCGATATTTTAAAATCTCCTAGGTACAAATTTTTTGTTCCAGATTTAGATTCACGCACATAGCTTTTTTAAAAAAAGATGTGTTCAAAGCCACGTTTTTTTTTTTTGGCCGTCGAGTAGTATTATATTTGTTAAGCAATAAAGTTATTTTGAAAGTACAATTAAAAAATTAACAAATTCATTTGCATGTGCAGGCAATTTAATTCGATTTATATAACTATAATTTGGGAAACGATAAGTTTCACAGAACACTGAAAAACAAAATTTGTTCCAGTAGCAAACAAATTAATTATATTTACAACCGTTTTGTTAGCAACTCAATTTGTAAAACCAACTACAGTGCAAGCTCGATTTTCGCGACTAATTAAAAACCAGACCTGTCGCGAAAACTGAATTTACGCGATAACAGGACCTAAAATTTTATTGAAAAATTGTATGTAATTTTTAAAATTAGAAATGTTTTTATTGATATATTTACATTTTAAACATTTTTAAAGAAATTGGAGATTTAGAGTTGCTTTTATGGCAAATTATTTTTTAAATTAACTGCTGAATCACGTAGTTCATATAGAGCTGTTGTCGGGTTATCATTTTCCAAAGCATCGTCCACTGTAATTTTGTTTTCTGCATGACCACTATCGTATAAATCCTCCGATTCCGTATCTGATAACTCCATTTGCTCCTCATTACTTTTCACAAGAAATTCTTTTTGAATCCAGTTGTTCATATCAGCATTCGTGAAAAGATGTTCCGTAACAATTTGAGCTACAAGTGTACCAATAGTTGAATGATCTACGCTTTCTTCCTGAATGATATTTTGTAAAATACTTAAGGGCATGTTATCCTCTTCACTCCATTCACTACCGAATTCGAGCAAGGCGTTCCAGGATTTTCGGATATTGGACACTGATATTTTATTCCAGGACGTAGCTAGTATTTGAACTGCAGTTTTGAGATTGAAGCTTTTTAGTTTGAGCTCCAAATTTGTTCCCTTCTCGCCAAGCAAGTGGGTGAGCAGTTGTTTTTTAGACTTTAATTTCACCAAGTTGATAACGTTTTGATCTAATGGTTGAATAAGCGCAGTGCAATTGGGTGGTAGATTGATTGCTATAATTAAACCATCATCACTTTTTAGTTCCTCAACTGGGTGACACGTTGCGTCCGGCAGCCGTTTTCTCATTACATGTGACAAGAGTGTGACTTGGGAGCATCCTATAATATAAACCGGATTCGTCGGCATTGTAGATTTGGTGAAGAGTCAACCCGTGGTCATCAACGTAATCCTTAAACTCTTTCACAAATGGATCAATAATATGAGGTTTCGAAGACAATTTCTAGCCCGTAATTTTTAAAAATTTTATTTCTTGTTGACGCTTAAATTTCTTCAACCATCCTTCACTGGCATTGAAACCTGAATTGTTTTGATAAATTTTGGAATACAAATGACTGGCTTTTGATCGTAAAATCTCTGCTGATATTGGAACATTTTTTTCACTTTGTTTTACAAAGCACTTATAAAGCATTTTTTCCATTCTTGGTTACTCAGCTTTCTTTAAGGTGCAACGTTTGCCAGAGCCACTTTCTGTTGTACGTACGAACTTTTTCTTGCTTTATAATGCGGTAAACCGAAGACTTATGCAACTTGCAATTCACGCAAATTGAATTTATGGAATTTCCACTTTTAAATTTTTTTAAAATCTCTAATTTTTAAGAAATTGTTGGCTTTAAGATATTATGAACTTATCCATATTAAGAGATGTATTTACACAACAAATGACACGAATAAACTGACAAAATTGAAGATTAAAATCATCCAAAAAGATAAATATACCAAAAGACGGGGGACTTTCTATTTTGGTTATAGACATTGTAATCAAATTGAAAAAAAAACAGATAAAAGTCGCGAAAATGGAACCCGTTTTTAGTCAAACTGTCGCGATTATAGAACCTGCAATGTTAAAAATTAAGCCGACGCGATAACCGGGTCGTCGCGATAATGCGTAGTCACGAATACCGAGCTTGCACTGCATCAACAAAATTTAAATTGAAAACGAACAAATAATTTTGTTCAGTGTATGTACACACATTTTGCATTATTTTCTAAATATATGAATATATATAACTTCTGGGTATTGTTAACATGTGCAAATTGTATCAAACAATTTTTTTTTGTTTTGTTTTTATTACGAATTTGTTTATATTTTGTTTTTTTTTTAATTATTTTGTTTTTTCATTTTAAAATTGCTTTAATAAAATTATTCATCTGAACTAAATCAAACAAAATGTATAAAAAAAAAAATCGTATACGATTTATTTTAAGTTTTCTATAATTTTGCAATTCTCAGAATTTTTTGCCATCTTTAATTTATAAAACAAAAACAACTGGTGTTTTAATTAATGTGTTCAAAAATAAAAATAAAAAACAAAATTAATTATAAAAATATGTTTGGGGTTTTTTTCTTTCTTTGGAGTCAATAAAAAATTAGATCGTGTTATATATTTTTTTAAAAATGTTGTAAATTATTTATTTTTAAATAATCAAATTTGAAAACAAAAACACATTTAAATTGAAAACACGTATGGGAGCTTTTAAAAACTTTCGACACACCTTTTAGATAATGGTCTTTCAAACTTCATTAAATTTGATATTTATTATATTCTCCTAATAAATGTGAAGTTTACATATTTTTTCGTTTTTTTTTTTTTTTTTTTAATTCATTATAATTCGCGTATATTTGCTACTCAAAGTTGGAGTTTTTTTTTTTATAAATATAAGAAATATAAAAAGTTTAAATTATCCCGAGTAAAAACGTTTACATGTAATCGTGTATTATTTTGTATAAATATATAAGTAATTGCGTGCTATTATATGTGAATACATATGTTTATGTATGCTTATATATAAAAATGTTTCCTCTAAATTTTTTAATAAAAATGTCATAAAATTACATCTGATAACATATAATCGTGTCATATACACTTATATCTGGTAAATCTAATTATGTACGAATGCATGTATAATTAGATAAAACACAAATCAAAATTATATAAAATAACATATAGTGTAATATAAACTGAAATATTACACGATATCTTGACCTATTCATAGTTATATATCGTTCCGTACCAGAAAAATGTAGATCTTCTTTTGGATAAAACTATATATTGCAGCATTTGATGGCTGCATATAAGACTGTCCAGAATTTAAAAAATTTTGCGAATTTTGTCAAGTACTCAAATGATAAGTATTATTGAGCTGTTTATGAATAAAAACCAAACATTTTTTGAGGGTTCATACCTATATATTAGGGCGGGTCGATTTAAAAATCGCTCAACGTACAAGTAAAATCGTATTCTAGGGATCAAAATAAGAAACTTTGCCGCGGAACCATACCTCTAAAACGAATTCTGATGTCCCGACTTTTGACCCGTAGGGCCAAATTTTGAAAAATCCCACTTTGACCCATTTAGAGTGCCCCAATCGAATATAATTTATTCATTCATCTGCTAGAACGTCTTCCTGAGAATAAAAAGAGACCCTAATCTTGCAAAGACTCCTCCTACTTTCTAAAATATCTCTATCCCGAGATTTGTACATTTTGCTATAAAACACGGCTAAAAAGGCCCTTTTCCAACTTAAATTTTAACCCCTTAACGGTCACCTAGAATGATGATTTATGCATTAATCTGCTAGCGTGTCTCCCGGAGAAGAAGTAGCTCCCACAATCTTGGAGAGATTCCTCCTACTTTGTGAAATATCAAAGTGGGCTTTTGCAAAATTTTGAACCTACGAAAGTCGGGACATCAGAATTCGTATGGTTCCTTCGGCAAAGTTTCTTATTTTGATCCCTAGAATACGATTTCCTTGTACGTTGAGCGATTTTTTTGCCTCCCTAAAAATCGACCTGTCCTACTACAAGGTGGCGCAAAAGTAATCCTCCTATCAGAAAATGCTATAAATTTTGCGATTGGCCACTAATGTCAGTTCTGTTTTGACATTTGTGTAGTAAACACATACGAAATACACGTTAATAAACAATGTTACGCTACACTGCTCCAGAACGCGGAATATTGGTGACTATTTATTTGACCAATAATCGGTCGGTGACTTTGGCACAACGTGAATTTCGTCGCAGATTTCCTGGCCGTCCAACGCCTACTGGTGAAACACTGCGACGTTTAGCCGCTCGCCTCGAAGAGATTGGCACAACACGAGATGCTGCCAGGCGTGGCAGACCCCGGAGTAGCCGTTCTGCAGAGAATATTGCTGCTGTAGCCGAGGATGTCATGGAACCGCCGTCGACATCGACCAGACGACGAATTTTGGTACAAGATTTGAAGATGTTTCCGTACAAAGTCCAGACGGTGCATCAGCTGTTAGCTGCTGACCGCCAATCGCGTGTAACATACGCTCAAGCCATCCTTAATCACCACCAAGAGGAAGATGATTTTTCATCAAAAATAATCATGAGTGATGAGGCCCATTTCCATCTTAGCGGGTACGTAAATAAGCAAAATTTACGCTTCTGGGGCACTGAAAATCCGCGTGTAACCCACGAAGAGCCATTACAACACCCGCTCAAAGTCACTGTATGTTGTGCTGTTTCGCTGGAGGAGTCATCGGACCTTTTTTCTTCGAAGACGGTTACTGTGAATGGTGAGCGCTACAGAGCAATGATCAACGAGTTCTTTTTGCCGCAACTTGATGAATTGGGATTGGAAAACATGTGGTTCCAACAGGACGGTGCAACGGCACACACTGCACGTGCCACAACCGATATGCTGAAGGATACATTTCCCGGGCGTCTAAACTCCCGTTTTGTCGATTTGCACTGGCCAGCAAGATCGCCTGATTTGACCGCTCTTTTTGTGGGGCTTTTTGAAGTCGCGGGTTTATGTCAACAAGCCTCAGACTCTTGCAGCTCTTAAAGACAATATCCGTCAAGAATGTGAGGACCTATCGCCGGAAGTTTTGGCCAAAGTGATGGAAAATGCCATAAAAAGGGCTCAAATGACAATCAACTGTGGCGGCGGCCATTTACATGACATCATATTCTCGACTTGATGTAAAAAAAATTAAAATACCAAATAAAAATAATCCACATAATAAATTACAGCCAAAAAACATCGGAAGGTTATTTTTGCGCCACCTTGTATATATGCTACCCGCGGCCTTTGTAGTGTATTTTAAAAATGCTTGTGCAAAGAAAAGTTTAAAAGTTTGGTAATGCTGATCATATTGTGGTAAAAAAAGATTTAAAAAATTTCCAAAGATAAATGTTGGTCCACCTCAGCAACATTAGTTGGAAACATGTAATTTATTTATTACTTGTTTTAAACTGAAAGATGTAGTGAACCAAAATTACTCTAAGGAGATTTTTATAAATATATTTCCAAAAATATGCTCAGCATTACCACATTTCTGCCCAATTTTGTACAAAAATCTAAAAAATACGAGTAGCGAACTAAAAGTATTCTCGATTTTTTCCGAATAATCAACTGGATAATACGCATATTTTTTGCACTATTACGTAAAATTGTACACTTTCGGGACACCCTAATGCTAATTAAAACTTAAAAAGATTTATGGCATAACTTATTTGAAAACAGCAAAAAATTAATCTGTTCCTTAAAATAATTTTATGGAATTAACGGCTATGATATGATCATATATTTGCATGAATTTGTGTATATTTTCATATAATCATATACAAAATCAAATCAGGGATCTAATTATATATAGGTATGTTAGTTTATATAAAATCATATACAATTATATCAGGTCAAAATCCGGAAACAATAATATCTGGTTTTTATATAATTAAATCTATTTCTATCAGTTTAGATATTAACTGATACAATTAGATACAAAACGAATGCAATCTATTGTACTTTACTTTACACACAATAAAATAAAAACCCATTTCAATCATGAAAACCACCGATTCAATAACTTTAATTGAAGAAATTCCGCCAACAACGAAAATTGCTAGTTCAATTATAGCTCTTTAGTTTAATTATTTTTCAATTCAATAATAACTCATTTGATTAAAAGTGATCAATACCGCATCAGTTTCCGTACTATTCCGTGTCGCTCAATCTGATCTCTTATTATTTGTTCGTAAACTCGCACCGATCAAATAAAAACAGGTTGCAGAAATTTAAAAGTTTAATTTATTTTTTATCATGTTTTTAAATAACAATTTAATAAAATTTTTAATTATTTCAAATATTAATGATAAAATCAGCAATATAGAATTGAAATCAAATTATTAATTGACCACTATCAGGAATGTATTGCTAGATTTATTTCTGGAATTTTCCGGGCAACCTCATGCAAACCTCAAACATTCATATAACCTAGTTATCCCACCAAATGAGAACTATTATATGAGCTTGAAGTTAAAGATTATCAAACAGATCAAAATAAATTGAAAACTTGTTCGTTTTAAACAAGCTCTGCCTTTGGTAGATATACAATACACGCTTTTAGTTTTTATTTTTCTTTTATTTTTACACTTGTTTTGTTTTATTTGAAAATTTCAATAAAAATTATATCAAAGTTAAAATTAAAATATATTAGTTTTTAATAGACAATAACAAAATATAAGCAACATAAAAGTGAGTGTTTTTTTAGTGTAAAAAAAGTTTTCATTTGCTTGCCCCAGTTGGGTATTGTGTTGCTGACAGGCATGTGTAGTGTAGTCTCTCTATTTTTATACACTCTTTGATCGCATACCTTGTTGTTGCCATGTCCAATGTTTTGTTGTTTGTTTTTATGAAAGTGTTGTTGTCATACCAAATGTTTTTATAGCTTGAATTTTATAACATTGAATTTAAACAGGCATGAACTTCTCATTTAGTTAGCAGATTTATTGATACTTATGTGAACAAATTCACACAGAAATTAGTTTTTTCTTTCTGTTGAAGCAGAATTACTATGGCAAAATATTGTTTAGATTTTTTCTTTATAGAAATTGCCCTTTTGCTGAAATCAGAGTATTTTTCTTTTGGTTGAAATAATTTTTAATATATTTTTTTGCATTTTCTTTCTGTTGAAACAAAGTTTTAGATTTTTATTAAACGAAATTAAATCATATTATCAATTTTATGATAATGTTTCAGAATAAATTTTCAGATTTACACAACTGAAACTAAATTATTTTATTAATGAAGTAATAAACCTAATAAGAATTAATATCTAATCTAATTGAAATGAAATGAAAATTTAATTGAAATTAATTTAAAATATTTATTACTAATACAACTAAACATAAATATTTATATAAAACAACTACATAAATATTACAAGAAAACAATAACAATGTGCTTATGTTTGCTTTAAAGCGATAATATAAAAATATGTTGAGCAAGCTCCGAATTTGAGCAAATATTTAATTGATTCAATTAATTTTTAATTGACAACTTTTAAAATGTTCAGCAAACCGATTTAATAGAAAGAAGTAAGGAAATATTTTTTTCTGTGTTACATTTGTCTAATTGCATTAGATTATATCTAAACCCATACAAACTGATACAATTATATACATATAGCTTCACATAGAAACTGATATGACTACAAAAAGCTCCATATACATTTTTTTTTAATCGGGATCATAATAGAAAATTAAAAATTTGGTGTCATTTTAAAGATCAACTCCTTTTCTTTAAACAGTGTTGCACATAATTATTTTTTTTCGCGAAAAGGATAACGAAATTTAAAAAATTTCCCTAATTTGCTAACATTCAAAAAAAAAAAATTAAAATTAGCGGCAATATCGGTATCAAAATTTTTTTTCTCGAGTACATAAAAGCTGCGTTCAAAAAGATCTGAAATTCATTACTTTCAGTCATGTTTCCATACCAAAATATCATAACTTTGAACGCACCTTTTAACCCTTAAGGCCTCATTAGTTGTTACTTTCTGTTGCCGTTCTGTGTCCTTCTGTTCTGTAGGTAATATTTTGTAATTACTTTTGTCTGGGAATCAGCTGTTTTAAAAAGTAAAAGAAAATCCAAACAAAAAACATTCAAATAATACAAATAATACAAACTAATACATACGCACTTTAGCCCTTAAACCACTAAGACCGTCTACATAAGGTCATCACTATAATCTAATTACAGGCAAAATTAAAATTTTCCAGTGCCTTAAGGGTTATGCTGTCACTTAACGTTGAATTCTATTTTCAACAGATTTGTCCGCAACAGCACAGAACGAAAAAGTGAAAACTAACCACACATACAGACTTTCAATTGAACAGAAACAAAACAGCTGATTCATAACAGAACAGAACGTACAAACTAATTCTGTCTTTAAAAGTCCGATTTTCTTTATCACATATCCAAATTTCATTAAGATCCCATCGGGAGAGCCCATCGGAAGACCGTCCTTCTAAGTTTTCGATATAAGGGTTATATTATGATTATACAATATATTCGAGATTGATAGCGGAGCTAGAAAACAGACCAATATATGAAAATTAGTACAACTGAATTACAATACTTTATAGCCATTTATGCTGACTTGTTTTTATGAGTGTACAAAATAATATCTTTCTTTTGGCGCAAAATTTTTACAACTTGAGAAAAAATCAATTTACAATAAATGATTCATATTCACTAACTAACATTTAATTTTAAATTACTATAGTAAACTCAATTAACACATTTATCATCTTCTCAAATCAATCTTCAACTAGTGGATCTATCCCAGTACGTCAATAACGTAACATATTTTAATTTTCACTTTATTGTATTTAATGGATGGTGGATGAACTTTCTCAATCACAAATTCACAAGTTGAATTGTGCACCTACTTATCTTAAATGAAATTCTGTGTAAAAATGAAAAACCTGACTTTGTGAATCATCATTTTTAAATGGATATGAATACAAGTATCTGTAGTACACTGAAAGAATTTTCGCTTAATGGAGATAATATTTTTTTAAAATAAATTAATTAAATTTCTCTTAACAAGGCATACGAATAGTTTCTTCACAATAGTGAAAAGCAACATATTTTTCGATATTTCGATCCTGGCTAAAGATCTCATCAGATCCCGAAGTTTTAGAAAAACTA
Organism: Delia radicum; assembly: GCA_021234595.1. Taxonomy (NCBI): domain Eukaryota; kingdom Metazoa; phylum Arthropoda; class Insecta; order Diptera; family Anthomyiidae; genus Delia; species Delia radicum. Next base: position 76,894,586 of record CM037853.1, on the reverse strand, counting down.
TAGCATCCAGAATAGGCAGAGCTTTAACAAAATACCTAATAATTATTAATTTTGCATTATTATTTTCTTCTTAGTAATCAAACACTTAAAAAAATGTACTTTTAAGCTTGCCTCCTCGCCATTTTAATTTTAAAGTGTCATGCTCCCATCCCTGGAAAATTAAAATGTAAATACCTCATATGAACGATTTTATAAGCTTTCCAGTGTCATTAAAGTTGTCCCGAACAGATAAGTAAGTTTTGAGAAATTTAAATTTAAAAAAATTTAACTATTTTGCCTTGTCGCCTCCAAAGGAGGTGTGTCTGACAAAAAAAAATGTAATTTCAGACTCTGCTCACGTATTTGAATCGTTCCAAATTTTTTATTTTTCGAAATCGGTAAGGTGAGCCTAAACTAAAGACTGGCCAAATTTTGATTGGCCTCAAAAAAGTTTTTTTTTCGTTTTCGTTGGAAAATTTGTTTTAGATCATCTAGAAACAGAATCCGTTTTCAAATTGGAGTTACACGCAAATTTTATTTAAATTCACTTAGACGTACCGTGAAGGATAATGAAACTTTTTAATAAATTAATTCACAAAGCATACGAAAAGTTTCTTAAGCCCTTATGACACCTGCTTTTTTAAAGATCTTGTAAAGTAACTTGAACAGAGTGAATAAGCTGCAATGAGTAAAGAAACTAGTATATTTGTTTATATTTTCCAAAAAATCACTATGGGTAAATAAATTACAATTAGCAAATTAATTTATACTTTTCTCTGAATAAAAAAAAACTCAATTATAATTATTAATTATTTTTACAAAAATATTATGACACTAGAGTTGTTACTGCAAGAACTACAAACTGGCAAACATTTTAATAAAAATAAAAATTTTAAATACAATCAAAATATTCAAAATAATTTGATTGTCTTTATAAATAAATCTTCAATGGCCCAATGTGACAGCAAAATAAAAACTATTTTAGAAACAACGATTTAAGCAATGCCAAGTCGCGTTCTAATTTAAAGTGCCTCACAATATATTCCTTCAATATTTTTCTATTATTTTTGTCACTTTTCTTTTTTCAATTTTAAAAGTTTTTATTCATGAATCGACAATTAAAAAAATTCACCAAAAAATTTGTTTTGGTTTTATAAAAAAAAAAACAAAAATGACGATAAATCTAGAAATGCTATTCTAAAGTTAAAAACATGAACTTTATAAATGACAATTGTAGAATTTTTTTTATCGAAAACAGATATAGAAATTTCACAATTCTAGATTCAAGTACACAGAAAAACTAAAAACTGGTTTCAATTAAGAAATTTATTGAATCAAATAATATTATAATTGATTTTGCATATATCACGGCAATGATAATATTAATTAAAACTTTTATTGAAAATTCAAAAGAAAAAAGCTATAAATAACTATTTACAAAAAAATTATTAATCAAAAAAAGTGTGTGAACGACACGTTTGTATGCATAATGTTGTGTCTGTTTGTGTATTTGTGTGTGTGCTTGCTTTGTTTGTAAACTACAAATGCATTTAATATTTTATACTGAAACTTTTCTATTCAACATACAGTAATATGAAAAAATGATTTAAGAATTATGTCAAAAAATAAAATATAAATTTATATTTCTCAAAATCAATTAAAGTATTAATTGATTCATTTAAATATTTGTTAGAAACCAATTTAATATAAATCAAATCTTTTTTTAGATATTTAAGGTTGATAATTTTTTCTGTGTAAATATGTTTGAACTTTTTGCACTTATTATTTTCTTCATAAGCATAGAGACTCTGTTGGAGCTGATGCAAAAGTTTTACAAAAAGCAGGTGTCTGTCATAAGGGCTTTAAATCCGAGCATAGACGGTCAATATACTGATTTTCATTTCAATTATCTTTGCACGCACACAAATTTCAATGATTTGAAAAACAATATACTAAATTAAAATTGATCAATATTTTTCATTCCATAGGAAATTTGGAAAATTTGGCACATTTTTATATAAAACTATCTAGGGGGATCTAGGGTGACAATTTATGCCGATAGTCAGGCAGCGCTCAGAGCACTGACAAACTACACGGTGCGCTCGCGCCTGGTCGCACGATGTAGGTGTGCTCTGAGGGAGCTCATGGAGGCATTCACAGTGAGGCTGTGTTGGGTACCCGGACACTGCAAGGTGGATGGCAATGAGTTGGCGGACGAACTTGCGAGGGAGGGTTTCGAATCTGGACTTGGTGGTAAGGGACGGGGGGTAAAGCCCCCCTATGTTACTACTTTGAGGTGATACGGAAGAGATTCCGCGAAACCGTTAACCAGTCATGGAGGGATAGAATGGATTGCAGGGTTGTCTAGGGCGTTATGGCCCGCATTGGACGCAGGGCCAACCAAGGTTCTTTTGGGACTGGACAGAGAGGGTCTCAGGACCCTTACGGGGTTCCTGAACGGTCATTGTTCTGTCAGGGCTTTCACAAGCAGATGGGACAGGGACATACCGGATTTTTACAGGTTGTGCGAGGACGTTGAGGAACTGGAGGACAGTTGAGCATCTAATGGGCCACTGTTCTAGGTTGCAGGGTCTCAGACAGAAATGGCTAGGAGAAAGATTTTACGACGATCTCGTGTGTGTCGCTGGATGCAATCCAGTAGACTTGCTGAGATTTGTCAGGGAGATAAGACTGCTGTTTCTAGCAAGGGGACAATAATAGCTGGTTTCTGGGGAGTATATATCCTTTCTATATTTCTATATATTTCTATCTTTCTTTATATCTATCTTTCAATCTATCTTGCTGTCTATTTCTATTCTTTCTTACTATTTTTTCACTGAAGAAATTCACAATGGACCGTATTGGTCTCCGAGTGGAGATGTGCCCTTGGGCACATAACCTTCCTAACCTAACCTATATAAAACTACGCTTATAGATATTATTATATTTTGCATTAATTTATGTTCTTTTTTATTTAATTTTTTTATTGTTTAACCACAAATAATTGATTAAAAAAAAAATTTCAGTATTGCCCTCAGACTTTTCAATAATATTAATCGAAAAACAAAAACACAAATCGTTTTGAAATTTTCAGTTTAATTGATTATCTTTCAATATAGGTTACACACGTTAAATTTTTTTTGTAAACAATTTAAAATTTATTAATATTACTTAACGTGTGTGTATTCCACTTAACAATAATAAAAATCTTCATAATTTTTATGAAACTAGATTTTTTAAAGAAACTTTTTTTTATTTTAAAACATTAAGCTTACTTCTTTGCTTTGCTCTGAGCTCCGACTAAAATAAAAACAATTCAATGAATTTTATTATATTTTATTTCCCAATATTTTGATTAAAATCTCCAATCATCTTCACGGGGGGAGATCATTAGAGATTGCAATCGAAATATTGGGCAATATAATATAATAAAATTCATTGAAACGTTTTTTGGCTTAATCAAACCTCCAAATCAAACACAAAATTCAGTTAAACATTAAAAGTTCGTTATCCATTAATTTATTAAAGGTTTTACATTTCTTTATAAAATAGCTTAATGCCAATTCTCTCAGTGTATTAGCAATGATTTCAAACAAAATATTCGTTCACAATATATAAACAAACTGATTGAATGAAACCAACCAGCTAGTCAGTCGGCCTACTACAATTCATGTCATAATAGTGATCATATAACAAAGATATCAGGCTTGCACAAAAAAAAAAATGAAATTATATAAATCAAAAAACATTATTTCCACCGGCTGTTTTTAGTTAAAAAAATGTGTTTTTTTAGGAATTTTTCATTCAATACCATGTGAGTTGACTTGTTGTAAACACAAGTTTTTCTACCATGAATCATCAATGTTTTCAGTTAGAAATGCTGGCTTCTTACCAGTATCAAAACAAACAAACACACATTTTTTTTTCACTTCAAGACATAACATGAACTTTTTTGTTCAGTTTCTTACCATGTTTTTTTTTTTTATAGACAAGATAAAGATACTTTTGTAGTATGATTTAGAGCATTGGAATGTCTTCTTCATTAAAAAAAAAAAATCAGTTTGAGTCTATAGTACCAGTTAACTTTAATAAAGGAGAGATTTGCTTGCCAACATTGATAATTTAATTTCGGAAAGTTTAATTTAAATACCCAGCAACATTTTTTAGAACTGGTAAATATTTGCAGTTGTTTAAGTTGTAATACATTAAGTGAAAAAAACAGCCATTTGTATAAGAAATTTCAGTTTTGACTACAATTGTAGTGCATTTAAAAAAAACAAACCACATCGAATTACTGTATTATGAGTTTACATCCATTTTATGCAGTAGTTTTTTTTTATTTAAAAAAATAAAGCAAAAAAATGTTCGTTTATTTTTTACTGCATATGTGGTTCATTTCTACTACAATTGTGGTTAATTTTTTGAACAGTAAAAAAGCAAATGTTGAATTTACTGAAATGTAAGTCGTCCTTACTTCAAGTGAAATTTCATTTGTTTTTAACTACATATGCAGTGTTCTTTACCTACATAGTATTCTAAGTGTACCAATGGTTATGTGAACCGATTCTAGAACAGGTTCCTGGAAGTCAAAATTTAAGGTATCACTGTTTAAGAACCATTTCTATAACTGGTTCTAAAAACAGTTTTAAATCAACCTGTTCTTGTTTATAGGTAAAGAACCTATTGCAAATAGGAACATAAATTAAAACATATGACACTCCGAAAATTTTATTGTCAAAACAATTTCAATTATAATTTTGTTTGATTTCAAACTAACTTTTAATTAAAGGTTTAATATTATGTTTTAGCTCTTTTTACCCGGTCTTGCCCGGGACTTAAGTACGACACACATTAAAAACAAAATTTTTCCTGCATACATTAAGACTTATAAAAGATAACGATTTTTTTTACCGATTCCTTATCTTAATTATTACCCACGCCCAGGAGCCCCTGCGACGCTCACGACGCTTCTCGCTATCGACGCTCCAGCGGCCAACACACCCACGGACGACGCCACCCCTACTGCCGCCACCTGACACATTGCAGTGTGCCCCGTTTTTATAACATTTTGAAAATTTTTAGAGCACAAAATTTTTTAATTTAATTTTTCTGTTATAGTAAAGAACACGACTGGTCATCGGTTTCAAATGATTATGAGAATTTTCTGTAATCTGGTGATAAACAAACAATTGTTTAGGGAACATCCAAACTGCACTCCATAAATTTTATATTGAAAAGCAATAACTTATATTGCGAAAATCCACAGTGGACCATGAATTTATGAATTTTAAAACAGTTGGTCTTTAAATGCAATTGTCATAATTAAAAAATAGCTAAAATCTGAAAAAGGTCTGAAATTGGAACTAATCTCCATAATTGAAAAAAAAAAAAATCGCTAGTATTTAAAAAAAATCGCCCTTTTATATTTATATGGTTGCCAGATTGAAATAAAAATTCATCCCTGAAGATGCTGGAAAAATTCCCCAGCGAAACGTCGGATAGTTTAAAAATGAAAGCCCATTTTAGATTATTCTAAACAAAGTAAATTAAATGGGAGAAATTTTTCGATTTTTCAAATATAAGCCTTTTTTTCAATTATATAAACTGTACCTATAGTTTAGATTGTACTGGACAGACGGACGACCAAGGTTTTGAGTTCCAGTGGGAACCAACATCTTTCCCCCTTTTACGACGTGTTTTTGTGTGTGTTTTAGGGGTATTGTGTTGTGAATTTTAATTGCTCGGGGCCGATGGGTTAGGGTTTTGGTAGGATGAACCGACCTTGAGTGTTTTGTGTTCTGTCCGTTGATTAGCCGGCGTTCGCTGTCCTATTTGCCGTTTTCGATAACGTAACAAATAGATTAGTTCCAATTTTAGACCATTTTTCCAATTTTAGCTATTTTTTTTTTAATTGTGACAACCCAGGTAAAATTAGTTATATCTAGTCATATAAAGTAGGATTAAGTCAAATCTGACTTCGTACGGAGTCAAATTACTGCTTATATGATAGATACAAATACATCTGATAATTTTTTTTTGAGAAATTTGTATTTGGTTCTCCAAATCTTACTCCATATATAACTACATAAGCCATATAATAATAATCTTAATGTATGTTGTGATCGACATGATTATATGTGGTCCAATGCTAAGTCTTATTAAACTATATGTGACGTCAAACTGAAAATATTTTTCTTATAATTTTATGTATAATCCCATACATATTCTGGTAAAGTTCAATATCAAATTAAGTTATCTGCTAGTTAAGACTTTATTACATATGGCTTCTCATATTTTTTTTTTTATATTATATAATTTCAATTATACAATTTCAAATTAAAAAATGGGTACATTTTCGAAACACTAAATTTATTTTGGATAATTTTAAAATTGCGTTACGTTTCGTTCAAAAAGTTTTGGTCTTAAAAATTTTTGTTTTCTATAAATTTTAACTTAAATACTTTTAAGCATAACTTCAAGTTACAAAAAGCATATCTACTATCGTCTAAAATTTTATAAAATCAGATATATTTATATCTAATTAGATATAATTTGATGTCACGGATATGGACAAATCTACAATAAATTGTATTAAATTATATCTAATTTGATATAATTAGATACATGTACATTAGGGCGGGTCGATTTATTTTTCGACAATTTCCCTATGATTTCCGTATTCTATGGGTTATTCCATGAAAATTGTGCCGAAGGAACCATACCTCTATCGTTAAAATCGAGTCCCCTACTTTTGTTGGTAGATTTTTCCCAAATTGACGTTCGTATGAAATATTACCTACACGTTCACATCCATAACTCGGGTTTAATCGTTAGTAGGCGCGTTGGAAAGGTGAGCTCATTTTGATCAATTTACAAAAAAAAATCTCCAACATTGGTCCAACGGTTTCAAATTCGGTTGATTAATTCATGCGATATTGCTAAACAAAATAACACATAAAACCAACTTTTTGATTTTTTTTCCCTTTTTATTTTTTTTCTACAAAAAATTCAAATTAAGAGATAATAAAGTATCTATCAACCTATTATCAAAAAAAAAAATATTCAATTTGAGTGTAGTAAAAGACAAAATATGAAAAAAAACATTATTTTTTCTGAAAGTCTTGTTTGCTTTCAAGTCTGGGTGTTTTCGTACGGCTTTCTAATGTCGTCGCCATAGCGCCTTCTACATTCTTTCCTGCAACTCGTTTTAGCAGTGGCAGCCAGCAATTGGACATGTCTTTCCGTTCCTTGAATGTGTAAAGGAATTTGTGGATCATCGAACGGTGGCACTTCGCTATTTAAATATCCCTCCAAATGTTCATACGAATAACTTTGCGTAAACGGTGGTTCGAATAAAATGGTATCGTCATTTAAATCAATCATATTTGTATATTCCGTACAATTAAAGTTTATAAGAGATTTTTTATAAACTCTAAGTTCCGTTGGGTCGACAATATCTCTTCGGTAATGTAAAATCTTCTTTATAGCAATGTTTCGTTTTTCCATTCTATCATCAAACAACATAGATAGCAAGATATTTTCTGAGTGTGCAAAATATGGATTATCTTGAATTACTGTATTTACAACTCCAAGTAAATTGAGCCAAAAAAATGGCCGTGAAAGTAATATTCTTGGACAAAATCATGAAAAAAATGGAAAAATGCTCCAAAATTTGGACAAAAATGCCCGTAACTTTTGAACCGTTGGACCAATTGTGAACGTGTAGGTAATATTTCATACGAACGTCAATTTGGGAAAAAATCTACCAACAAAAAGTAGGGGACTCGATTTTAACGATAGAGGTATGGTTCCTTCGGCAAATTTTCATGGAATAACCCATAGAATACGGAAATCATAGGGAAATTGGTGAATTTTTCACTCCCTACAAATCGACCCGCCCTAATGTACATGACCCATTTTTCGGACCAGTTTGTATGTGTTTATATATAGGAACTTATCAAATAAGATATAATTATATTAGACTCCATATTAAAATGTTTACCCGGGAATTGCATTCCTAGGTTTTTTCCAATTTTGGCGTTTGTTTTAATTTTGATTTTTTTTTTTTTTAATTTCAGCAATTTTGAGTATTTTTTTTAATGTTTTGCTCCAATTAGGCGATATTTTTGAATTTTAGACTTTTTTAAATTTAAAAAAAAAATATTTCTAATTTTTAGCGATTTTGATGATTATATTTTTAATATTGCGTTTTTGCAATAGTGACAGTTTTTTTTTAATTTAGACGATTTTTTTTAACAATTCCGATTTTTTTTTTAAGTTTAGCAATTTTTTTAAATTTTTTTATTATTTTTTTTAATTTTTTTTAATTGTTCCCCAATGTTTTCAAATTTTTTTCAAATTTTAATTAATATTTTAATAGTATCAGTTAAACAATTTTCAATTAAATTTTTAGTAGATGTGATTAAACCCTTAATTGAAATGAAATAAATTAAATAGGCACAAATTATTTTAAGTGAAACTCGATATTAGTTTTTTCTGTGTAAGTCGTTCTGCAACCTGTTATTTGGATTTCACTATTTTACTATAAAATACTCCAGTTAAATTTAAATGCTATTTTATAATAATTTTTCTGATTTCTATTCGAAAAATTAAAAGTTTATTTTAGTGATTTCCTTATCAAAGTAACGCACAGTGTATTTTGCAAATGTTTTGTTTATAGTGTGGTATATGTTGTTATGCAATTGTTGCTTGCATCATGCTGGGTTTGCGTGCAATAAAAACTTTGTTTTGATTTTCATGATAAATTTTAACGGTTACAAAAAATTACACAAATATTATTTATGTAATAACTGTTTTAGTAATTGTTTAAAAGGACTATAATATAAACATCCCATACGTCATTGCCATAAACTACACTGCAAAAAAATGGGCATATAAAATATAACTTACAAATTACAGTCAAAACAACTAATTACAAAATGCCATTAGTACATGTTTTCATTAAAATAACAAAAATTTTAGTTATTATTTCTTAACTAATAAATAAATAACTATAATGCAGTAACGTTAACTACCAATTTAGTTAAAATAGCCAATGAAAACTAACCCCTTTATTGTAAAATCAACTAGAAATGGAGTTTAACTACGAATATTTTGTAAATCGTCCAAAATCTGACTTTTATTTATATTTCCCTTTAGCTTAGGAGCAAAAATTGGTCAAAGTTAAAATTTTGTGCGATCTAAAAAATATATTATTTTAGATCTAACCCAAATTTTAAAAATTTACAAAAATATTAAAATTTAATGGAAGACTTCGATAATAAACTTTAAATTTGGCAAACATCACTTTAGAGCATAAATATCTACTTACATAAAAAAATTTTGCCATTTGCCAACTAAAATTCCGCTACTACGACTGAAATCGGTTGGCACAATTAAATATTGCTTTTCACAACAGCATTCCTTTAATACAATAGTGTTTTAGTTGCAACATTTAAAATATTCAGAAATCACATTTTAATATTGTTTTAATAACCATATTCATTAATTGTAGCCACCAAAATACACTGTTCAATTCGGTTGACACTTTGTTTTCCTGTGTGTACAACATTTTCAATTATATAAACTGTACCTATAGTTTAGATTGTACTGGACAGACGGACGACCAAGGTTTTGAGTTCCAGTGGGAACCAACATCTTTCCCCCTTTTACGACGTGTTTTTTGTGTGTGTTTTAGGGGTATTGTGTTTGTGAATTTTAATTGCTCGGGCCGATGGGTTAGGGTTTTGGTAGGATGAACCGACCTTGAGTGTTTTGTGTTCTGTCCGTTGATTAGCCGGCGTTCGCTGTCCTATTGCCGTTTTCGATAACGTAACAAATAGATTAGTTCCAATTTTAGACCATTTTCCAATTTTAGCTATTTTTTTTTAATTGTGACAACCCAGGTAAAATTAGTTATATCTAGTCATATAAAGTAGGATTAAGTCAAATCTGACTTCGTACGGAGTCAAATTACTGCTTATATGATAGATACAAATACATCTGATAATTTTTTTTTTGAGAAATTTTGTATTTGGTTCTCCAAATCTTACTCCATATATAACTACATAAGCCATATAATAATAATCTTAATGTATGTTGTGATCGACATGATTATATGTGGTCCAATGCTAAGTCTTATTAAACTATATGTGACGTCAAACTGAAAATATTTTTCTTATAATTTTATGTATAATCCCATACATATTCTGGTAAAGTTCAATATCAAATTAAGTTATCTGCTAGTTAAGACTTTATTACATATGGCTTCTCATATTTTTTTTTTTATATTATATAATTTCAATTATACAATTTCAAATTAAAAAATGGGTACATTTTCGAAACACTAAATTTATTTTGGATAATTTTAAAAATTGCGTTACGTTTCGTTCAAAAAGTTTTGGTCTTAAAAATTTTGTTTTCTATAAATTTTAACTTAAATACTTTTAAGCATAACTTCAAGTTACAAAAAGCATATCTACTATCGTCTAAAATTTTATAAAATCAGATATATTTATATCTAATTAGATATAATTTGATGTCACGGATATGGACAAATCTACAATAAATTGTATTAAATTATATCTAATTTGATATAATTAGATACATGTACATTAGGGCGGGTCGATTTATTTTCGACAATTTCCCTATGATTTCCGTATTCTATGGGTTATTCCATGAAAATTTGCCGAAGGAACCATACCTCTATCGTTAAAATCGAGTCCCCTACTTTTTGTTGGTAGATTTTTTCCCAAATTGACGTTCGTATGAAATATTACCTACACGTTCACATCCATAACTCGGGTTTAATCGTTAGTAGGCGCGTTGGAAAGGTGAGCTCATTTTGATCAATTTACAAAAAAAAAATCTCCAACATTGGTCCAACGGTTCAAATTCGGTTGATTAATTCATGCGATATTGCTAAAACAAAATAACACATAAAACCAACTTTTTGATTTTTTTTCCCTTTTTATTTTTTTCTACAAAAATTCAAATTAAGAGATAATAAAGTATCTATCAACCTATTATCAAAAAAAAAATATTCAATTTGAGTGTAGTAAAAGACAAAATATGAAAAAAAACATTATTTTTTCTGAAAGTCTTGTTTGCTTTCAAGTCTGGGTGTTTTCGTACGGCTTTCTAATGTCGTCGCCATAGCGCCTTCTACATTCTTTCCTGCAACTCGTTTAGCAGTGGCAGCCAGCAATTGGACATGTCTTTCCGTTCCTTGAATGTGTAAAGGAATTTGTGGATCATCGAACGGTGGCACTTCGCTATTTAAATATCCCTCCAAATGTTCATACGAATAACTTTGCGTAAACGGTGGTTCGAATAAAATGGTATCGTCATTTAAATCAATCATATTTGTATATTCCGTACAATTAAAGTTTATAAGAGATTTTTATAAACTCTAAGTTCCGTTGGGTCGACAATATCTCTTCGGTAATGTAAAATCTTCTTTATAGCAAGTGTTTCGTTTTTCCATTCTATCATCAAACAACATAGATAGCAAGATATTTTCTGAGTGTGCAAAATATGGATTATCTTGAATTACTGTATTTACAACTCCAAGTAAATTGAGCCAAAAAAATGGCCGTGAAAGTAATATTCTTGGACAAAATCATGAAAAAAATGGAAAAAATGCTCCAAAATTTGGACAAAAATGCCCGTAACTTTTGAAACCGTTGGACCAATTGTGAACGTGTAGGTAATATTTCATACGAACGTCAATTTGGGAAAAAATCTACCAACAAAAAGTAGGGGACTCGATTTTAACGATAGAGGTATGGTTCCTTCGGCAAATTTTCATGGAATAACCCATAGAAATACGGAAATCATAGGGAAATTGGTGAATTTTTTCACTCCCTACAAATCGACCCGCCCTAATGTACATGACCCATTTTTCGGACCAGTTTGTATGTGTTTATATATAGGAACTTATCAAATAAGATATAATTATATTAGACTCCATATTAAAATGTTTACCCGGGAATTGCATTCTAGGTTTTTCCAATTTTGGCGTTTGTTTTAATTTTGATTTTTTTTTTTTTAATTTCAGCAATTTTGAGTATTTTTTTAATGTTTTGCTCCAATTAGGCGATATTTTTGAATTTTAGACTTTTTTAAATTTAAAAAAAAAAATATTTCTAATTTTAGCGATTTTTGATGATTATATTTTTAATATTGCGTTTTTGCAATAGTGACAGTTTTTTTTTAATTTAGACGATTTTTTTTAACAATTCCGATTTTTTTTTAAGTTTAGCAATTTTTTAAATTTTTTTATTATTTTTTTTAATTTTTTTTAATTGTTCCCCAATGTTTTCAAATTTTTTTCAAATTTTAATTAATATTTTAATAGTATCAGTTAAACAATTTCAATTAAATTTTTAGTAGATGTGATTAAACCCTTAATTGAAAATGAAATAAATTAAATAGGCACAAATTATTTTAAGTGAAACTCGATATTAGTTTTTTCTGTGTAAGTCGTTCTGCAACCTGTTATTTGGATTTCACTATTTTACTATAAAATACTCCAGTTAAATTTAAATGCTATTTTATAATAATTTTTCTGATTTCTATTCGAAAAATTAAAAGTTTATTTTAGTGATTTCCTTATCAAAGTAACGCACAGTGTATTTTTGCAAATGTTTTGTTTATAGTGTGGTATATGTTGTTATGCAATTGTTGCTTGCATCATGCTGGGTTTGCGTGCAATAAAAAACTTTGTTTTGATTTCATGATAAATTTTAACGGTTACAAAAAATTACACAAATATTATTTATGTAATAACTGTTTTAGTAATTGTTTAAAAGGACTATAATATAAACATCCCATACGTCATTGCATAAACTACACTGCAAAAAAATGGGCATATAAAATATAACTTACAAATTACAGTCAAAACAACTAATTACAAAATGCCATTAGTACATGTTTTTCATTAAAATAACAAAAATTTTAGTTATTATTTCTTAACTAATAAATAAATAACTATAATGCAGTAACGTTAACTACCAATTTAGTTAAAATAGCCATGAAAACTAACCCCTTTATTGTAAAATCAACTAGAAATGGAGTTTAACTACGAATATTTTGTAATCGTCCAAAATCTGGACTTTTATTTATATTTCCCTTTAGCTTAGGAGCAAAAATTGGTCAAAGTTAAATTTTGTGCGATCTAAAAAATATATTATTTTAGATCTAACCCAAATTTAAAAATTTACAAAAAATATTAAAATTTAATGGAAGACTTCGATAATAAACTTTAAATTTGGCAAACATCACTTAGAGCATAAATATCTACTTACATAAAAAAATTTTGCCATTTGCCAACTAAAATTCCGCTACTACGACCTGAAATCGGTTGGCCACAATTAAATATTGCTTTTCACAACAGCATTCCTTTAATACAATAGTGTTTTAGTTGCAAACATTTAAAATATTCAGAAATCACATTTTAATATTGTTTTAATAACCATATTCATTAATTGTAGCCACCAAAATACACTGTTCAATTCGGTTGACACTTTGTTTTCCTGTGTGTACAACATTTATTAATATTATTGAAGTTAAAGTATGTTTCGGTCGAGTTTCGCAATTATCGTAAACCGATAACCGCGACTATTTCCAAAACATAACCCGCAAAAATTCGAATTCTAGTATATTGTACATTGGCACAAATCTGATTGCTTTCATCATTGGTTTCAAGATCAATTAGAAACCAATTTGTTATGTGTTTTTTGTCAACCGTCCAATAAATGGTTTGAATTTTAAATGCACAACATAATTAAGAGTAAGTCCTAAATACGATCCGGTAACGACGTAACAATGTCGTTTTTTTTTTATACACGGCATACTTAAACCATATTCCAGGACCTCAATTATACTCGCAGAATATATTCAACGAATGTCCGAAGGACTGTGACATAGAACGTCACACTTTCTAGCCTAAACAATTTTCGTCCAAGAACCCGCTCAGGATATTTCAGAATTCTAGAAGAGGAAGCCTATGTACATTGGCGTGGATCGAATTCGGTCTTTGGATGATTTTTGCTTATCATCGGGATTGACAAGTTATGCATAGATGTAGAAAAATATTTTTGGAATTTATAACTTTTCTGGTCATAGGGGTGTGATTTGACCCCATGCACAGTGGGGATAATTGGAACTTTTTTCGAGCAAATTTGGCTACAGTTTTAGAAGAATTTGAAAAAATTTAAATTTTGCAAAATAACTGACTAAATATCAGATCGATTCCCATGACCGATTTTAAAAGTCGTTAATATTATGTTCGTAATAACTCGTCATATCATCGGAATTTCAATTTTTTGATATTTAAGCTAGAAATATTTTATAAATTGTGGAATATAACGAACTGTATTTCAGTTTATCTCTATTTACAATGGTTTCAAATCCGCGGTACACTTTTTTCTTTTGTTTAGTATAAAGGTTTTATTTGAAATAAAGGATCTTTATTTTTTTCTCACAACACCTTCAAAAATTTACCAATCGAGCTGGTCTTTTATTGGGAAGAATGTGAATGGGATACTTAACCTTCAACGACTGTTCAAGAGCAAAGAAAGAAATTTACATAATTTTATTTAAAAATTTGTTAACTTTTTTTTTTACTAAAAAACACGAGTAAGTTAGTCGATTTTTACAATAAAAAAGTATGTCATGTTCCTATATAAATATAAAACTTTAGAATTTTCTTAACATTTTTTTTAATAATGGGCATTTTTGGAGCAGGAATATTGTTTTGTAATTAAAGAAAAGTTAACGATTTTAGTAAGATAGTAAAGATGCTGCAGTGAATTCAAAAAATGAATATTTAACATTTTATTTGATTATATCAAAAACTAAAATTTGTGACCGAGGGTTTAACAAAAATAATCAATAGAGAATATAATTGTCACTCATTTGAGATACCATTTCGTTGTAATCCCACGACTTTTGAATTTTTTTATAGCAAAAATATCAAAAAAATGGAAATTTTGCAGATTTTGATGATTTATTAAGGACATAAAATAAATTAATTTAATTTTACTCTGAAATTTAGTCAGTTATTTTTAAAAAATTTAATTTTTTCAATTTCCTTTAAAAGTGTGGGCTGTAGACAAATTTGATTTAAAAAGGTTAAATTTCCCCAATGGCCTTGCGTAGCCTATCAGATTCTAACCTAGATATGTAAAAGAAATTTCCTGAAAACACAGTTCGCGATATGTCCTAGAATATGTCACTGGATGACCTAGGCATATATATCTATTCTAAAAATATATAGTTTGGTGATTCGTTCTGTGACAAGTCACAAGCGGTCAATTTACCTTCCTATGACAACATCATGTAAAATGACAGGTTCGTTCCATATAATAAGTTCAGAATTGCGCTATATAAAACACCTGATTAGAACAAGTCAATTGTTTATACCAGAATTTTATAAACATTTAATGTAAGAACAGAAAAAAGGCTGTACATTTTAATTAGCTTGAGTTTTTTCTAATCTTTTTATTTTCTTACCGTCCCCATAAAAATGTTTCTAGCAACATGTTGCTGTATACCCATTAAATCAACATAAAACATTTGTGCATTCTAGAAATATTGTAATATACAAAATTTTAATCTCAACACAAAAAGTATCATCGCAGATACTTTTTAACGAAAATGTATCTATGAAATAACCCCAAAACAAAAAATAAGCACAAAACTATGAATATCCAGTATTGTTGCTGATCACCA
Organism: Delia radicum; assembly: GCA_021234595.1. NCBI lineage: Eukaryota > Metazoa > Arthropoda > Insecta > Diptera > Anthomyiidae > Delia > Delia radicum. The sequence goes on along the minus strand of CM037853.1, from coordinate 76,878,872 downwards.
CCACTTGACGCACTCAACGGCTCACAAACAAATAGAAACACATTTAGTCTCATTCGAACTCAATACGAAACGGATCGTAATTCTTGACACGGCGCAAAGTGTAAAAGTCAGTACGATAAAGAAAAACGGAAAAAAAAACACACACGATTCAAATAAACAAAAGTTAATAATGTGCGTTCAACTACAAATACTAATTCACATATTCCTATGTATTTCAATACATGCAACTGCGAATAATGGATTGAGATGAATGAAAGAATATACAAAGATCAAAAATCTTTAAATTCTTCCATACTATTCGATACTAAAACAAAAAAAAAATAAAGAAATAAAAAAACAAAAACAAAAAAGAATAAGAAAATTAACTAAAAATCATAAAATAAAAGTATAATAAAAAACAAGAAATTCAGAATATTAAGTGTTATAACAAGAATTTGGAATGCTTTAGTGATATTTTATGATTTTCGAATACATAAAGTATATTTGGTGAAATAATAATAATAAATAGAAATTCAAAAAAAAAAAAAAAAAAATTATAAAAATTCGAAAAATATTAAAAAACAAAAAATTGGATTTAAAAAAGTGAATGAGTTTTTTAAAATTTGTTATTGAGGTATATAAATAATTAAAATTTATGCATTTAGTGTTGCTAAATATTGAAATATTTAAGAATTCAAATTCAAAAGTCGATGTTGTATCTAAAAGTAATTTTTATACCCAGAAAACAGACTCGGTAGTAGCAACTGCATTTGTAGCTAATCGAATGGTTCGCTTGTAGCTACCACTGTTTTTGGTTGTTATCGCCGAATTTTTGTTAAGCTTACAGAAATTCTATTGTAGTGACAGAATTTCTATTGTTTTAATCGAATAATGGTTATCACAACGAAAAAAATTCAGTGAAATAACCGAAGCATTCGATTAGCAACAAATGCGGTTGTACCACCGATTCTGTTTTCTGGCTGTGATTTGCTCTATGTTTTTTTCTTTCAAAATCGTGTGTGGTTTTTACGAAAATACTATAAAACTTTTTATGATTTATGTAAAAATATTATTTTTTATTTTTCTTTTCAAAAAGAGTGCCAGTTTTATAATGATTAGTATTTAAAAATTTGAAGGCATACACTCAGAATAAAAAATTTACCAACCGAATTTGGTTCCAAACCGAACGATTCGTTTTTAACATATGACGTTGATCACGTCATACGTTTAAAGAAACTTCGGGTTTGTTTGCAAATGTTTCATCAAACAATGAATTTTAACATTTTAAAAAATTTGGGTCATTTTGACCCCAGTGCACGTAAGGGTTAATTTGGATTTGTTTTTCTTCAACATTTAAATATCAGACTCGGTGAAAAGTTCAGTAAGTTCACCAAAATTGAAAAACTGCCAAAATATTTTTCCTTACATTTTCTTGAAAAAGATAAAATATCAAAAAATTTTGTTTATGACCTCGACGACATTGGGGGCTTTGCCGCGTATAGTAAAATTTGTAGAAAAGTCACAATAATATAAATTTTTTATGTGGAATATCAGTGGTTTGCAAATATTGTTAAGCTTATTTCACCCTAACGAAATGAAATGCTTCTTCCATCGAAAAATTAAAAAGAGGGGAATGTGTAATATTTAAAATTTTGGTTTCTTGTGATGCACTCAATGAAACTTCAGACTGCATCAAAGATTGATGCCCATTGGTATAATACAAAAAACTTTAACTTTCGTTTAACAAATTTTCAAAAAACTAAACTGGTGTTTTGATTATGCTTTCAAAAAAAAAAAAAAAAAATACCATTATGGCCATACCTAGCCATATGTGGGCCTAAAATGCAAGCAGAAAAAAGAAAGTTTGATTATGTTTGCGGGTAATTATTTATATGTTTACAATGATTGAAATTTTCAAACTTAACAAAGATATATTTGGCAATTTTAAAATTTTTGATATTATGTTTTGCGACATGTATACATACATACAATAAACATATATATATGGTAGCCAAACATATATATGTTTGGCGGATTTTCAAATTTTCCAAACATATATATTATAAACAGGCAAACATAATTATATTTGCAAGCAAAACAATGCAAACGGAAATAATTTCCAAACAAAAGTATATTACCAGCATACTCCCCAAAAGTAAGTATAGAATTTGAAAACACAATATTTCTGACTCAGAAATATATATTTTGAAAAAACTTTCTGTAGACACATTTCAAAGTTAGACTACACAGGCCTACAAATTTTAGAGAGTTCAATACACTAGGACTAAATATACTTTTCTCAATGCTTGAGATCTACTGAATCCGAATTTGACTAAGAATCTCCATCACATCAGGTTT